>JZKD02S2008886.1:8403-23084 GCA_000966675.3 Picea glauca | reverse complement strand
ATATTATAATGCATATTAGAGGCATTGTTCTAATATCCAATAATCAATCCATTTACTATTTGGTTTTAGTCTTTGAGCATGGTAGTGATTATCCAAGCTAGATTCAAAAGACTGAGTATCCTCCCTATGTGAATTAAAAAAATTGAAACTATTAATAACAATAATACCACATGTACATAACTTAAGGTTTACATGAGATTATCATTCGCTTGACTTGCTTCTCCCCAAAGATTTAAATGTCAATTTAACATTTAAAATTGATAAAAATGTTTGAAGTGAAGGTGAAATTTGAGTGTTAGTCACAAATCACACATACTCTCATTAATGATAATTTATTATATATCAATAATAATATAAAAATATCCCTAGTTTAACAATTATCATTAGGGCGATAGACAGACCGATGATTAATAATTCCTAAGTAAATATTCGGTGGAGAACCAGGTGAAGAACCCTAGCGCACTGCAACCCTAGCGCCCCGTGACTGTCTGATGCGCGCTCTGACACTAGAGCCCTGCCACCCACTTCCTCTCTTTGCAGACTAACACCTCGCGAGGTCCCTGCACACCAAACAATGAGCTCGGGAGAGGGTGGGAAACCCCCCTCGTACAACGACATTGCCGCCAACGACAGAGACGGTATCCGTGCTAAGTGGCCTGCCTTCAAGCCACCGGTGCACCTGAGGGAGTAGCTCTTTACCCAAGAACAAGGACTCAGCAAAGAAATGGAACTAGAGCCCAACACATCTCATCCGCAAGCTTCCAAAAACTGGCTGCCAGGTAAGTGTATAACACAAATGGAAAAACCTCCACTCTACCATATCAAATGAACATGGGTGGGGGAACACACCCAATTTATGATGGATCATGCACTGATTGGCAAATTCTTGGGCCTATGAGCGACTGAAAGACATCTCAGTCACTGGATCAAGAACTGGTGGAACCCTAAAGGAGATTATGAAGTCTAGCTTAGCTCCAAGGGTTTCTTCACAATAATCCTGTACAATCTCGCACAATAATCATGTACAATCTCGAAGATAAGGACAAAATATTTGACAACAGACCATATTTCTACAACTCAGCAGGCCTATTTCTAAGATTCTGGACCGGTAGATTTAGTCCAGAGCAGGAGGACTTTTCAAGAGCCCCGGTCTAGATTCGACTGTACTCCCTACCCCAGGAATTCTGGCTAGAAGAAATACTCATGGGCATCAGAAACATGGTGGGACAATATGTCAAAGCTTCAGAAGCTACAAAAATGAAGAAGTACACATCATATACCCATATCTGCATCTACATTGACATATTGAAAGCCTTGCTTGGTTCCATCACACTTGAATACCAGGACGAGGACGGGAACCAAACAATTGACTACGAACACATACATTTTCGATGCAGGAAGTGCCACGAGCACGACCACCTATGTAGAGAATTCCCCCTGAATGCCACAACCCCTAAGCCCCCTAAAACCAAGCAGAAGGATGGCTTTACCAATGTCATGAGAAGGCGAAAGAACCCATCATGAAAACAGAATCAGAGCTCGGCCCCGAAGGTCCCCACCAAAAATTCCTATGACGCTCTGAATCAGCTACCGAAAGAGGTAGAAATACATAACCCCCTCCAAGCAACAATGCAAGCGAAAGGAAAAAGCCCTGAAGTGCCAAACACAACACACCCAAAAGAAACAACTCAGTCAACACAATCTGACAGAGATGGAGACGCCAACATGCTCATGGACGAAATGGATCTGGCGGAGATAGACCTGGAAGAACTGGAGGAAGCCCTCAATCAAAAATATCTACAACACATTCCAGTAGAACAACTCCGGAAAGTTCATAAAGTGTTTACTAATTCCACGGTGGGATCCACAGCTAGACTAGACATCTTGGCAGATCCAGGCTCTCAGCCCAAAAAATCAACCAAGGAAAACAAGAGACGAGGACGTAAACCAACCCATCAACTTATTAAGGAGACATGGCACTTAATGATTAATTTAGGCTAGATACAGAGGTTATCGGAGGGATACCTCCACCCCCCTCCACCATCCTCATGATGAAGACAATAAATTGGAACATCAGAGGTCTCAATGGAAGATCCAAGCAGAGGATCCTCCGAGAATGTATTAAAACAAAAAACCCAGATATCCTTCTACTGCAGGAAACCAAATGTGCAGGACGAGAGGCTGAAAATATCTTTCGAAGCAGATGGAGAGATGGTGAGTTCCTCTATCAGAACTCAGTGGGCGCTTCAGGAGGACTAGCCATCCTTTGGAACCCACAAACAGTCTCTATGCATCATCCCTTCTCTACAACAGGCACTCTAACAGCTCACTTCAAAGTTGTAGCCTCCACTAAGGAAGGTGCCATCACAAATGTCTATGGCCCGCAATCCATACAAGATAAGGAGAGATTCATGCAAACCCTTCAATATGTTAAAACCCTCATACACACGCCGTACTGGATCATTGGAGGTGAATTCAACATGATCCTAACACTGGAGGAAAAAACAGGTGGAACAAAACGACTGGAGCAGGACAACGATAAGTTCAAAACCCTAATAGAGCAATTAAATATGGTTGACATGGAAACCCGAAATGGAATCTTTACCTGGTCCAATAGAAGAACAGGGCACCAACATGTTGCTTGTAGGCTAGATCGCTTTCTAGTGACGGAAGCCCTTCTCAAAAGTGACCAGGCAATGGAGGCAAATATAATGCCAAAGACAGGGTCAGACCACTGGCCCATCGCCTTCTGTCTGGACCCAGGATTCCCCCCTAGGCCCAAGCCTTTCCGCTTTGAAAAGTTCTGGCTCACTCACCCAAACTTTCACCAACTGGCTCACACTTGGTGGGCCCAGGCTGAAATTGATCATGACACTCATATGTATAAGTTCCAGTAGCACCTCAAGAACTTCAAGCAACATTTGAAAAGCTGGAACAAATCCATTTTTGGAAACATACTACTTAGGAAGAAGGAGATTGAGAGCCAACTTGAAGAACTTCAACGAACTTTCATAGAAGGGAGCCGAAATCAGAACCTGGTGCAGGAAGAGGAACAACTAATTGCAGATTTGGAGGCCTGCAGGGAACAAGAAGAGATCCTATGGAGGCAAAAATCTAGGGTCCAATGGCTTAAAGAAGGGGAGCGCAACACAAAAAAATTTCATAGGGAGATGACGCACCGCAGATACATCAATCACATTACCCAGTTGGAGGACGATCAAGGCATCCCAATAAGAGATCATGACCAAATAGCGGAAGATCTCAACTCCTTCTATCAAGATCTCCTCACAGAGACCAATATGAACAGGGAGGAGGCCATCCAAAAAGTCACCCAACACATACCCAGGCTGATCACATCTGAGCAGAACAGGGCACTGATAAGGCCAATTACTCAGTCTGAAGCGGATTTTGCAGTAAAGGAGATGCCCCCAGGTAAAGCACCAGGCCCGGATGGCTTCACTATGGATTTCTTCCATTATTGCTGGGACATGATCAATGAAGATGTCTGGCTGGCGGTAGAAGAATCAAGAACATCGGGTCAAGTTCTCTCCGCTCTTAATGCAACTTTCATCACTCTCATCCCCAAGGAGGAGAGAGCCACTCACCCAAAATAGTTCAGACCAATCTCCCTCTATAATGTCATCTACAAAATAATTACAAAGGTCATTGCCAATCGTCTCAAACCGCTCCTACCGTTCATTGTTTCCAATGAGAAATATGGCTATGTAGAAGGAAGACAAATCATGGACAGTGTTATATTGGCCAATGAGGTGATCCACTCCTTAAAGACGTGCAAAATAACATGTATGCTTATCAAACTCGATCTCTCAAAATATTTTGATAGATTAAGCTGGCAATACTTTCGATCAGTTCTGGAATCCTTTGGCTTCAACAAACACTGGGTCAACTGGATTCTCAAGCTCACTTCCTCTTCCTTCTTTTCAATTCTTGTCAACGACACACCCTCCTGACCTTTCCACTCCACCAGGGGTATCAGGCAAGGTGATCCTCTTTCCCCTTTCCTCTTTGTAATCATGGCAGAGGGTTTAGGTCGCTCTCTCAAAGCAGCGGTCCTTGAAGGTTCACTTACTAGGCTTCCACTTCATAACCTTCACCTGACGCCCTCGCATAGCCAGTTTGTTGACGATACCCTTCTCATGAACACCCCCACAATTAGAGAAGCCACCAAGCTCAACTCAATTCTCTCTGACTTCTCGGAAGCCTCAGGCTTGCTGCTCAACCTGGATAAGTCCAAACTCTATTTTTTCAACACGCCAGCCTTGGTTTAGAATCATCTTTCAATACTTCTAGGCATCTCCAAAAGATCCCTCCCTTCCACTTACCTAGGCATTCCCCTAACCGGAGAGTCAGCAAGATCCATTTCATGGGATAGCATGCTCTTATCTATCGCCAGCAGGTTGAACAACTCGACCTTCAGACCTCTAAATATTGCTGCCAGACTGGTCTTGCTCAAGTCAGTCCTGCAAGCTCTGCCCACTTATCTCTTTACTGCTCTGGCAGCACCCATCTTGGTCATCAAGGCCATCAGGAGTCTCCAAAGAAACTTCCTGTGGCAGGGACACCAAAATAACAAGAAATGGGCTTTAGTTGGATGGGACAAACTTTGTAAACCCAAAAAGTTCGGAGGGTTGGGAATTCGAGATTCGGGAAAGATTAACTAGGTCATGGGAGCCAAGATGTGGTGGAGGTGGCTGCAAGACCCGAAAGAACTCTGGGCGTAGATCTGGAAGAAAAAGTACGCCCCGAATGCACAGCCTAACCAATTAATCATATTCAATGAATAGATACAAGGATCCAACATTTGGAACATCGCCTGGAAAAATCACCCCCTGATTCAGCAACATGCTTTCTGGGAGGTAAGAAATGGAGAAAGTGCACTCTTTTGGCAGGACTCTTGGCAACAACTACCCCCTCTTAGAGATCTGGAAAACCTCTACCCTCTCAAACACAGGCTACAACAAAACATCTTCAAAAATGTTAATGACTTTTGGCTCCCAACTCACGGAAGGCAACCTTGGAGACAATGGATAACAAGCCGAACAAAATTACAGATCATGGAGGATTTCAACCTTCTACCGTGGCAGAACTGTATGCTACATAGGAAAATTCCAATTAAAGAAGGATCGAACATACTTCGATGGGGCCACTCCACTTCAGGCATCTTCTCAGTCAGTGAAGCATACTACCTACAGGGAAACTATCAAAACCAAATTCTCGAAACCATCTGGAGCAAAATCTGGCAACCAATACTCTAGCCCAAGGTCTCCTTTTTTCTTTGGCTCACAACTCAAAACCGTATCCTCACATGGGATAACCTCCTAAAGAAAGGCTTTACAGGCCCCTCCAGATGTACCCTCTACCAAAAAAGCGAGGAAAGCATGGAACACCTCCTCAACAACTGCCACTATAGTCAACAGATATGGGATTGGGGAGCCCAAGCCATGCGACGCTCCCAGCGAAATCGAGATAGTATTAGGGATACCTCAGCTAATTGGGAAACAATTTCCTTCCACAATCCAATTCTCCAGCGTATATGGTAGTTGCTCCCGGGTTTCACATTATGGGCAATCTGGAAAGAAAGAAATCAGAGAATCTTCAACTCTAAACCATCCCCTACCACCATTACTTGGGAGAGATTTAAGAGGCTTATCTGCGAAATCGTCCATAGCAAACCCTGGTTCCATGAAGATCTACAGTGTAAACCTGAGGAGGAGATTATTCTTAAAATTTGGAACTTGCAAATGCGTGTGCAAACACAGGGGAAGATTAAAAATGGACGAGCTAATAGTCCCACGATGTGGACCCCACCCCCCTCAGGCTTCCTCAAGCTTAACTTCGATGGGAACTCCAGGGGTAACCCTGGACCAACTGGTTTTGGAGCTGTCCTTCGGAACCACACGGGTAAGATTATTCATATGATGGCAGGATTTTTATGCGAAAACACGAACAATGTCGCGGAGCTCACAAGCCTGGTCAGAGGCCTCCAAGATGCTACTCAACACTAGTACAATCGGCTTGTCATTGAGGCAGACTCCCAAATCATAATTCAACTCATCTCCAAAATCCTTCACAGTGAACTCCCCAGGCGGATTTCCCCCAGCTGGAGACTCTCAGGACTTCTAGAGGATTTCAGAGATCTCATCCACCCCAATCTTACTCTAATCCCCTCTCATGTGAAACGAGACGCTAACAAGGTTGCGGATCACCTGGCGAATACTGGAATTGACTCAAAGTCAAAACTCATATATTGGCAAGCCCATCTCTCTGATGATACATACCTCTCAAGGCGATGCAGAGACCTTGCAAGAAGAGACTTCCCAGCCCCGGATGGGGTGACACGCGACAATCCATTGACACCGAGCTTAGCACTAAGCCATAGCATAACTGTTGATGGCCGCCACCCCCCAGCCTGCATTTACGATGGCAGAAGGCCATAACAACCGTTATACTGTGGAGGGACACCTCCCTCGCACGAACAATCTTGCTCACAATGCACTAAGCATGGCAGGGTTTATGGAGGGCCAGGTGACTTCAGCCTTTGGCAATTTTTTTTTTCCCGTGCCTGGACAGAGTGGGTCTGCTCTGGCTTTGGCTCTCCTCATTGTATGATAGCTCTGGTGCAGCCCTGTATCTTCCTCATCCCGGCTCACACCCATCTCGCTGCAATTCGTTGAGGAAATCCCTAGCAATTTTCTTGTTCATGTCCCTGGACAGAGTGGGTTTGCTCTTGCTTCGGCTCTCCTCTTCGTCTGGAAGCTCTGGTGCAGCCCTGTATCCTTCTTGTCCCGGCTTACTCCCATCTCGTTGCACCCTCACTGTATCGTCATATTTTCCCTGGCAACTATGACCAGAAAGAGAGGCAAACCTCGCCGTGTCTTGGCCTGGTACACCCACAAGGCATAGCAGCAAAGAAAAGAGAAGCTGGAGCGTGCTCTGGCAATGGCGACCTCCATTCTCCGAAAGAAGGCTCGAGCTGAGAAATTGGCTCTGCATGCCACCATTGCGGATACAGGAGCCGGATGTAGCAGCGAAACCATGACAATTAAGCCTGGAGATAGGCAGGAGGATGGTGTAGCGGACGTGTTTCCCACCTACTACGTGGAAGAAATTGCGTTCATGGAGGACTTGACGACCACCCCGAAACCCCAATCCATGGAGGTGACACACCGAGATGGAAGCGGCCCAAAAATTGCTTTGGCAAATGACATCCTCGGGTGCATTGTTGAGGAAATTCCCTGGCCGGGTGACTACAACCCCACCAGCCATGATATGCAGGCAACGTTCGAGGAAGACACGCGGGATAAAACCAGAGTAGAAGTGAACGTGGACAACAATAGCTCGGCGAGGAAGGAAGAAGTGGATGGTGTAGATCTGATGGAGCTCGAAGCAGGAATTGGAATGACAATGGAATTGAGGGATGTATCCCTCAACGACGTGGGTTTTGGCTTGCATGGCTCTCTCCTCCGTGCTGAGCATCTGGCTCTGGTGTTCGAACTTCGAGGCCACATGGAAGACCTGGAGCATAGAGCCCTTCTTATGGGCCAGCGTCTGGACCTGTTCCTTGACGTGTACTCCAATGCTCCAGTTAAGTGGAATTGTCCTCTCTGTGCGCAGACATTTGCCATCCCGGCTGGGTCAACATGGCAGACAAGCAAGGGCGACAAGTCACCGGGTATCTAGGTCTTCTATGCCTTTTCTGGTTCTTAGTTTTATCATGCTACTGTTATTCGTCCATTTGGACTATAGCCATCTGTCATGGTTTCCTTCGGGCAGGACATATGCTATTTTGTTTCTTGTTTTATCATGCTACTGTTATATGTTCTCCAAACTATGCTGGTTTCCGGTAAACGACAACATTTTTGGTGACTCAGACCTATATCACTGTACATTTTGTCAAAGTTTCTTCGATAAGTTAATATAGCAGATTCCACCTTTTTTACTCAAAAAAAAAAAAAAAAACAATTATCATGAGGGCTTTGGGTAAATTGGAATTCATTGAGATTCCTATAATGGATTCACATTTGATCACTAATTTGCAACATCAAAATACACACACATAATATTTTAATGCAAAAGAAAGAATGTTTTCAGACATTGGGAATCATTCAAGTTTCATAATATCTACAAAGTTGTTCATAGATATTTTCAAAGCATAAAAACAAATGAGAAAATTGAAGGAGAAAATTGATAGAAGGAGAAAATTGAGACGCACAAAATCATAAAGTAGAAGGTTCAAATAAAGAGACATAAGTCCATTCATTATATATTCTCATTGATAATGGAGATTAGTTTATTGAGTGAGGGGTTAGAACAATGAAATTATTACATACTCAATTGTATTCAATTTTGATCTAAAATATGAGGCAAAACAAAAACGTGATGATGTGATGCTCTTTGTAGACATACTTTTTAAACTTGAAAAAATACATAAGATGTTATCACACATAGAGAAGAGAAAATATATCTAAAAACAATTCAACAAACATCCAATTATTTCATCGTTCACATGCTTCTTTTACTCAATGAGAAAATCATCAAGAAAATGGATTTAAATTGATTTAATTATAATGGTAGGTGATTATCCAGTATAACTTAGGAAAATATACCTTGGTATAACGAATGGTACAGGTAAAATTTTTGTTTTATAATTGATGAATGTTAATATGCATCATGCTTTATCATTCTTCTTCCTACCTAACATGTTTGATATAAAATTGTAGTGAATTTCTTACCATTACTATTTATTCGATACCTTCTACCAAAGTACATGGATGGATATATAATATTCTTAATCAATCTTATGGTAAGGGGAAAGTTCTTAACCTTTTTATGCTCCAATTATTTTGCAAATTCTAAGTAATACAAAAACTAGAAAAAAAAAAAGTTAAAGGTTATCTACAAATTTATGGAAATATTGGAGGTCGACTGTAGAAGAAATTAAGATGTAGAGGAGGTTGGACTTCACAAAGGATAAAATATTCATCAATTTGGAGTATACAAAGAGAATATTGGACATGATAGAACATTACTTATCGACTACCAAAGGTTATTTTAAACCAATTGATGATTTCATATCACAACCTTAGGATGACTATGGAACTAAATATCACAAGGCCATTGTAAGGTGGGGGGAATATTAGAGAAATTATATTATATTTTCTCTACTATTCCCCCCACTCTAATATTCCCCCCACGCCCACCCTCAAATTTGAGGGTGGGGGTCAGGGGAATATTAGAGAAATTGTAATACAATTTCTCTAATACAATTTGAGGGTGGGGATGGGTGTGGCAGGAATATTAGAGAAATTGTAAGGTGGGGAGAATATTAGAGAAATTGTAATACAATTTCTCTAATATTCTCCTCACCCCCACCCTCAAAATTCTCAAAATTTAAGGGTGGGGGTGCGGGGAATATTGGAGAAATTGTATAATTTAAGGGTAGGGGTGAGGAGAATATTGGAGAAATTGTTAATACAATTTCTCTAATATTCCCTCACCCCCACCCTCAAAATTACAATTTCTCTAATATTTCCCCCCTCCCCCACCCTCAAAATTTGAGAGTGGGGATGGGGGGAATATTAGAGAAATTGTAATACAATTTCTCTAATGTCCTCCCCCCCACCCTCAAAATTCTCAAAGTTTAAGGGTGGGAGTGTTAGAGAAATTGTAATACAATTTCTCTAATATTCCCCTCACTCCCACCCTCAAATTTTGAGGGTGGGGGTGGGCGGAATATGAGAGAAATTGCATTGGTGGGGGTGAGGAGAATATTAGAGAAATTGTATTAGGGTGGGGGGAATATTAGAGAATTTGTAATACAATTTTTCTAATATTCCCCCCACCCCCAAATTTTGAGATACAATTTCTGTGATATTCCCCCCATTACAATTTCTCTAATATTCCCCCCACCCCCAAATTTTGAGATACAATTTCTCTAATACCCACCCTTTCCCCCAAAATTTGAGGGTAGGGGTTGGTGGGATATTAGATAAATTGTATCGGTGGGGGTGGGGGAATATTAGAGAAATTGTAATACAATTTCTCTAATATTCCCTCGACCCTCAACCTCAAAATTTGAGGGTGAGGGTGAGGGGGAATATTAGATAAATTGTATTTTTGAAGGTAGGGGTGGAGCGGAATATTAGAGAAATTGTAATATATTTTCTCTAATATTCTCCCCCACCCCCACCTTCAAATTTTGTATTACAAATTATCATATTGAAATATAACTAGAAAAATAAAATTCAATCATATTGAAATAAAATCCAATCATATTAAAATAAAATCCAAATAGAATCCAATCATATTGAAATATAACTAGAGAAATAAAATCCAATTATAATAAATTGTGGATTGATTAGTATATGTATTTATTTCTGAACTGAAAATTGAACAACGAAATTGAATAGGAAATCTCTACAAGAGAACACGGTGGATGTAGTCCTCATTGCGTCTCCTAGCTCAAAATTAGTGCTCAGGCTGATGATGAATGCGTGATGTATGCTATAAATCTAAAAAATAAATAACAATTGAAATATAGCTTCAAAAATTAAATTTTTTTTTTTTTTTAAATGCCTCAACATAAAACAAAACAATATATTTAATATTAGGATTATTTTGTTTTAAATACTGCCGCCCTAAACAAAACAATGCATTTCATATTAGGATTAAGATATACCCTATATTATATATGGTTATGCATTTCATATTAGGATTAGGATATATAGTATATTATATAGGGTTAAGAGTAAGGTTAAAATATAAGGTTAGGATTATTAGGGTTAGGGTATATACCCCTTATAAGCGTTCATCAGCCACATAATTGTGGTTCTGCTAGTCAGGTACATCTCACAATCAAAAGAAGGGGGGTAGTGGTTGTTTTGAAAAAGAATTAGTTGGTGATTGATAATATGTGGTTGTGCTAATCAGGTACATCCCACAAAAAAAAAATTGGGTAGTGGCCGTTTTGGAAAAGAATCAGCTGGTGATTGATAGGGGCAGGCTTATGATGTTTGTACTCATTGCATATTCACTTCCCAGAATGGCCCGTTCACGCTTGATGACAGATGGGATCGGTCTTACAACATTAGGATTGAGTATAGCGCTCAATATTTCCTTCGAGCTTCAGTCCCTTTGGCAATTAAATAACCCGAAAGAATCGCCTTCTCTTTCTCCTATTTTAATCATCTATGGTCGAGAGGGTCTGAGAGAAGCTAGTCTATAGTGCATGGTATTTTTCTCCTCATTTTAATCATTTATGGCCGAGAGGGTCTGAGAGAAGCTGGTCCATAGTGCACAGTATAATTGTATATTTGGTTGTGCTGATGATCAACGCGGTAATGATGGATAGAATCATTCGTAAGATATGTTTCAGAAGGTCCCTTTAGCACTCTATCGTTGTTCTAATTCCCCTGAAAATAAACAGTGTCGGAGCATTGAAGATCATGTCCTCAAATGTTGGATCGTGGTTCGTGCCTCACGACCTGACTATGTCTTTGCAAGTACAAATTTCATTCTCATAAGAGAGGATATCACTCTGTGGTCTAAAAATAAATTGGAGAGGTTATTCTAGAATCTATCATCATTGTTGCTAATCCAACATTCTTATGGTAGTTAATAGTTATGCACTAGTTATTATTTGATTTGATTTTAATGTTTAAAGAAGGATAATGATTATCAAAGCTAGTTGTTATTATATTATAATGCATATTAGAAGCACTGTTCTAATATCTAATAATCAATCTATTTACTATTTGGTTTTAGTCTTTGAGCATGGTAGTGATTATTTAAGCTAGATTCAAAAGTCTTCTTATCCTCCCTAATTGCAAAAATTGAAACTATTAAGAATAATAACACCACATGTGCATAACCTAAGGTTTAGAAGAGCTTATCATTAGCTTGATTTGCTTCTCCCCCAAAAATGAAATAATGAAATGTCAAAAACATTTAAAATTGATAAAAATGTTTAAAGTGAAGGTGAAATTTGAGTGCTAGTCACAAATCACACATACTCTCATTAATGTTAATTTATTATGTATCAATAATAATATAAAAATATCCCTAGTTTAACAATTATCCTTAGGGATTTGGGTAGATTGGAATTCATTGAGACGCGTATAATGGATTCACATTTGATCATTAATTTGCAACACTAAAATACACACATATAATATTTGAATGCAAAAGAAACAATGTTTTCCGACATTGGGAATCATTCAAGTTTCATAATATCTACAAAGTTGTTTATAGATGTTTTCAAAGCATAAAAACAAATGACAAAAATAAAGCTTGTGTTAGTGATGGAAGGAGAAAAATTGAGATGTACAAAATCATAAAGTAGAATGTTCAAATAAAGAGATATAAGTTTATTCATTATATATTCTAATTGATAAGGAGATTAGTTTATTGATAATGTGATAACATCTTATGTATTTGTTAAAGTTTAAAAAGTATATCTAGAAAGAGCATCGCATCATCACATTTTTGTTTTGCCTCATATTTTAGGTTAAAATCGAACACAATTAAGTATGTGCGTAGGAATTCGAATCCTTTAAGGATCAAGTTCAGGAGAGATAGCACTTATCATAAGTGTTGACGAGATCCAAAGTTGGACTTGTAGGAGAAGCAAAGGTTGAAACCTTTGAAGACTAATATATCTTCCAAGTGGGAGAAATCAGAAGCTCAGGATGAGGAGGGACAATGGTCGTTGGATCATAGTGAAAATGATTGACAACCATCAGATCAGAGGAAAGTGCATGAGTTTTAACGCTCGCACACATAGGAGAGAGAATCTATCAAGGTTTGAGACTCGATATTTACGAAGCTCGAAGAGACGGAATGCCGAAGTGAAATCTCAGTCGTTGATCGACCAGGTGAATCTGAGCCGTCAGATATCGTGAGCTCAAGAGGAGGCTAGTTTGAAACTTGAGATTCCCAAAGCGCAAAGAGCCAGAGAGCCAAAGCAAATCTGGATCGTTATATCTAGGAGGGATGTGTGTCGGTGGGTCGTGAGATCTAGAGGAAGGTAAAGGTGAAGTGTTGAAACACCCGAAGCCCGAATATATGAAGAGCCATGAGTCGTCGATTGGTAAGGGGACACTTGTCAACAGATCGAGAGCTCTGGAAAAACTGTAGTGGGGTTTCAGTTTGAGAATTGAGATTATCGAACCTCGAAGGCCCAAAGACCTGAAGTGAATCTAGGTCGAAAGATCTAAGGGAGACGTGGCGTGAATTTGTGAACTCCAGGTAAAGTCCTAAAGTGATTCATAAGCGTTGGATTCAGAGGAGACATGGCACGGATCTGTGAGCTTCGAGTAAAGACCCGAAGCGATACTCGATCGTCAGACTGGGAGGACACGCGTCAAAGGATTGAAGTCTTCAAATAAAGTCATTAGACAAAAGGTTTGATATTTGAGATCTCAGAAGTCCGAAACCCAAAGGAGATCTCGACTATCGATCGAGAAGAGGGTTGCAGGACCATTGATTTGGGTTGAATGGTCAAGCACCTGAAGTGAAGGCATGACAGGTGTCTGCAGATCGCCAGTTCCGAAAGGTTGAAGTATAGAATAAAGCAAGGTTTGAGATTTCAAAATCCTGAAATCCGGAATTGTTAAGAGATCACAGTCGTTGATCTAGGAGGGACAGATCGGGTCCATAGATTTGAAAGGCGTAGATCTGAACCGTCGATTCAGACCATATCGTCAAGATCGCGAGATCGACAATCCCGTAGCATTGCGGAGACAGGAGTTGTGCGGAGTTTAAAATATTGAGGGTGGGCTGCAATCTAAACCGTGGTTTCGTCAGGAGGACACATGGAGGCTTGAGGAGGATTGTGGGCCCAAAGTAATTTGACTTCAAACCGCTCGTGGGCGAGCTTGAAATTGCGTGGTCACCGCCTAAGGTCACATCAAGAGGGCTTATCAGGAAAATGAGCTAACGCCCGACACTCTGAGATTTCGCAAGTGAGCGAAAGGGAAGGTTGCGGGTTCTATTAGGCCTGCACAGGAAGCTGAAAGGGCCCGTGTTTAGTCACAGAAGGAAACCATTAAGGTTTCAGAGAGTCACTCGACTCAAGAATCGAAGATCCTTGATCGAGAGATCGTACAACCCTGTGAGGGAGTAGGGGGCGCTGCATCAATTTAACATTTGAAATTATCACTGGAAATGATTTCGCAGCACATCTTTCATCTATTAATACTCTGCAACAGAAACACAAAATTGTTGGCTTTGGAAATGTTTGGGATTGATTTTTCTTCATGGTACACCTTTGGAAATGTTTGGGATTGATTTTTCTTCATGGTACACCTTTGGAAATGTTTGGGATCCATTTTTCTTCATGGTACTAATGTTCAAGCTTCATGTCCAATCAGGTGAGGCAAATAGCGATTGATATGGTCTTTGGCTTGCTCATCAGCTTTTAATGTCTCACATTTAAAGGAAATGAACAATTTATTGTGCTTCCCTTTTCTCTTTTCAACCACGCTGTAACAATTAGATTCTCGTTATTGGCATCTGGCTACCATTTGTATTCTCTAGATGCTCGAGCATTACCCAAAATATTCAACACAATATCTTGACAAGTGCTTCAAATCTGAAGATGTTATTTTACTTGTTGATTTCATACCTTTGAATCTGGAAATGGATCCTCGACCACAATTGTC
>JZKD02S2008875.1:27634-58761 GCA_000966675.3 Picea glauca | reverse complement strand
TATATATATATATATATATATATATATATATATATATATATATATATATATATATATTAGGTTCATATAGAGAAGGCATAATATTTAGATGATGAATAATTATTATTGTTGTGAACTTTTAAGGAAGTAAAACTTGTCTGGTATTTTGAGGAATTGATTGATTAAATTGTTATACGAATAAGTACTTATTGGTATTTAATCCCGAGTCTAAAATAGATTTGGTTATGGGAATATATACCTCCATGTTCTTTAGAACAATCTCCAGTCCTGAGACCTTAAATGGTCAAAATCAATCAGATGAATTCTAGACTTGAGCATTGATTATGTGTCTTGGAGGTCCTAACCTTGCAGGGTAGGTTGGGAGGGGTTAGTCATCCTTTCTATCTTTATGAGATATGATTAATCTGTTAGTATTCACGATGTTGTAATTGTTTCTTTCCTTGTAATGATGTAGAGGAGAAGAGGACTTGTAGTGTTTATGTATGTTATTATCACATATCACTTGTTCTAATTGATGTTTAAAAAAAAAAAGAATTTCATTATATATACTGACGTTATGTTTTAACGAAGGGGTCGTTACATATGGCATCAGATCGGGTTCAACCCTGCGAAATTGGACTGTTACACCTTCCACTATGATAAAATTAAATGATTAAAGATGGATCCCTAATTGATTTGAAAATTTACATGCAGGTAATCATGGTTAGAGGACGCAAGGGAAGTAGAGAACGTCGTACTAGAGGAAGAGGGGTGATGCCTCTGATAGTATCCACGCCAGAGGGATCTAACCCTCAGGCATATGAGCATACTACTGAGCAAGAGTAGGTTGCTGCATGAGATGTGGTAGGTGTAAATGTGTT
This sequence comes from Picea glauca, assembly GCA_000966675.3. NCBI lineage: Eukaryota > Viridiplantae > Streptophyta > Pinopsida > Pinales > Pinaceae > Picea > Picea glauca. The sequence goes on along the minus strand of JZKD02S2008875.1, from coordinate 57,901 downwards.
GAACCTACAAAAAATAGATCTAAATAGAAAATGACATACACAGTTTGTAGAGAAAATATGAGAACAGAGAAGCAGGAGAGAAAGAATGGAAGAATTCTCATTAACCAAATGAATGAATGATAATTTACACATGATATAATCTGTATAACTCAACTAATGCACATTGGAGGAGAAGCCAATGCACCATAGTGGTGGTCTAAAGTGATGTTGGCCCTTGACCAAGTTTTGTGGAAATGCTGGTCATATTTGACCAATTTTGGGGCTTCCATAGGATGGTTGAAGACGGAGTGCCAAGCGAAGCCGAGATCGCAGGATCTCACCACCTTTTGCGAAATTTTTGGGTTTAAGGTGTATGTAACGGGTATGGGATGTCGGCCCATGGGTTTACCCATGTTGAGGCCCTTTTTGTAATGTATAAACAAAAATCTAGGTGATGTAAGTAAGTAGTGATGTTGTGCTAAGTGAAAGCAATGTAAGTAGTTGGATCTATGTGATTAAGTTAGCTCTATGCATACCATGTGTTGAGAACTTGCAGAAGTTGAGTGCAAGTGATTGTAAGAAAGGATCTGTGTGGTGCCAAGCTCAGGGAGGGAGGATCTGGCGAGGGGCACACATATCTCCTGTCCAATGCGAAGCTGGTTTTGAGGCTCTGTGCATGTAAGGATATTGACAAAAGATAATAAAGAAGACGAAGAGTTGGTGGACATAGCCCCACACTAGGGGTGAACCACATATATCCTGTGTTATGGTTTCTTTGTGCGATTAATGTGATTATTCTTAGTGCTGCCATATTTATGTATGTTAGATGAATCTGATATACTAGCTTAGTGCTTAGTAATGTGAATGAATGCTAGATCTGATCTATTTCTACGTGCTAAGTGATTGGATGTGTTAGATATTGTTGAATACCATGTTGTTCTATAATTAGGGTTTTAACCGCGCTGTGAATGAAGGGTTAAAGACTAATGAATGATAATTGCTAAGTTCTTGATTAAGTATTGTGATCACAGATCTGTGTCCCATCTAGGTTGTAGACACTGGAGTCCTGCAACCCCCCCTGCGATCCCAGTGTGCAGTATAGGAAAATTTGGGGATCATTTAAGAGAAAGTGAGTATTGAATCTTTGTTATAGTTGTAGAATACCAAGACATATTGCTAAGGAATGCCCTGGTAGAGGTCCTATTTTCCTTTGTTGTAAATCTACTGGAAATGAAGTTTTGGATTTCCCTAGAATGATTGATAAAGTTGACAAGATGAACATGAGACAAGAAAACCCTGAGGAAGGACAAGAGACTAAGAATATGCTGAAAACCCAGAAAGAATCAGAGGCTATATTATTACAGATGAAAGAAACACTGAATGATCAAAGATACACCAGTTTATCAGAGATCTTAAAAGAGAAAGAGTGCATAGAAACAAAAATAGGAGACTTCGACATAGACTGTGTATTGGATGCATAAACATAGGTGAATATCATGACATAAAGTACTTGGGAAATTTTAGGAAAGCCTACTATGGTTCCTTCATTGGGAGGAATAGGATTGTTTAAAGGAAAGCTGATAACCCTATGTGGAAGACTTGCCCATGTACCTATGATTTCTCATGGAGCATCGAGAGAAGAAGAATTGGAGGTCATTAAGTTTGTTGAGAACATTGCCCCCTTTGCTCTTTTTCTAGGAATAACCTAGATTGAGAGAGATCAGATCCGAAGGAAAGAAGAAGAGGAAGCTCTAGAATAGAAAAAACAAGAATTAAGGGATTTCATGGCTAGGAGAATAACACGCTTAAAGAATAACATGAGGACAAGTCGAAGCAACTTAGGGCCAGAGACTGGGCTGTTGAAGTTGAAAGAAAAGAAGAAGACTTAAAGAACTTATCCATATAGGAAAGTAGAACACCTACTCTAGAACGAGAAGAAGTATTACCCTCGAAGCCTATGAAAGACCCTCAACAGTGCGAAGTTACTATGCCAAGAGGAGATAAGAACAAGAATTGGAAGAGGAATCCAGAAACGTAGATCACAGTGAAGAAAGATAGAAAGTTTAGTAAGAAGAAAGAAAAGTTAGAAAAATTTCAAGAGGTTCCAGAGAGTATTTCGTAGAAGGAAGGCTTGCAAAATTTGAACCTCGTCGGAATAACAGAACAATGCAGATTGACACTTCACCATGGCGGAGTGATATGACCATTGGAGGCATCTTGACTGTTAGAACGACGCTCCAGAATGGCTGGAAATGCAGTTATTGTCGAAACGTTCACCATTGGACCGTTGGGACCGGACCATAACGAATGGGACTGCATTGATTGAGGCGTTCCTACTCGTTGGAGGGATCCATTACGATGTTATCTATTTAACTCGTCGAACGTCTTACCATGGACACTTTTGAAAACAGTGATTATTCGAGCCCACATAGAGCTGACTATTACCATGCTGTGCTTATTGAGACCTTTCCACCCATTCTATTACATTGAGTGTTTGTTCACCGACCTAAGATATCAGATCTCGAGCGTGTATGTCGGGTGACCTTAGCATAGTAGAGAAATCCATTGAAGAAATTCTCATAGACCTCATGGCTGATAAGGTAGTATCTGTAGGAGTTCAAGCTTCATTGACGCGAGGATTGGAAGCATCCCTGTCGACTACGCAACGTCGGTCTAGCCGTCTCGCTACTGAGAAACATAGAAATCATCGTGATGACTTGGCGAATGTGAAGCTCATCCCATCCATCCTGCCTGACTACATCCCACCTCTGGATGGCATGGTGAGTCATGACAGCGTGCCGAGGGACTTCAACCATACATTGATTACTGCACACCTCCTGAAGGGTATACGCGCAGTCAAACCGCAGTTGGAGAGGATTCTGACATTGAATATCAACGACTATAACTTGGGATATCACAAGAACTATGGCATGCTTGCACCTCATAAGTATCTAACCAAGAAAACAGGGAAGAAGTCGAAGATAATCCCCCAGTCGTGGACCATGGACATCATGAGGTCCACGATCCTCAATGTGATGAAGTTACCACACTTCGGAAGACACGAGGAGGTTAATGCATGCATTAAACTCCTGCTGTCGTGCTTCCATGGTGGTTACCTATGGTTGGGCAGGCAGATCACTGTCGATCCAGTGTTGATCCACTAGATAACTGGGTTAATCATGCAAGGACCAGACCCACAAGATTTTTACCTAGGGAAGGCTGTAGACCGCGCCCTGGGACAGACAATAAAACACACCTATGGCGATGTGGAGAAGGGGAAGCGGGGATATAAGGTATCCTCCATCTAGAATGGTGAAGTGCGCCTAGATTTCCAGTTGATCGCTGGTAATCTCATCAGAAATAATATACCAACGCAGGTCACGGGGTTCGTCGTCAACCTTGCAGGAAAGTGCATTGAAGGGATGCAAATGAACTGGGCGAGCTACCTTGTCAACCAGTTAGAAAAATACTGCTGCGAAGCTCAGGATCAGGGCTATGAGTTTCATTTCAGTTGGCTACTGATGCTCATCGCCTTCGTTACTTGGGATATGCCGGAAGGAGTGACCTTCCCTGAAATTGAGTCGTCCGAACCACTAGCTGCGAAGTTCACTACGCTATGGTACTTGAGCGACATGGAAAAAAATGGCAGTCAAACGCGGTGTTCCACACCTATTATCTACAGCTGAAGAGAGCCATTGAATCCTTCCCTTGCATGACACCGAATACGCTGCATCGGTTCAGGCCATTTGCGAAGTTCCGTGCAGATAGGCATTTTATATATATCACTGCGCAGAGACAAACATAAGGAAGAGATCCAGTCCTATTACAAGCTCACTGATGAAGAAATGAAGGAAATAACCAAGGAGTGGCCTGTATAATTCCTTGTGCTAGTTGAACAGACAAAATTGTCCGACCTCGACCTCATCGGAAGTCCTGTAGTCACACGGGAAGAATATGATGCACCCAACATAAATAAGAAGAAAAATAAAGAAGAGGTACATGAAATACACAGCGCATCAGAGGAGACTGTATTAGATTCACCTAAAGGAGGAGGAGATGACGAAGTAGACAAAGAAGAGAAGGAAGGGGAAGAATACAAGCAACAAAAGGGTGAAGTAACACTGCCTAAAGATCCCCTGACAAAGACAGAGGCATCCAAGAAAATAAAGGTTTCCCCAACAAAACCTTCATTGCAGAAGACGTCAAAAGCCAATAAACCGCCATTTCAGACTGTGCTAATGATGGATGAAATAGACCTTATCATTGTCGCTGTTTCAGATACCTCATAGGACATATTGCAGCGAAGTGAATCCAAACAAGAGACAATGTTTTACATGATCAAAGCATAACTCAAAGGAGTACAACAGGCTCTCTATTCGAGCCACACAGTTTCTACTGCGCCACCGACATCAGAAGGACCAAAGTTGGGAGATGAGCTTGCCTAGCTACACAGATTAGCAGACTCGACAGAATCTCACCTTCGTCATGTCCATGAGGAAAAAGAACATGCCAAAGAGGCCCTAAAGTAAGCAAAGGAGAAATCCATAGAGCAATGTCGGATTGCGCAAGAATAAAAATATCACCTCCAGGCGAAGTTTGCAGAGAATAAAGCACATATCCAGAAGGATAAAGAACAACTGCTCGCAGAGCAGATGGGAGTTAAAGAAGTAGTTACCAAAGAACTTCGCTTTGTGATGGGTTTAAAACAAAGGGAAGAAGAAACAACTAAGAGCCAGGTGGGGAAGCTTGGTGAAGCCATTCAGTAGCTCCAAGCACGAATTGCAGAACTGGAATTACAAGCCGTGCCAAGCACTCCGCAGGAAGTGCAAGATCAGAGAGAAGAATCTTCTTGGAGCGCAGTCGAGAGAATAAAGGCACTGGCCTTAGAATGCAAGCAACTCAGCATTCGAAGTGCACAGACTTATGAGTGCCTCACAGAGGATCTAGAACTAAGGACATTGGAGTCACAGCTCCAAGAGGCAAAGCAACAAGCAACAATAGTGCAAACACAGTTGAAGCCACTATCAGTGGCCGAGAGGATGAAAAGGTCCCAAGAACAACGCGCAGTTCAGGAACATGTCCATGCCATCCAGAGTAAAGTCATGGAAGTGACCCAGAGGCTCCATCCAGTGCAAGATGAAGCCTGCACAATTTTTGAGGAGATTGAGGGACAAGGAGAACAACTAGAACATGTGGTCACCTTAGTTTAGCAACGATTGGAAGGACCTGTCACCGAGAAGGTCATTTAGGACTTCGCTGAGCAGGAGGCTTTGGCGAAACAACAGGTCGAAGTAGCTCGATAAAATATTGAGGCCTTTGAGGTAGAGTTACCCAGATCAGAGTGACTCAGGACGAGTCATAGGTGAGTGTTGGGGGCCTGTTGGCCCTTGACCAAGTTTTGTGGAAATGTTGATCATGTTTGACCAATTTTGGGACTTCGACAAGCTGGTCGAAGACAGAATTCCAAGCGAAGCTGAGATCGCGAGATCTCACTACCTTTTGCAGACTTTTTGGGTTTAGGGTTTATGTAACAGGTATGGGATGTCGACCCATGGGTTTACCCATGTTAAGGCCCTTTTTGTAATGTATAAATAGAAATATAGGTAATGTAAATAAGTAGTGATGTTGTGCTAAGTGCAAGCAATGTAAGTAGTTGGATCTATGTGATTAAGTTAGCTCTATGCATACCATGTTTTGAGAACTTGTAGAAGCTAAGTGCAAGTGATTGTAAGAAAGGCTCTGTGTTGTGCCAAGCTCGGGGAGGGAGGATCGGGCAAGGTGCACACAGATCTCTTGTCCAATGCAGATCTAGTTTTGAATCTCTATGCATGTAAGGAGATTGAAAGAAGATAATAAAGAAGATGAAGAGTTGGTGGATGTAGCCCCACATTGGGGGTGAACCACGTATATCCCGTGTTATGGTTGCTTTGTGCGATTGATGTGATTTATTCTTAGTGTTGTCATATTTATGTATGTTAGATGCATCTGATATAGTGTCTTAGTGCTTAGTAATGTGAATGAATGCTAGATCTGATCTATTTCTATGTGCTAAGTGCTTGGATGTGTTAGATATTGTTGAATACTGTGTTGTTATGTAATTAGGGTTTTACCTGCGCTATGAGTGAAGGGTCAAATACTAATGAATGATAACTGCTAAGTGCTTGATTAAGTATTGTGATCATTGATCCATGTCCCAGCTAGGTTGTAGACACTTGTGTCCTACAACTCCCCCTACCTCTACCTCAGGTGAGACTTCATCTGCTTCGCAGGTGTTTCCGAAAGGGTCGGTAGTTAGGGCTTTGTTGGTGCGCTATTGAAGTGTTGAACACCGGGTTTTCCCTTGTGCCAACAAGTGATCTAGACACACACCAACAGTTACAGGAGTAAATTTTCACCTAGTCTAGTGTTGGCGCAAGCCAATTTTGGGGAGAATAATGGAAGTTTTGAAGGAATCGAAGCAGCACCGGAAAATAGGGGAGAATGCCAAAAACAAAGGAAACAAAATGTCGAAAAAAGAGGAAAAGAATCACCGATAAAATCAGTTACTTTGTGGACAAACTGTTATGGAGCAGTTGTAAAGTGGACAAGTGCCGACTTGGAGTAATCGTTGGATCGAGGACCAGCCGAGATTAAGTCAAGGAGAAAGTGAAAAAACCTAATCCGCTTAGGGTTAGGGTTTTTGTAAGGATGTTGTCCCAGTTTTGTATAGGTATAATGTATTAGGACAACGAGGGGGTTGACATTTTTGTTAGAGTGTGTATTATTGAGGTTGTAATAGATCCATTAGTTGAGTAGGAGGTCTTGATGAGAGACTTTTGTTATCTATGGAGATCGATTGTAATGAAGGGAGGAATGTACAGTGCATAGCACTAGATTTTGCAAGAATATGAATAAATATCCAAGTGACAAATCTTTGTGGATGTAGTCCCAGGGGGGGGGGTGAACCATGAAATATTTGTGTTTTGTGAGAATGTATGCAGTGTTTCTGATTATATTTTCTTTAGTAAGTTTATGATGAACATGTTAAATGATAAAGGAAATAACATTGTGCACTAAGAATAAACTAATGGAATCTAAAAAAGTAGCTCTAAATAAATGAATGTTATAGCTAGTGTTTAGATCAGATTCTCGTGTTATAGTAGATAAATACTTGTCATTGAACACATGCATCTATAATGGTTAATGAAGTCCTATTAGAATAGTTGTGACAATGGTCTGGACTGAGATATAATGAGGGTTTAAGGGATAACAACAAGTAGATCCAATGCCTCTCAGAGAGAAACACATCCCATCCCATGGTTGCAAACATCTGATTCCTGCAGCCACCCATTGAAGCCATCTCAGGTGAGACTGTGCAGTGCACTTTGTGTGCTGTGTTTCCTTCTGGTATCCAAAAGGTCCAATGGTCGAAGGGAATTTGGTAGTCTTGTAGCTAGAACCTAAGTTAGCTCACAAGTCAAACCAACAATGGTTCCATTGCCGGTTGGAACTCAGAATATTAGATTGGGAGGGATGTATCACACAATATAGTGCGAGGGATTAAGAAAGGGGATTTTTTTAGGTTGGAACCTCATGAAAGTAGAGATTGAAATATGGTTGACAGTCCAGAAACTAGAGTTTTCCCATAAAGATAATAGACGCTCCAGGTTTAAACCAATACAACATTTGGAGAGATATGTATTCAGTGAAATACATGAGAGTTTCTTTAGTGAGTTTCCCATGCTATTGCAGGAGTGGATAACATGGTTGAAAGATACCCATCTGAAAAATAGAGTTAGATCAGTGCAGTGGACAAAAGAATGTATCGTGCAGTTGAAAAGGGTAAATAATAAATTCACGTGTGCAATAGATTTATGGCTAGACAACATTGTAGTGGGGTATATCACCGAGTTCACAGTAGATACATCGAAGTATTATAGTATAGCAGAGCAGGAGTTTCTTAAGGGCCCAAGGGGAAGGTACATCAGATCGTTATACACTTCGATCAAGAGATTATTGCATGATAAAGGGGTATTAACCATGGAATAAGACAACTAAACTACCTTGCGTGCATGGGGGAGTTAGGGGAAACACTGAGGAAGGTATGAGGTGGAAGGGGAAATGGATAGATAAGAGCACAATAAAGAGAAATATCCCATTATGATGGATCAGAAGGATATCCATGAAATTATGCAGAAGGCAAGAATGACACGCAGTGGAAGACCCTACCAGTATAAGCTTAATATAAAGAAAAGAGCAGTGGCCGAGAGGGAAGGCTTGGAGAGTGATGAAGAGGAGCTAGAGGATCTATGTGCTATGGATCACATTGAATAAATACTGCACACCACATTTGAAAGAAATACTAGAGGAGAGAGATCTAATGAGGAAGCAAACACCCCTGTTCATATCCAAATCAATGTAGAACCTACAACCCCATGTACGATTAAAACATCAACAAAAAAATAATTTTTTAGAGAACCTGTAACTGACGGTCAAAGGAATCTAGGAGATCATAATATAAGTGAGGGTGCAATTGGAAGTACCAGAAACAATACAGTACATGTAGTGGTACAAGTGGAAGTACCAATAGCAACACCAGTGGGAGTTCAAGTCTGAACAACAGTACACAAATAGTAGTACCACACAGAGAAGGTACAACACATTCAACAATGGCAGGCATAGATCCAATGCTAATATTACCAAAGTTTCATGGGGATGGATCAAAAGAACCAGAGAAACACCTATTCGTGTGTGAGAAAATATGGGAAGTGAAAAGAGTCACTGATGAGGCAACAAAAGTAGCGCAGTTAACAATAACATTCATAAGCCACGCGTTGGATTGGTATATGAGTCTAGCAGTAAATAATCCACAGGGTGCGTCGATAACAGTAGAAAATATCAAGAAGGCACTGATCACGGAGTTTCAGAGGCCAAAATCAGAGGATCATTTTATGAATCAGATGATTGAGGTTAGACAAAAACTAGGAGAATGTGTATGGAACATCGACCAGAAGTTCAAGACATTGAAAGGTAAACTGAAGTACCCCATTTCTGACATGCATCACAAACAGTTGTTTATAAGTTATCTGTTACCAAACTTTAAATATCCATTGAGATAACTGAAATTTCAAACCCAGGTAGAGGCAATGCAAGCAGCGATGCAGTTAGAGGAGAATCAGTATAAGGAGACATATCCATCTATCGAGGAGCTAAAGGAATATATGAAGAACTTGACAGTGCAATTGAACTAGAATAGAAGTAGGGAGAAAAGAGAAGCAGTGTGGTGTTCCCTGTGCAGATCAGAGGGACATCACAAGAACGAGTGTTCGAAATTTACGTAGTAACTGGGAGTAGGGATGCCAAATCCATTGTCTACAGGAGGGCCTTGGTGTGAAATATGCAAGACACATGGGTATGATCTGTATCATTTCCTTATGATGCATAAGTACAAGACATAACCAAAGAGTACTTTATGTAACTTTTGTAAGTCAGTAGGAAATGAAGAAAAAATTGTAGAACTCTGGAGTTAATGAAGGAAATATCCTTAGATGCATACAGGATGTAGGCTAAGTTGATGACAGGACAGAATGCACCATAATTTGGCAACGCACAATAGTTTCAAGCAGTGCTACAGTTTCAACAAACCCCGCAGTATAATCAAGCACCACAGTATCATCAACAAAACATGGATCCATAGGGGAGCAGAGGAGGATTCCGAGGTAGAGGAAGAGGAGGAATGGGAAGAGGCAGAGGGCCTATTATCTTTCATAATTGTCAATAGAAAAAAAACTATGCTAGAGATTGTCCTCAACCAACAACAACATGTATGTATTGTCATGCAACATATCACATGATAGAAGAATGCCCAAAGTTAATGAAGAAAATCCAGGAGAAGCATAATCTAAATAACCAAAATGTTCAGTGGATTGCTACAGAAACAAGGGATCCTAGGAGGAACATAAATATATTGACTAGAGGAGTGTTGGCACAGGGGCAGACCCAGGGTTCAACACTACAACAACGCACCAACAAAACCCTAACTACCGGCCCTTTCGACAATACCTGCAAAGTAGATGAAGTCTCACCCGAGGTAGAGGTAGGGGTGGTTGTGGGATTTAGATGTCTGTAACCTTAGATGGGACACATATCTATGATTAAAACACCTTAATAGAGAACTTAGTAGTTATATTTCATTAGTATTTAGCCCATATTCACAGCGCAGATAAAACCCTAATTATAGAGCAGTGCAATATTCAACCAGATCTAACATATTGAAGCACTTAGCATAAGGAAACAAATCAGATATAGCATTCATTCACATCAATAAGCACTAAGCTATCATATCAAATGCATATAAACATAAATTAATGAACTAAGCATTAAACATATGAAAACATAACAACCATAATGCACAAAGCAACCATAACACAACATATACGTGGTTCACCCCCAGCCTGGGGCTACGTCCACCAACTCTTCTTCTCTTTATTGTCTTCTTTCAATATTCTACATGCACAGAGGCTTCAAGTCCTACTCCGCATAGGATAGGAGATCTACGCGCACTTCGCTAGATCCTCCTTCCCTGAGTTAGGTTACAACACAAAGCCTTTACACAGTCTCTTACAATTTCTTGCACTTAGCCTTGCAAGTTCTCACACAGCATGCACAAAGCATTTACAACTATCACTTGCACTTAGCCAAAAAGGTACTTAGCCATTGGCATTCACTATATCTCCTAGAAATCTATTTATACATTACAAAAGGGCCTAAACATGGGTAAACCCATGGGCTGACATCCCTATACCCATTACATAAGCCCAAAACCCAAAAATCCCTAAAAGGGGCTGAGATCCCGCAATCTTTTCTTCGATTTTCACTCTACCTTTGACAGCCTGTCGAAGTCCCAAAAATAGGTCAAACTTGACCAAGGATCTCTAAAACTTGGTCAAGGACCAATAGGCCCCCAACACTCACTTGTGACTCATCTCGAGTCACTCTAATCTTGGTAGCTCTGCCTCAAATGCTTCGAGCTTGGCTCAGGCTGCTTCGACCTGGTGCTTCGCCAGAGCCTCCTACTCGATGAACTCATGAATAAATGCCTCGTTCATAGGTCCTTCCAAGCGTTGTTAGATTGTAACAACTAATTGTTACAACCCTTCTCCTTGACCTTCAATCTCTTCAAACAGTTGGCAAGCTACGTCCTGAACTGGTTGAAGCCTCTGAGTCACTTCCATGACTTTGCTCTATATGGTATGGACCTGCTGCTGAGTCGTGCGTTGTTCCTGGGATCTTTTCATCCTCCCAAATGTTGACAGAAGTTTCAACTATGCTTGTACTATTGCTGCTTGCTTCTTTGCCTCTTGGAGCTGTGACTCCAGTGTCTTCAGTTTAGGGTCCTCAGTAAGTCACTCATAATTCTGCGCACTTCTACTACTAAGATGTTTACATTCCAAAGCGAATGCTCTGATCCTCTCAACTGTGCTCCGGGCAATGGATTCTCTTTGGTCTCACATGTCCTATAGAGTGCTTGGCACTGTTTGCATCTCTAGGTCTGCTATTCTCTGTTGAAGCTATTGGATAGCTTCAACAAGATTCGCTACTTGATGCTCCACTGGGTCTTCCTCCTTTACTCCAAGACTGTCAAAGAGTGAAGTGCTCTGCTGACTGCTTCTTTTACTCCAACCTTCTCCACGAGCAACTTTTCTTTCTGCGCTTTCTCCTCTTTGAACTTGGTTTGGAGTTCATCCTTCTCCTGCTGCACAACTCAACGTTGCTCTATGACTACCTCTTTCACTTGCTTTAGGGCCTATGTGGCCTGTTCTGTTTCTTCATGTGCGCGATGAAGGCGAGCTTCGGTCGCATTATCTAGTATGCAGAGTTGTGTAAGCTTATCTTCCAACTCTGGTGCTTCTGATGGCGGGGGCGCAATGGACACTACGCGGCTGGAGTGAAGGGCCTGCTGTACCCCTCTGATTTCAACTTCGGTTCCATCGTACATCTCCTCCTGCTTGGCTTCATGTTTTTGCAAGATATCCTACGAGGCATCTGATACAACTGTGATGATTAATTCAAAGTCATTGACTATGAGCACAGTCCACATCGTGGTTTTAATAGATTTTGGCTTCTTCCATGATGACGGTTTCGTGGGGGAAACCTTTCTTTTCTTAGATGGATCAACGTCATCAATGTGATCCCTAGGCGGTGTTACTTCACCTTTCTTCTGCTTCTATTCTTTTCCATTGTTCTCTTCTTTATCTACTTCATCATCACCTCCTTGTACAGGTGATTCTGAAGCAGTTTCTTCTGATGTACTGCTTAGCTACTGGACCTCTTCTGTCTTCTTCCTTCTTCTAGTTCCAGGTGTGTCATTCTCTTCGCGAGTGGCCTATGGGATGCCGATTAGTTCGGGATCAGACAATTCTGCAGGGTCAGTAGGGATAAGGAGCTCTGTAGGCTAGTCCTTAGTTATTTCTTCTAGGTCCTCCTCTATGAGATTATAGTATGATTGAATCTCTTCTTTTCTCTCGGCTGCATGCGTAGTGATATAAATAAAGTGCCAATCTACGTGAAACTTCATAAGGGGCCTGAACCGGTGCAGGGTGTTCAGCGTCATACGAGGGACAACCCCAATAACTCTCTTTAACTGGAGATAATAGGTACGGAATACCGTGTTCGACTGCCATTGTTTCCCCATATCGCTCTAATACTAGAGCATGGTGATCTTCGCAGCGAGCAGCTTGAACATCTCAATGTTGGGGAAGTTCGCACCTTTCGGTATATCCCAAGCAGTAAACATGATGAGGATCAACAAACAACTAAAATGGAACTCATAGCCCTGATCCTAAGCTTCGTGGCAATCCAATTCTAACTGGTTGACTAAGTACTTTTCCCATTTCATGTGGAGTCCTTCCATGCATTTTCCAGCGAGGTCAACAATGAACCCTATGACTTGCGTAGGTCTGTTCTTTCTCACTAGATTTCCTGTGATCAACTACCAGGCCATGTGCACTGTGCCATTCTGGATGGAGGCTACCTTGTAGCCTCTCATCCCCTTTTCTACATCACCATAGGTATATTTAATCCTCTGTGCCAGGGCGTGGTCTGCAGCCTTCCCTGGGTAGAAGTCTTGCGCGTCTGGTCCCTGCATGCTCAATCCGGTGATCCTATGGATCAACGTCGAATCAATGGTGATGCATCTATCTAGCCATAGGTAGCCACCATGGTAGCACAAAAACAAGAGATTAACGCACATGTTAACCTCTTGGTGCTTTCCAAAATGTGGTATCTTCATCATGTTCAAGATAGTGGACTGCGCGAGGTTCATAGTCCATGGTTGGGGGATGATTTTCGACTTCTTCCCCTTCGTCCTAGTCAAATACCTGTGAGGGGTGAGCATGCTGTTGTTCTTGCGATCCCTTAGGTTGAAGTCATTGAATTTTAATGTTATGATCTTATCCAGCCGTGGTCTAACTGCACGTATCCCCTTCGGGAGGTACACAGTAACTAGAGTGTAATCGAAGTCCCTGGGGACACTATCACAACTCACCGTGCTGGCCAGAGGAAGGATGTAGTTAGGGAGGATGGACAGTATTAACTTCACATTTACCAAGTCATCTCAATGCTTGGTTCTTTTCTGGGCCACAACTCGAGATGGTCCAGATCCCTGAGAAGTCGACGGGGAGGCTTTCACTCATCGAGTTGATGAGGCTTGGGCTCCTATGAACATCTCCTTCTCAGCGATGAGGTCAACGAGGACCTCATTTACAGAATGATCGATGGTGTTGAATTCGTTCGACATACACACTCGGAATCTGATATCTTGGTTGATGAACAAACGTTGAATGCAATAGAACAAGGGTCAAAATCTCAGTAAACACAACACGGTAACAATGAGTGGTCTTGTTGGCTCAGATACAATTCACGAAAGTGTTCTTGGTGCAACAGTTGACGAAATAAGTATATAGCGATGTAACGGATCTCTCCAATAGAAAAGAAGCCTTCATCAATGCAGTTTTTTCCGTTATGGCGCGGTCCCAACGGTCCGACAATGAGCTTTCTGGTCATAACTAATGTTATAACCATTCGGGAGCATCAAGCTAACAATTATAATGCTTCCAATGGTCATATCGCTCTGCCATGGCAAAGTGCCACCTTGCGCTATTCTAATATCTCGACGAAGTTCCAGTTTTGCAAACCCTCCTTCTGCGAAGTCCCTTCTGGAACTTCCTACAACTTTTCTAGCTTTACTCTCTTCTTACTGAGATTTCTAGCCTTTGTCCCAGTGATCTGCGTCTTAGTATTCCTCTTTCCATTCTGATTCTTATCTCCTCTTGGCATAGTAACTTCGTGATGTTGATGGTCTTTTCTAGGGTTCATGGGCAATACTTCTTCTCTGTCTGGGGTAGGTTCTCTACTCCCTTGTACAGACATGTGTTTCAAGTCTTCCTGTGTTCTTTCAACTTTGACATCCATATCTTTGGTCCTCAATAGCTTCGACTGGTCTTCTTGTTCTTTCAATAAGTGTGCTATTCTCTTAGTCATGAAGTCTCTTAGTTCTTGCTTTTTTTGTTCTAGGGCTTCCTCTTCTTTTCTTCGGGTCTGATCTTTCTCAATCCAGGTTTTTCCTAGTAACATGGCGAATGGAGCACCATTCTCAATAAATTTAACAACCTCAAATTCTTCCTCTGTCAAAGTTCCATGAGAACTCATAGATGTCTGGGTAAGTATTCCACATAGGGTTATCAACTTTCCTCTAAATAATCCTATTCCTCCCAGTGAAGGAATCATAAAAGGCTTTCCTAAAATTTCCCAATTTCTTTCTGTCACGATATTCACCTGTGTTTCCTTGTCCAGAACACAATCAATGTCGAAGTCTCCTATTCTTGTTTCTATGCACTCGTTTCCTTTGAATATCTCTGATAGGTTGATATTTCTGTGATAATTCAGGGTTTCTTTCATTTGTAGTAATACAGTCTCTAATTCTTTCTGGGGTTCTGCCATAATATTAGTTTCTTGACCTTCCTCAGGATTTTCTTGTTTCATATTCATTCTTTCAACCTTAGCAATCATTCTAGGGCAATCCAGAGCTTCATGATCCATAGATTTACAACAAAGACAACTAGCTCTTCTACCAGGGCATTCCTTAGCAAGATGTCACGGTCTTCTGCAACTGTAACAAAGAGTTAATCCTCTCTTTCTCTTAAATTATCCCCAGCCTTTCTTGTACTGCGTACTAGGATCATAGTAGCTAAACTACAAAAAATTCTTTCTAGGGTCCTACATCCATTTGTTAGTCCAAACATTCTTTCTATGCATAAGAATAACATATCTATATCATATCTACTCTTATCAAACCTTCTTTCTTCTAGCCGTGCCTTAGTTTTCAGGCTAGGACAAAATTTATCAAACATACCTAGATCCATACTTTCGAAACAAAAATTTCCACTTATCTTACCTTTATCAGAGAACAAAGCTTCAAGATCTTACCTATTTTCTTCGGATTGGACTTCTCTTCTTAGCACAAAGATTCACAAGTCAAGTAGTATACTACGCACTAAGGCAACAGATATACACACAAAGCTTTATCTTTTCTTCAGTTCCCAACAATCACGGTTTCAGGTCCCGTCAATAGAACCATTTGTTGGCACAGGGGAAGACCCAGGGTTCAACGCTACAACATCACACCAACAAAACCCTAACTACCGACCCTTTCGGCAACACTTTCGAAGCAGATGAAGTCTCACCCGAGGTAGAGGCAGGGGTGGTTGCAGGACTCAGATGTCTGCAAACTTAGTTGGGACACAGATCTGTGATTACAACACCTTAATAGAGAACTTAGCAGTTATAGTTAATTAGTATTTAGCCCTTATTCACAGTGCATATAAAACCCTAATTATAGAGCAACACAATATTCAACCATATCTAACATATTGAAGCACTTAGCATAAGGAAACATATCAGATCTAGAATTCATTCACATCACTAAGAACCAAGCTATCATATAAAATGCATATAAACATACATAACTGCACTAAGCAGCAATCATATGAAAACATAACAACCATAATGCACAAAGCAAACATAACACAATATATACGTGGTTCACCCCCATCCTGGGGCTACATCCACCAACTCTTCTTCTCTTTATTGTCTTTTGTCAATCTTCTACATGCACAGAGCCTTCAAATCCTACTCTGCATAGAACAAGAGATCTGTGTGCACTTCCCTAGATCCTCCTTCCCTAAGTTAGGTTACAACACAAAGCCTTTACACAGTCTCTTACAATTGCTTGCACTTAGCCTTGCAAGTTCTCACACAACATGCACAAAGCATTTACAACTATGATTTGCACTTAGCCAAAAAGGTACTTAGTCATCGACATTCACTACATCGTCTAAACATCTATTTATACATTACAAAAGGGCCTAAACATGGGTAAACCCATGGGCCGACATCCCCATACCCATTACATAATCCCCAAACCCAAAAATCCGTAAAAGGGGCCGAGATCTCGTGATCTCTGCTTCGATTTGCGCTCCGCCTTCAACAGCCTGTCGAAGTCCCAAAAATAGGTCAAACTTGACCAAGAATCTCCAAAACTTGGTTAAGGGCCAACAAGGAGGAGTGAAGACCTGAGAATATGTGTAGGAGAAAAATAAGGGATCTCGGTGTTGGATTCATAAGAACAGTTAGCCACAACAACAGTTTGATGCAAAGAAGGAGAAAGTAATTTTCAAGGAAGAAAAGAAGGACTTCCTAAAGGAGAACGAAGCTTCCACATCAAACTTTGCGCTGAGGTATGATACTCCTATTTTTGATATGCCTCAGTCTTTGGATCATATGTACAAGGGAGAGCATACAAAGAAAGTAAGTAAATTAAAAAATTTCCTGGAATCTTGCTTTAAATTACTTAATGATAAGAATGCGATGGATTTATTTAAAAGTATGCTTGATAAATACAACATAGAAGAAGGGTTAGGAAAATAACCAAAGAAGATCAATCAAGTCTATAGAAAGAAAATAACTAGTAGAGATTTCAGATTGAATGCGATATAGGAGACTTTAATATGGGAAATGTTATCCTAGACTTAGGATTAGATGTTAACATTTTGCCAAAGAAGACTTGGGAAGAAATCAGAGAACCTACGCTAGGGTATTCCAATATCCAGTTGAAGCTAGAAAACTAGCAGAGAGTGATTCCCATAGGTAGATTGAAGAATACAATAGTGGATCTAGATGGTGTGTGCACCACAACAGATTTTGAAGTAATGGATATGGTGGATGAGTCTATACCATTTCCAACACTATTGGGAATTGATTGGGCCTTTGATAATCATGACATAATTAATTTAAAGACTAGGAAGATGATATTTGAAGCTAGGAACTTTAGGGTAGTATCACCTTTAGATCCCTCAGATTGTGATAGATATATAGAACCTGTGCCTGACAGTGTTCTAGAGGATGATGTGAACCGATTGTATAGGATGACTACGCGATAAGAAGACTATGTGAATCCAACTGTATATGGAGTACTCAGTTGGAGGAATATCAATTTTGACATGTCAGATTCAGATACTGGAGTATAAAACTGGTAGTAAATATTGCATGAAGTCTTTACTATGAGGTGTGCCAAAGTTACATGCGCAGTAAGATGCATTAGGACAGAAGTAAGATAGTTTCCCACATTTACTTAAGAGGAAAATTTAGAAAACTTCCTGACAGAGTTTGAATCAGAGGTTTTGGATAGTCAGATATTATTAGTGTTGGATATAGCATTGAGGGACACACCTACACGATGGTGGGGTGCACATAAGGAGGTAATTCAGGACTAGTATCAGTGTAAGCAACTGGTGCACATACGATTTGGTAGGAGTCAATAGGATAGACCCTTACAGAAGTACGATGGAAGAGGGAACCCAAGACATCATATAAATGATTATGTCACTAACTGGATATTGGTACCACCAGGTGAATGGACACATTATTTTATTCATACATTAGAAGAGATACCTAGTAACTGGTAGGAGTAAGAACTGCGTAGAGAAACTGTGAGTTGGGGCGCAGTACAATAGAACTCTATTAGGACCTTTGCATTTGAAAGTGAGAATCCATGGGTGTATCTAGCATTACAGAGGATACAAAATAAGATATTTGAAGAATATGGGGTAGATACAATGACAGTAGACCATACAGATTAAACCAGTTAGATAGAGACCATACAGATTAAACCCCATCTATAAGAAAAAATTTAAGGTAGAAATTGGCAGAATGCTAGAATCAGGAATCATAGATCCCGTGGAAGAATCAAAATGGATTAGTCCAATGGTGGTATAGGAAAAGAATACTGGAGGGATTAGGATATGTGTGGATCTGAGGAAATTAAATGATGCGTGCCTGCATGATCCTTTTCCTACTACATTTACATATGAGGTGTTAGAGAATGTGAGAGGACAAGAAGTATACTCTTTCACAGATGGATTTTCAGGTTACGATCAAATCAAAATTTCTCCAAAGGATAGGTACAAAACCACATTTTCAACAAAGTGGGGGTCATATCAGTACATGGTGATTCCATTTGGTTTAAAGAATGCACCAATAATATTTTTCAAGGTAGTAGTAGCTGCATTCAAAGATTTTATACATAAATTTTTAGAAGTTTATTTGGATGATTGGACAATATTCAATTTATTGAAGGACCATGTAGAAATTTTGAGGTTGATGTTAGAGATATGTAGGCAATGTCAGATTTCCTTGAACATTAAGAAATGTATATTCAATACACCATTTGGAATCATACTTGGACACATTGTATGAAAACAGGGCTTGATAGTAGACCCTGTAAAGATTGTTGTTATTGTCAATTTACCACCACCGAAGTCAATGCGCCAATTGAGAGCAACATTGGGCCACACATGGTACTATAGGAAATTCATAAAGGGCTATGCAAAGATTACTGCACCCATGGAGAAGTTACTAAAGAAAGACAACAAGTTTCAGTGGAATGATGAATGCCAAGAGAGCTTGGACATACTGAAAGAGAAGATGGTGACAACACCAATTTTGAGCTTTCCAGATTGGAAAAAATAATTTCATGTGCATGTGGATGCTTCATCCATTGCAATTGGAGAAGTATTGGCACAACGAGATGAAGGACACATTGATCACCCAATATCGTTTGATAATAGAAATTTATCTGAGTCTGAGCAGAACTATAATACTACAAAAAGGGAAGGTCTGGCTATGGTATATGCCTTACAGAAGTTCAAACATTATTTATTGGGTCAACATTTTAATATGTTTACAGATAATTCCGTGTTGAAGTACCTAGTTAACAAATCAATGTTGGGGGGAAGGATCTGTAGATGGATTTTATTGTTTCATGAATATGATTTTGAAATCATAGTTAAACAAGGGAAGATGAATGCAGGACCAAATCATCTGTCAAGAATTACTAATGGAGAGGAGCCAAAGAACTTGGAGGAAGAAATTGGGTAGGATACAAGCATATATAAAAAGATGCTAGAAGCATCTAAGCCCTCAGACACCCAAAAGAAGAGAACATGGGAGAAAGCAAGTGGCTCTAGGAAGAAGGCGAAGGCCCATGGAACACTAATGCACACATCACTGACAATAGATGATTTGGAACTGGTAGCCACAATAGTCGAAGATCGATTGTCAGAGCTGTGGGAGAATGCCGAGAAACATAGGGATTCAATTTTTGAGCAGGTACATGAGGTAAATACTGTGATGGAGCAATTAAGGATCAGGGCAAAGAAACAACAAAAAGACAAACCAGTGAAGGATAGGGAAGGAGTGACTACTAGAGAAACAATGCAAATCATAGCGCAGGGGAGAGACAATTTTATAATAACACCTGAGATGTCATTCTTTGACGAAGAGACATCAGAGAAGCCCCTGAAGGACATTGAGACATTAGAATTGGCATTTTCCAAGATCCCAACAAAGCCGCTGTATAAATTACAGATTAGCGTCATGCAAGAAATTCAGTCCAGGTAAAGGTATATGATGCGGCGAACTTACAGATAGCGCAGGAGGAAAATATCACACTAAAGGAAGTAATCAGACAAGAAGGGAAGGAAAATAAGATAGCGCAGTATTTCGAACCATCCTAGACATCACAAAACTAGAGGGAGTATTTACTGAAGAAAATATGAAGAAAATAGTGCAAGCCTTGGAGCAGTACAAGGAATAGGTAAAGGAGATGGAGTAGCATGCAATACCCATGACTCCCATAGAATTTAGAGCATAGCGAGGGGAAGACGCAAAAACATCTTCATAAATCATAACATAGGCGATACATAAAATGCCAGAGTTGTTGGAAAAAAGTGGCCAGTTGTGGACACAACTCTTAGAATATGGGAGCTTGCAAGACTTGCAAGGAAGGGAAGATAAGGTACATGCAGAAATGGCAGAGTTAAAACAACGACATAAGACACTCTCAATTACATAAAGGATTAAGACTGCTGCAAAGATGAAGAGCCTACAAGCAGAGGAGAAAGCAGTGCAAGAGCAGAAAATTGCAAGATAGGCTCAGTTGGAGCCCCTGCAGGAAAAGGCAGAGCAGTTGGTCATGGATATCGATGTAGTGAAACTGCAAATAGAATAGATAGGCTTGGAGGGAGGAGAGATATTAAAGGCTCTAGTCACCATGCAGGTAGTGGAAGCCATGACAGAGGAGAGAAACCAAGCTAAGGAGAAATTCCAACATATAGGAGAGATGTATGATGCATTGGCACAGGCAGTGAAAGATGCAGGAGTCTATGAGTGACTTGGGATGAGTCACAATGTCAGTGTTGGGGGCCTGTTGGCGCATGATAATTTTTGGGAGAATCAAGGAAGTTTTGAAGGAATCAAGCACTAGAAAATAGGGGAGTGCATCGAAAACAGAGGAAAAGAAGTTCCAAAAAAAGAGGAAAAGCAAGGCCGAGAAAAGTAGTTACTTTGTGGACAAACTGCTATGGAGAAGTTGGAAAGTGGACAAGCGTCGACTTGGAAGCAATGGTTGGATCGAGGACCAACCGATATTAAGTCAAGGAGAAAGTGGAAAAACCTAATCCACTTAGGGTTAGGGTTTTTGTTAGGGAGTTGTCCCATTTTTGTATAAGTAGAATGTATTAGGACGGCGAGGGGGTTTCCCCTTTTGTTAGAGTGTGTATTATTGAGGTTGTAATAAATCCATTAGTTGAGTAGGAGGTCTTGATGAAATACTTTTTCTATTTGTGGAGATTGGTTGTAATGAAGGGAGGATTGTATAATGTGCATCACTATATTTTGCAAGAAGATGAATAAAGAGCCAAGCGAAAAATCTTTGTGGATGTAGCCCCCGGGGGGTGAACCATGATATATATGTGTTTTGTGTGAATGTATGCAGTGTTTCTGATTGTATTTTATTTAGTAAGTTTATGGTGAAGATTTTAAACGATAAAGGATATAACACTGCACACAAAAAATAAACTAATGGAATCTACATAATAGCTCTAAATAAATGAATGTTATAGCTAGTGTTTAGATCAGAATCTCATGTTATAGTAGATAAATACTCATCATTGAACACATGCACATATAATGATTAAAGAAGTCCTATTAGAATAGTTGTTACAATGTTCTGGACTGAGATATAATCCGAGGGTTTAAGGGCTAACAACGAGTAGATCCAATGCCTCTGAGAGAGAAACACATCCCATACCATGGTTGCAGACATATGAGTCCTGCGGCCACACATTGAAGCCATCTGGGGTGAGACTACGCAATGCACTTTGTGCACTGTGTTTCCTTATGGTATACAAAAGGGCCGATGGTCGAAGGGAAGTTGGTAATCCTGTAGCTAGAACCTGGGTCATCCCATAAGTCAAACCAACATCTAGTTTCTCAAGAAGTTATGGGAGTGAACTGCCACCTAGTTTGAGTTAATTAGTCTCTCATTCTTCAATTAACTGACCGAAACAGAGTGAAGTGAGGAGGATATTAGGGAATCATGAGTAATGCACTAGTATGGTGATAATCCCAAGGACAATGCGCATTATCTAGTGATGATCCCAATGCTTCATGGTGATGATCCCAATGTGGCATCTAGACTCCACTCAACTGATCAAACTAAATTGTGAACTAAAGAGAATATTCTCCTAAAGGAATATTCTCCCTAAACTATAGGAGACTGAATATTTAATAATAAACATAGGGAAAACCTTAGAAAAAATAAATCCTAGGTGTGTGTGAAGTATCTCCAACACCCCCTCTAAACATCACTATGGTGAAAATAAAGAATGGATCCTAGAAACGAGGCTATGTTAGGTACCCAAATACAAAACATACACTGAAATAAATGGGGAAAGAGGGAAAACCTCATGGGAAACCCCCCCTCAAAGTACAATTATGTAAAATGAAGAACTGACAATTGCTAGAAACTGCGTCCTTCACTCCAAAATGACTGCACAAAGAATGGAAATTCTGCTCAGTGAAGGTCTTGGTGAAGATGTGCACAGTCTGTTCTGCTGAAGGAAAGAATTGCAGGTCATTAATCTCCTCATGTACTAAGTCCCGAATTTAGTGTATGTGGATATCGATGTGCTTCATCCACTACCTCTGAATTAGATCTTTTTAGAAATTCAGAGTGCTCTGGTTGTCACACCAGATGACGATCGACCGATGAAACTGAATGCCAAACTTAGTGAGAAAATGTTGTAGCCATATATCCTGAATGGTTATGTTAACTACCCCTCTGTACTATTCTTCGACTGAAGATAAAGAAATAGCAGCCTGATTCTTGCTCAACCAACAGATAGGCCCAGAACCAAGACTAAGTGAGTAACCAAATGTGGCCTTGCGACCAATTCTATCGCTATCCCAGTCAAAATCAATGAACCCGATGAGGTCCAATGTAGAGTCTGCTACATAGTGAATCCCAAAGGTGATGGTTCCCTTTACGTATCGAAAGATACACTTTACATCCTTCCAATGTAGCTCATGCAGTTCCTGCATGAACCTGGAGACTCCAATTGCATAGGAGAGGTCTGTTCTAGAGTGTGTGAGATACAACAAGCTCCACACTAGCTGTCTTTACAGTGTGTTATCAAACAATGGAGTGTCCCTGATCCAGATTATTTTCAGCATGAAATGAGAGCAGGATATAATAAATAAATGCACAGAGATATCGCGGATATCCAATAATATAACATAAATGTATAAGAGATGCAACCTATAAAGAAATGTACAGAGACTGTAAAAATACAGAGTGAAAGACTCTCTAGAATGGTGGCAACTTATCTCTGAGAAGAGATGCAATGGCTACTCGCATTCGCAAGAAGATGATTATTACAATGAGGCTCCAAAGGACTTTTTAACATAAGTAAAATCCAAAACCATAACACCAGAAGATGAAAATCCAAAAGGTTTGCAGGCCTCGATGGGGGTAGTTGATACATCAACTTCCCGTGGGCGTAACTTTTGCATACGATCTTTGTTTGGGGCACTCGATACATTTTTAGAAAGATATATTCGAGGAATACAACTGCTGATAGAAAATACCAAGTCCGAAACAAAATCATATTCGCTGGAGGTTTGATTCCCAAAAAACATTGTTTAGGGCCTCAAAATGGCTCTAGAAGTTCAGGACCCGAAAAACTGCCAAACATAGTAAATTACCAAAATTGTCAGAAAACGGTTTTGAGCCAGTTGGAAAAGGTGGGTGGCCACCGATATCCATCTGGATTAGTCCCCTCCATCCTCAAGTATGTCATTTGAAATATCTCAAGGATATCTCGTGCATACTTGGCTTGATACAGTTTGATGCCTAATGCATCTTGGATGATCTCGAGTCCAAGGAAGAAATGTAGCCGACCCATGTCCATCATCAAGAAACTTTCATGCATAATCCTCTTGACTACAACAATCACTGAATTCGAGCAACCGATGATTAGAAAATCATCAACATACAAAACTAGGAGTAGAAGTGAGTCATCGTTCCTGAGCATGTAAACATTCAAGTCTGACTTATAGCATACAAAGTTCTATGAAAACAGGTAGGAGTCCATCTTAGCATACCATGCCCTTGGGGTGTTCTTGAGGCCACAAAGAGACTTCTTTAGTTGACAGACCAAATATGAATCCTTCATAAATACCTGGGGCTGCTCCATAGAGATATCATTAGAGAGATCTGCATGAAGAAATGCATTCTTCACATCCATTTGATGGAATTCCCATCCTTTTGATGCCGCAATGGAAAGTTTCAAATGTATGGAATCCTTCTTCGCTACTGGAGAGAAGGTATAATCAGAGTCAATGCTGTGCACCTACGCCTGAAATCCTTTGGCAACTATCCTAGATTTGTATCTGCTAACCTGTCCATATGCTGTGATCTTGGTCCTGTAGACCCATATGCAGCTGACAAGTTTCCTTCCTGAAGGAAGGGGAACCAGATCCCAAGTCTGGTTCACTAGGAGGGAGTTGTACTCCTCCTACATGGCAGATTCCCAAAAGGTATTTCCAACAAACTCACCATAGGACAATGGATCTAAAGAATGAACCAAGAAAATATGCCTGGGTGGCATCAGTTCAGTGGCTGTGAGTGCAAGATGAGGCTCTTCGAAATCAGATCAAGTCCTCCGAGTATCAGTTGGATCTCCAACAAGATCTCCTACATCCTGAAGATTAGTCTTGGCCCACTTGGGCCTCGACTCTGGCTGTACATCTGCACCTGCATGCACTAAATTTGCATCTGATTGTATTGACTCTGTATCTAGATCATTTGAATCCTCTGAATCAAAACTATCATCTGAAGAAGAGTCAACATGTGCATGCTCATCATCTCTGACAGGTGAAAGAGGAAAAGTGTCTGCATGTGGATGCTAAGGTACATGCGAGACACTTTCCCTGAATTAGACACTATGCTCAATGATAAGCCATTCTGAGGAAATATCAATGAGTCTGTATACCTTCACACCATCTGGGTATCCAACAAAGATACACTCCATGCTCTGTGGATCAAGTTCCTTCCTCTTCCCAAAGGGAATCCTGGCCCATGCACGTGAACTAAAAATACTTAAGTGGATCACTTTCAGTTTGAGGCCGCTCCAAGCCTCGTAGGGGGTCTTATCCTTAACAGATCTATGGGGAGATATGTTTTGGATGTAGGTTGCACAATTAAGTGCTTCAACTCATAATCTCTGTGGAAGTGACTTTGCATGTAGCATTCAAGATGCCATCTCTTTTAGACATCTATTTTTCCACTCAACAACTCTGTTTGGCTGCAAAGTATAAGGAACCGTGTGCTGCAACTAAATCCCGACCTCATGAAAAATATTTTGTATCTCATGGTTGACATACTCTTCTCCATTATCGATTAGGAGGACTTTGATATTCTTTCTTGGCTATGTCTCAATAAGGGCTTTGAAATATTTGAGGTGTTGAAAGACCTCCGATTTTTTCCTGAGAAAGAAAATCCATGTGAAGCATGAGAAATCATCAAGAAAAATGAGCATGTACCTTGGTTTACTAATTGATGGATGTAGAAAAGGGCCCATTAGATCACTGTGGATCAGATCTAAAGGAAAGTAAGCCTTCTGAGTCATTCCTTTGTCGAATTTCTCTTGAGTGTGTTTTCCAAGAACACATCCCTCACAAATTACTTTGGAGAAGTGGATGTTAGGTAGACCATCAACCATTCCTTGCTTGCTAAGATGTTTCATATATATGAAATTTAAATTCCTAAACCTTTTATGCCATATCCTACTACTTTCATTAGCATGGGTAAGCAGTAATGCAAAATCTGGTTCAATAAATTCAGGAAATGTGTAGAGTCTGGATTGATGATTTACCTCATCGGTAGCAACCTTGGAATTGGTTTTCATGTCATAGATATCCACTGCATCAGGTGTGAATATGACTCTCTTTCTAGTGCCATATTTTTTCATCTGATACATAAAGAGAATATTGATGGAAATTTTGGGAACATGTAGCACATTCTCGAAGCTTCCATTTGTGAGTTCAATTCTTCCTTTTTTGGTGACCTCGACTGGAGAGTTGTTCCCCATCAGAATAGGATGACCTTTTCATGCATCCAATGAAGAGTAGAGTTCTTTGTGGTTTCCATTTGGTGTGATGCACTTGAATCTATGGTCCAAGAATTGGGAGAGGAGTTGATGGCAATCAAAGCATGACAAGAATTTCCTTTCTTGGGATTTTGATCTTCTGGATTCTTCTTCTTGGCATCCTAGGGGATGCAATCTCCAAGGTTGTTTTTTTGAACATTTTGGGCCATTTGATCTATCTATTTCTACATACATGCAGATTTTGGATGGAATCATTTATGTAAGTAAGTGTATTTCTCCCATTTTCTTCCCTTCCCACCTTTGGATTTGGAGGCATCATTGAAGGGTTTTGCATACCCTTCCTTCTTTGGATTTTCATGTGCTTTCATTTTTTCTTTGTCTTTAGATTTATGATATTTATGAATGCTACCATCATGCACAATAAGTGCATGCGCCTTTGGGCCTTTGATTTTTCCCATGTTGATAAGCTTGTTCTTCTCTTGTGTCAGAGATTCAATAAAGACCTCAAGAGAGGGTATCTTCTAGGTGGCTCTAGAGGTGAGCCTAACTAAATGAAATGTGGATACAAGCAATGAGTATTCCGGACCAAGTTTGGAGAGAATGGTGAGAACCATTTGTTTCTCCTCCTTGGATTTATCAACCCTGCAAGCCTTGAGTTGTGAAAACAAATCCTTATATTTGGGAAAGAAATATTGGATATTGTTGAAGGTTTTTGTATCCAATGTGAGAAATTCCACCTCGAGCATGTGTCCCATCACCGCATCCTATTTTCCCAAAATCCCTTCCATTGTGGTCCAGGCTTCATTGGGGGTTTTACAAGAGGATATGTGAAAGAGGAGTTCAGGATAAATGAGACTGCAAATAGTTCCAAACACTTCATCCATTCAAGTCAGATACTTGGATTTTTTTATGGTTGATGTGGGTACGGTCTCTATGTCCATGGTTAACCTGTATAATCCTCTGCCTTTAATATGCACTATCATCTTCTCCTTCCATGCAAAGAAATTGTATGGTGTAAGAATGAATTCTTTTGGAAATTCCATTTTTCCGACGTCTTCAATCTTCGATACCTTCAAAAAGAATCTGGTGTGTCTTTTTCCTAGCAATCCATCAGCTTTGATACCATGTAAATGTGTTGAAACTGCACAAAATAGATCTAGCTAGCAAATGACATACACAGTTTGTAGAGAAAATATGAGAAAAGAGCAGCATGAGAGAAAGAATGGAAGAATTCTCATTAACCAAATGAATGAATGATAATTTACACATGATATACTCTGTATAAGTCAACTAATACGTACTGGAGGAGAATCCAATGCACCATAATGCTAGTCTAGAGTGATCTAGACACACACCAACAGTTATGGGAGTAAACTGCCACCTAGTTTAGTTTCTCAGGCAGTTATGGGAGTGAATTGCCACCTAGTCTGAGTTAATTAGTCTCTCATTCTTCCGTTAACTGACTGAAATAGAGTGAAGTGAGGAGGAGATCAAGGAATCATGATTAATGCACTAGTCTGGTGATAATACCAAGGAAAATGCACATTAGTTGTTGATGATCCCAATGCTACATGGTGATTATCCCAATGTGGCATCTAGACTCCACTCAACTGATCAAATTGAAGTGTGAACTGCAAAGAATATTATCCTAGAGGAATATTCTCCCTAAACTATAGGAGACTAAATAATGACTAATAAACATAGGGAAAACCTTAGAAAAAAGAAATCCTAGGTGTGTGTGAAGTATATCCAAAAGTAGGTATGATGAGATCCTTCTAGAGGATGTCAGAGGCACTGATCAACCATCTGGATCGAGATAAGGGCATAACATCTATTCCCAATGAGGGTTCACAACATGCTCCAGCTGGTAGTAGTAGCATGCACATAGAACTTGAGAAGATGAAGTTTCCTGAGTTCTGGGGTGCCACGGACGGCTTAGCCGTTGAGGCATGGCTGGAGAACATGGAGATGTGCTTCACACTTTGTGATTACACTTCCAACATGAAGGTCCGCATGGAGGTATTCCAGCTGAAATGGAGTGCTCTACTTTGGTGGAAGACACTCCTACCTCAACTAAACATGGAAGTTGAAGACGTGTCATGGGATCTGTTTGAGGAACGGTTCTGGGAGAGGTATTTTTCCGAGGAATTAATTGAGTGCTAGATTAATGAGTTCAATTACTTATGATAGGGTGGTCGTATGATAATGGAGTACAAGTATAGGTTCATGGAGCTACTTATGTATGCTCCACATCTAAACACAGAGAATTTAAAGGTCAACAAGTTTGTGTTCAACCTTAAATTCAACATTCGTATGAAGGTGAGGATCCTAATGCCTCAGACGTTGCATGATGCAATTCAGAAGGACCTCATAGCTAAGGAAGAAATGAACAGTGGGGGTTAGGGCAAGACTCCTTCTAGATCAAATGGACCGATGACATCAGGAGCGTAGCAGCATTAGACACCAGCCAGACATACTTCTGGGCAATGAGATATGCCTAGAGGACCTATTTTATTGACACTGAGATGACATAATGCTCAACATAGGAATCCTTACATAGGACCACAACAACAACAACAACAACGTCATCCACAACAACAACAACAACAACAACAACGTCATCCACAACAACAACAACAACAACGTCGTCTGCAACAAAAACAATGATTTAGGCATGTTTAGCAGAACAAACCAGGATCACAAACTGTTATGCCAACAAATTCTACATCGGGGACTAGGAGAACTAGACTGAAGAATGAATGCTGGACATGTGGAGAGAAAAATTACCAGCAAGACTGTTCGATTGAGATGGCCAAAGAAGTCATATCATCAGGAGCCACTACTATTGGATATTTGGGCAAGGCCCACATGATACATGTTACAATGAAAAACCGCCAAGCCGAGCACCATTCTGTTGTGCTCGAGACGTTAGGTACGATCATCGATCAAAATTTTAGTATCTTGATAGATCCAGGTGCTACAAAGAGCTTCATTTCTAGTGCAACGCTAAGGATAATTAAGGTAAAGGCAGTCGATTAGGACGAGTTTAGATACACAAAAATGACATTGGGTGCCAAACATAAAGTTGAAGGAAAGGTTACAGACTGTAGCATTAACGTGGGTGCATTTGTAACAAGGGCCAACCTATATGTCACGATCTTGGGATCTTAGGACATAGTGATAGGCATGGACTGGTTGGAATCGCATGATGCGATACTTAACTAGAAGACAAAATGGTTAAGTTTGATAAATCATTTGGGGCATAATAGAGTGATTGTAGGAAGAAACCAGGGAGTTTCCTTGAGGTTTATTTCTTCCCTACAATTACAGAAGAGCATGCGCAAGGGATGCAAGCTATATGAAATATTAGCGCTAAATGAAAAGGGCAAGGTGGAAGGATTAGAAAACCTTTTTGTAGTGCAAGAGTTTGCGGACGTCTTTCCTAAAGATTTACCACATTTACCACCCAAAAGAGAGTTGGAGTTTACAAGAGACTTGAAATGTGGAACTGAACCGATAGTGAGAACGCCCGACCGTATGTTAATGCCTGAATTGCAGGAGTTGAAAAAGTTGGAAGATTGGTTGTTGTCATTGATGTCAACCCTAGTCATGGGTTTTGGACCGCAAGATTGATTAAGGTATTTGGACATGAAGGAAAATGTACAACATCCATGGATGGATAGTATACATCATGTTGTTTCTGGTGGTATGTGGCACGTCACGTGGATCCTCATGGTTGAGGAGAAAGGAATTTTTGAATATGACAAAGTGAATTGAATAAGGAAGTACATGTAGGCCCTGAAGATAATTAAAGAAAAGAATTACAAAATAAGAAAGTGTCATGTCAACCCTAATGTTAAAAGGAAGTGACACAAATGGTATAAATAAACATCATTATACATTCATTTGATACAAGTTGAATTTCAGAGGTAATAAGAAGAAAAGAAGGCTGGATTTCAAGGGAGGATGAAGTCTTTTGGTGATGTGTTCTAAGGGCTTGTGACCAGTCCTGAAGCTAGTCAATAAACAGGTGTTCCAGGTATACCAGTCATAAGTTATTCATCGAGAATCCAAATGAAGTGGGATGAATTTCATTGGAAATAGTACAGACTGTAGTTTATTTTGTGCGAGTTTCAGAATCAGATGTTAATTATTGAGCGCAGGGCATTCTGTGCAAGTTCACTCTCCTGAATAGACCAGAATTGAATAAAGTCTACCATTCTTTCTATAACCTCTTTTTGGG
>JZKD02S2008853.1:0-10991 GCA_000966675.3 Picea glauca | reverse complement strand
ATTAATAGAAATCATGTATTACTATATATCTGTGTTTATGGTTGCATCTCTGATACATTTCTGTTATATTATTGAATATCTGCAATATCTCTGTGCATTTCTTTATTATATTTCCACTCTCATTTCGTGCCGAAAATAATCGGGATCAACCACAGTGCTTCAGAAAGAAGGTGGTATAACATCCCAGATTGAGAATATATCAAATCTAATTGTTGGGCCCTAAAGATTGCTTCTTACTCATTGGTGACCCCAGAAGCAGCAACGTCCTTCGAGATAAGAGGGTGCAAAGACTTAACAAACCATTCTAATACAAAGGTCGGGGTTATAGGGGTCTTAATCAACCTCTTCTATCTATTCCACTCCTGGATATGGTCCGAGATATGAGTGGTGATGTCCTGG
Organism: Picea glauca; assembly: GCA_000966675.3. NCBI lineage: Eukaryota > Viridiplantae > Streptophyta > Pinopsida > Pinales > Pinaceae > Picea > Picea glauca. The sequence continues at coordinate 10,592 of JZKD02S2008853.1, read as the reverse complement.
CGTAGAGTAGACAACAGTTCTAATCCAACATCATAACGAATGAGAAACTGGATATGGTTAAGAAACACCATTACCAACTAACTAAACATCCCATATGCCCCCTTGGGTAGCTCAATATACCATTTCAGAGCAACTCGCATAAGGTTGTCTTGAAATAATCTCAAAAGAATAGAATCATCATTAAGGGAGTTTGATGAGCACCAAAGGTGAAAGGTAGTGACGTGATCACCAGGATCCTCTCCATTCTTACCCTCAAACTTTGGGATGTCCGAAGGAATTTTGGTGGGGACTGGGAGCCATATAGGATCGTGACTCACAGGGTCATTCATTAACTTAGACAAATCTAGCAGATTAAGCATGGCCATAAAAAGGGAGGGGAGGTTGCGACATCTGGCCCCAACCTCCAGGGAAATATTGTGCTTGCGGATTTGGAGGCCATCCAGGGTTATGGTAAACACCATGGCCCTATCTGGCATTATAAGGCCCTCCTCCGAGATGATTCATATAAGGTTGGTTGGGCATCATTCCAGCAGGAATGTTTTGTTGAGGGTTATAGAAAATTCCCCCAACCGGATTAGATCCAATTTGGGGGTTTCCCAAAGTGTGAAACTGACCTTCCCTAAGTTGGAAACTGGAGGATAGAGGCATATTTGTTATGCCAAATTTACTGGTCGGAATATGCGTCGAGGAGGTGGGGTTGTAGGATGGAACTTGAGCTGAAGCTTGACGCTAGGTTGACTATTACACCCAAAAGTAGGAGGATTGGACCCATGGTTAAAAGCAAGGATACCCCCATATTAGGAGTCATTTGAGTGATTTGAGATCCACTAAATGAAAAAGGAGTGTAGGGAGGTGTACTACCCCAAATCCCAATGCTAGCATTAGGGCCAATAGCTGGGATGGAGTTCAAAAACTATGAAGTGAAGTTAGGCATACCATAATAAAATGGACTAGAAGCCATAGGGATAGACTGAACATTGTAGTCCAATGAGTGGCCAAGAGACCCAAAGGGGTTCGAGGCGGTAGCTTGAGAATTAACTATAGGTCGGGCCATAGTAATGATAGGTACCTCCAACACTACGACCATAGAGGTTGTAGGAGTCTAATGGGTGCCATTAACTATAGTGGGTATGGGAGTCGAAGGGCTCTCATAATTCTGAAGACCAGGTTCAGTACTCATCCTTGTAGAATCACAAGTCTGAATGGTGGATGTGTGTACCATGTATAATAACTCTACCCCTTTTAGAAGGAAAGGACACGAAATCTGGTGGTAATTGTAACAAGCAATGGGACTGACGGGGAGGCTAGTCTGACTCCATGATGAAGTAAGACTCTAAAGATAAAAAAAATATATCCTAAGGCCAACTAGTAAGCAAAGAGCACACCAAAATTCAAATGGCCAATATGCATGCAAGCGGGGTAAAGTGGCTGAGTAGCCTCCCTCCCTAAAGAAGGTATGTCTCGCCCAAGAGGGGCTTGAGACTCCTTACTAAATATCGGAGGTAACAGAATCAATTATAAGGGCCCTCGTGGGATTAACAACCAGTCGATCATATCCCCCCGGAGAGGTAATCCTCCATAAAGGTTGTGTGTTGTCCGACCTTTATCTAACCCAGGGTACCTGCAGGATAACCCCTCCAAGTAACCTATGAGACACCTAAGTCAAGAAATTAATAAACCATTGTATAATCAATGCACAAGTGAGAAGTCATAAGTCAGGTCCACCGTATGGGCAGGGTAGCAAAGCTCAAAACCTTCAAAGCACCGCCTCTCACAAAGTTAAAGGCACTAACAAGATCCCCAGATATGAATAGATCCCCAGAAATATTTCTGATGCTATGAAGGTATCGAGGGGATATCCCTTCAACCAACTTCATGTGACCTCATGATTAACTCCAGTGTGAGCAAAGCCTCCTGATCTTACCAATTATACAATGGATTTCTCCACTCCCTAACTCAGACACATATGTTGATTTAATTTCCTTGGAGAAGTTTACTCACAAAAATCCTATTCCAAGGCACTAAATCTTAGGCTAGTTTGTGCAGCCTAGAAAATAAAATCGTTACTAATAAATTTTAGCTTATAGTGTTGATTTGATGGCTGTGATTACTCAAAAAGGTATGGTAATGAAACTCATGGTGTTATGACTCTGCAAGAAAAGTAAATATGAAAGTAATGCAAAGTCTTAACTTTAACTTTTGATGAATGATATACTCCTAAAAAATGATGCAATTTTCAAATTCAAATCTGCAATTTAGAAGTAAATATGCAATCTTTCACTATATGCACTAAGCTAATGATAGAGACTCAAAAGACAAAAATGCCAAGCAATGAAAAATGCCTATTTTTTTACTTTTTTTCAATATATTAAAACTGAAAACGCATGGACTGAAAAATAACTTGATATATAACTCTATTGTGTATAAAAAAGAGATAACTCAAACAAGATACCAAGCAACAAAACACCCAGCCCAATAAGCAACGACAATAAAAATGAAAAAATGAAGAGAAAGACTTCGCCCATAAATTCAACCAAAAGAGGGTTTCCTTTCATCCCACAGGAACTCAACAAGCACTACAGAGACCTAAGAAGGCTCAACAAGCATCAAATCCCACCCAGCAAACACCAAACCAAGAAAACAGGAAAGGAAAAGAGGTGTACGTGACTGTTCAAGCAAACAGAGATTATATACGCAGCTTGCAGTGAGACAGTCTGTGTGTATACGTGACTATCAAGGAAAAAGGCGTGTATATGCTCTAAAACAAGGATAGGACATGGAGGAAGGATGAAAACTCAAACCCAAAGTGAACAGGAGCTGTCAAGTAATGTTACGACAAGAACCACAATAGAAACGAGAGCAATCTAAAGAGAAAAGTACTTCAAACCCTAAGAAACAAGATTCTTCCCTAGTAAGGTCACCAATTATGTTGCAAGGAAAATTTCTCTCTGGCTAGGGTGAACCACAACAGACGGGTATCACTGCAAAAATCAACTCTATTCCAAAAACATGCTATTTAAACTAATGTGCAAGCGAGATAAGAAAAGGACCTACCTTGTCCAGATGTTTAAAGATGTCCATCGTTGAGCACTTTGACCCAAAGCTTTATACCTGCAACAAGTTCTCAACAAACAAGTGAAGCAAGCATATAGTGATAATATAAAAGGTTAGCACATTAGATAGCATAATCCATTAATATACAAAACAAACATGCCCATGGATAATAAATCATATATTTTTAAGATATCAATTGGACGGGAAGAGAGTATTTCTATTAATAAATGATCAGCAGAAGTGAAAATATTACAGACTTCTGTGTCGACACAGTTCAGAACCAAGAAACCGAGTTCCTTCCAACTGGGCCTCCACCAAAGGCAAGCTCATAGAAGGGAGAAAATGAGGTTCTCCATCAATAAGGGAAGAGCTTGGGGGTTGAACATTATGTTCAGACATAAAGGAAAAAGGGATGCAGACTCAATATGAAGTAAACAATTTCTCCAGAGTAACTTTGCTCTCAAAGTTGAATTCTTTCTCCTTTTCCATAGCTCGGAATTGGCGTCTATATAGCCTTCAAAATGAAACTGAAGGGTCGAGTTGGAATGTTTCTAGTATATGGAAGGACAAGGATCAAAGATCTCCTATCATGACATGGAAACCCAACATTTATTTTTGATTTTCTGGCACAAATCTCGATGTACGCGGGCTATAGTGGAGCAGCCTACCTATACGCTTGTTGTATAGGGTGCAAGATGCGTATAAGTGGAAAAAATTTATATTTTTGTCTCTGGATTTATCAATCAAAGAAAGTGAGTCTGCATAGGAAAATGGAATAAGGCCCTCTCTACAAGATTGCTTAGGGTGAGGCAAATCTTGCTCTAACACACACCAATCTTTGTGTCCCTCATATCTTGTTGGAGATTGGGGATATCATATTTACCCTAGGTTTATAGGTGCATATTGAAGTCTACTAGGATGCACTTGCAGATATCTTGACCATGTTTAGGAGTATCATGGATAACATACAGATGCCATTTTGGTCATGTCTTTACACACCTTGTGTGGTATTAGGAGTTGCACCTATTTTAAAAGGGAAAAATTAACATAATATAACATATGAAATAACATATAATATATAATATAAATATAACACACACACACACACACACACATATATATAACAAATAACTTTCTCAACAAAGACTCACATCAACCCTTCCTTCCAAACGAAACCCTCGCATCGACCCTGCATGCAAATGGAACCCTTGCAAGACCCCAACCACATAGACAAAGAGAAACAATAGGAGACACAGTAACCCCACCAAGGAGCCACAAATATAGAGAGTCACAGTGAGACAGAGAGTGACAGAGGATCACACCAAGACCAACAATGTTGTCCAAATCAGTAAAATTTTCTCACCCTAAACAATTTCTAGTAAATTTCTCACCCCAAACAGTAATAGTAACAGTCATTCATACAAGGAATACAGACATAGTTAAGAATCCTATTTTTTACAAATGGCCTTTATTAAAGCTCAAATAAACCATCAAACCAATATTTTGGGCACCCCTAACCTCTTTGATTCACCAAATCATGTGGGTCCTCTCTTTTCACCAAATCCCATGGGTCCTCTATTCGGTTGTTAATCTCATGGTACAAGAAGAAATCTCATGGTGACATGACAGTGGTGTCACTAGTAGTTATGTGGGACATTGTTACAATAAAAATTTAAACATGAAGTTTCATAATAAATATCTGACATTTTGTTTACTTGTTTTCAACAATAGCAATGGATGGTGTGGTGGTGTTGGAATACTGAGATGAGGGGTGAATCAATATGAGAAATTTATTATCATGTTTAACCACAATATGTAATCATTAACATCACCAGTAGTATATCATCAATATATCATGAGTAGTATAAATCAATAGAGCATAATAGACATCCACAAAAACACAGTACACCAGAATTTGCGTGGAAACCCAAATGGGAGAAAACCACGAAATTATTTTCTTATATATAAAAATAATGCATTTATTGGCAGCACAAAATTCTTAATTCTCCAGTTGTAACTGGAAGGAGGCTACAACCCCCTATTTACAAGCTCCAACATGAAGGAAGGTACAACTCCCTAAATTCTCTGTCTCTAACTATAAGGAGGCTACAACTCCCTGACTCTCATGCTCCAACCTGAAGGAACCTCCAACTCCCTGAGTTCTCTAGCACTAAATGGAAAGAGGCTACAACCCCCTTTCCTTTCCCTATTCTACCACCCTAAAATATAAATGTATACCAATTGTGACTACCACAATCATTGCCACTGTCACATCAACCTGTAACCTATCACTATCATTGTACCATCAACCTGTAACCTGCACCAACTTGTTCTACACCCAACCTGTCATTATCACTGTACCATCAACCTGTGCTATACCAAAACTTGAACAATATCATCCATCAATTGTGTATGTGCATCAATGTATAAACCATACCATAATCAAATCATGTATCATGTACTAAAGCATAAATCACATATAATATCATAGTATCAATCATGTATAGAGGTGAACCATATCATCAATGAAGTGTCTCAAAGAACCCAAGCATGTACCTCATGCATATGCCACCATGCATCAAGTGTATATTGTTAGCGCTAGAAGATGCTCTCGACTGCAAAGAGAAGCATTCCTAACACATATTAGTTATTGTAATGGTTTAGTTTAGTTGATGAGTGGATCAAGTAGGTTAGGTAGGTTGGAGGATAGCAGCCTGGTCACAATATTTCAATCAAGTAATCAACAACACTTGACATAGTCAAGGGAAATCACTTTGACATCTATATATTCAAAGAACAATGTGATATGAAGAAATAGAAAAAAAACATGAATATATAAGTAGCACAATCTGTTAAGCTCAAATATTCACAAGAATATATTCATACCCAAAATCATAGTTTGGATCAGAATCAAGTACTTGAATACAAACTACCAAACAGAAACAATTAACAACAGAATCTCTATTTCAATTAGATCTGAAACCGTTATGGCGATTAAAGCATTGTAGAAATCATATTTGTATTTCAAATAAGCATAAAGTAAGCGGAAATATAGCAGGTACACAATCTAACTACATCAAAATGTCTTGATCCCTGAGTATAAAATTTTGCAGGGCATGAAGCTCCTATTATTTCCGTGTTTTCTCCCCAAACTACTATCACAAATCTCCCCCTCCCTCTTTACATTCCCATGATAAATAAATAGAAATACAATATAAGGACTGTTACAAGAACTTGGGACCCAAAATCTTATCACTAAATCCAAAAAATAAATGAAATCTGAAATTACATGAAAATTGGAATTGTTGGATCAATTCAAAAAATCTGGAAATGATTAATAGCTATTGATTTTGTGCCTGAAAATTTGGAATATTTGCCTTTATATTTGGAATAGTTGCTCCAATATCCATTATAATCACCATTACCGTTGACATATCCATGACCAGACCCACCGATGAAGATCTTTACAAAAATTTGTGAAGCATATCCCATGCATTTGTAATTATGTATATAATTGATTGTTTTATGATTCTAATAATGCGTTGTGAACTATGATGACCTGTAGGCTTTCCTCGGCTATTTCCCTCTGTAAATATTTCTCAACACAGACCCTTCGAGTTATTATTCTTCCAAAGGATATGCATAACAATGAGAAACCCTATGGGTATACATCAATTATATTATGATATGCGCAAGACTTGGCAGGCTTTCCCTTTGTCATATTGGTGCGCACTCTGTTGGTGATTTCGATTTTGGACATGGATTTTGTCTTATGGTGTCAATTTTTTTCTGGAAAATGATATCATAATTATTCATCAATCAGAGGTCATTAATTACCATATGTTTGGGGCAGTGGACTAGTGGTGAGCATTAGATTATATCAACACAAGTTCATATAAGTAAACTAGACTCAATACATCCAAACTATGGTGAGATCATATCCAAGTTAAAGATTGAACTCATGCATCCATAGTATGTCCAGTCACAACTAAGTCAAACCTTAGAAAGATGAGATATCTAGAGATATTTAAAGACAACATGCGTTCCACAGTCCATATATCATAAAAAGTGATCAATGCCAACGTTTAAAAAGCATCCATCCATGTCATCAAGAAAAAATATTAGCCACGGATCAGCTCCTAGAGCAATGATACCATAGTTTTAATGTTGATGAAATGTATGAAAAACATCACCCCTCAAAAATTATCAGACCTGGATGAAATGCATTGCTCAATACAAATTTAAGGTGAAATATATGTGTCAAAATTGCTCATAAATATAATGAGAAACCAACATCATCTAACCATGTTGTTACCACAAAAATTAAGGAATATTTGAACCATGTTCAAGACAAGTTACCATTGTTCAAAGCATATTTACACATTTCAAATATAATATTTAGAGTAATGTAATGGTGCTAAGTTAATGTCCATAATTTTTAAACTTGTCATCCACAATTAGCAATTTAACATTCAGGGGCTTAGTATTAAAATGATTGTGCAAAGAATATAGCAGAAGAAAAGACAGTTTGTCATGATCGACCATTAAGAGACATTACTTGGAGAATGTTTACCACAAACTCATAATATAATATGTCAAAGACAGTAAACAAAAAATACAAGTATTTTATGCCTAGTGGTGAAGAATTAGAAATGTTCAATTAAGATTATTAGAGAAACCATCAAATCCGCATTAGAACTAGTGTTAAACCCTCAGGACACTCCTGTGATAAGTGTGACATTAACCTTCAAATTCTACAGCCTTGCATCATTCTACTTAAGAAAATATTCTAGATTATCAATGCGCCCAAATGTTGCACTAAGATTGGAGAAATGAATCCAAATTTAACTTTTATGTAGATCTTTTTTAAACCCTTGTCCATTGTATATGATCAAAGAAAAATTATGTGCTTGTGAGTGCTAAAGTGATAGTTTATTCTAAGAGATATACCCAACATGACAAATTTAGATATGGAATAATAGCTTTAAAGAAGCCTGGATGTCAAGCTTAAATGGTGAAATTTAGGTTACAAAGAAAACAAGTCGTTTCACCTTAGATGTTGGTCATCACACTTACCTTTTCATCGATTTATCTTTGACAAATTGGTAGATCATGGAGATATCATAATACTGGTATAAATCCTTGTACCATGAGATTAATGGAAAGCATGACTAATGCATATGTTTCTAAGCATGAAATTGAAGTAACCCAAGAGAAATGGTAATACCTGGAAATGCTTAGGGTTTCCTTGTTACTTAGGTTATATCCACAAGATAAACGTGTTAAGGATATGGCCAATAGCCCAATTTATTACAACTTTGAATGATATATCAAATAAAGGCTAGTTTGCATGATATACATCCAATTTTAATGAGATGTATCAAAGAAAATAACATAGATCTAGCAATCCAATATGAGATCAAACATTTAAACGATAGACCACAAAACAAAAAAAGAAAGGAAAATAAAGGTTCTTTTTTTTGTGTGTGGCAGGGGGGGTTGAAGAGAAGGATATACCATTTCCTAGACAAGGGCTATAGGGTCACTACACAAGTTCTAGGTGAAGCTTAGGGTTTGAAGATGATTCAATGTTGAAATAAACCTAAAAGGATTTCCTCTCAAGCATTGGCTAGGGCTAATATGCTTCTTCAAGAGTGGATGGGGGGATTATTCCTCTAGGAATCCTTTCCAAGTACTATCAAGGTGATCTCAAAGCTTGTCCAATGCAAGAGGGAAGAGCCTCTAGATTTCCTACTTTAATGTAAAGGAACAAAACTTCAATGGTCAAAGGGAGTAAGGCTTGAATATACACAAATTCTTACTTTGAATATAACAAAATAATTTTTTGAGTTTGTTTTTCCAATCAATGCTTTTATCACTCAGATTAAATCTTTTAAATATGATCGATGGACCTTGGACAAAGATGAATTTCTTGTATTTCCTTGTGACTAAAACCATGTTTTTCGATATTGCTTTCATGTATCCAAGTCAAGAATCCTTGTGAAAGTTGATATGGTGATGTAATGCAGGTCAGACTCAATAAGATCTTGAAACAAACGTATCTTTATGGTCAAATGCAAATGTGGTCTACTTTCTGGTTGCAACTCATTGTTGTAGAAATATCTAGTTCCTTAGAGAATATGTTGGATTGTAAAATAAATCCCTTCCTCCATTATCTTAAAATTATGGTCTCTCTAAATCCATGAAGCATGAACTCACTTGTACTATTTTATTCTTAAGTTTGAAAAAAAATGAGTGGGTTGGGAATTTTATTGTAACAACAAAAGTCACTTGTACTATTATGTTCTTGTGGATTCCTCAAGATGTTTCATCACAACCCTCATGACACTTGCTAATTGTTTCTCTAACTGGATGGAGTGTTATAGGACATACAACCAAACAAGTATTTGTCATATATATCTTCATCGAGTAAGGGAAGTTTAGGTAGAATAGAGGAAAGTGAGACATCTAGTAGTTCTAACAGGAGGAGATCAACTAGAGGTGAGAAGATCATAACAAAATTCTATAGACACATGGAACTTTTTCTTGCTAAAGGGGGTCATGTTCTTATAATGATGAGAGCATAGACAACATCGAGGTGCCCTTGAGGTACAAACATCTAGTGAAAGGATAAGGATATACTGCATTTCTCCATTGTCATTACATAGTTTGGGGATATTTTATGTGGATGCCATAAAGGTATATTGTGGTGGATTAAATGAATTGATGGATTATGATGCACCCTATTACGTCTACAAATTTTGGATACGGCTAGTCCAATATACAAAAATTATGTGAGGCATGGCTGCAAATTATATACAACTAAAAGACAATGATCAAGATAAAGGAGCATCTATGTATATTGAAGGAAGTCCAAAAGCAGTGGGGAATATTGTAGGGTTTATAAACAGTACACAACCCGTGACCACAAATAAGAAACCCAATTGTGTATTTGAGGGGCGTGAAGGAAATCGTGTATTCGTATGTGCAATAAAATCAATAGTTGTAGGGGAAGAGTTGTTGATTGATTACAATTTGAATAGAGTAGATACAAACGTTGCTATTATGGGGGCGGTACATATACTATTTTACCCAACCTATAAGCAATGACTCTTATATTTTGTGATTATCATTTACTGTAATATATTTTCATGCATCTTGTAAGTTAAGGAAACATTTTAATATGTCATGGTTCTTATATTGTGGCAGGGTGATCAGGGTTGAAAGGCATCGCCCCTTTCTTGTGTCTCAATTAGAATTAACAAAAACATGTTTAATAACTTTCATGAAAAGTAGAATTCCTAACACCTTTCCATAATGATATCCCATGAGATCCCATGAAACATTGTGGAATTTAAATGTAAAATCGTTTAGACTCAAGGGTTTTATTGGCCATATTTAACAAGGCATCATAAAAATCATCCATTGTTAACGCTAATCGCACAAGCCTAGAAGTTTCTAACAACCTAAAGTCTACAATACACAATGTCCACACCAATCACTCCTTGTGTTCTTTATTCACTCTTTACTTTAATGTT
>JZKD02S2008842.1:42480-58766 GCA_000966675.3 Picea glauca | reverse complement strand
TTTTATTAACTTTTATAAGGAGGCCGATTTGGTCCAAAATGGTCAACCTAGGGCTTCACGTTTTAAAATAATGATGCTATTAAAATCAACTTGGAACCATACAATTGAAAGAGCACCGAATGAACACCTACCTGGTTCAAACGGTGTGCAAAACGATCAACTGTAGCTTCAACAGTGGAGAAAACAAGTTTGGCTCCAGTTGAGATTCTCCAACACTCCACAAAATCCTTGCGAATGAAATGGTAAATGAAGTTTTTCAAGTCAATCTATATTTATAAAATTTCATTTTCATAAGCTATGGTTATTTTGGGTTTCTATGCTGGTGAAAATGACTTCACTAATCCCTGGTTTCTAGTTTCTGTCATCGCAGGTTGTCGGAAATACTGATGCATCTCGCACCTTGTCGTACTTATAAGCATAGTCTTAGTTAGTTCTCAAGCTCGACAATATGAGAACGCAACCGGGTAAACTTTTATCTCTTTTTTGGACTCGTATGAATCCAATCACATGAAAAAGGAACCCCCCTGGAGTCTCCTTTAAGCCCTTTTCAGACTCTCTAAATATGAAAATATTGTCGAGTGACCTTGCTTCCTTTCACACTCGTTAAAAGGTTAGAAAGGGCATCTTTCGAGCGATAATTTAACCCTTTTTCGGTCTCAACGGACTACCATACGAAAAAGGAACTGAGAGAGTTCTCTTTTAAGTGTTTTTACAAACTCTATAATCCCAAAAAACCTTCGAGTTTTCTGTCTTTGGACTCGTTAAAGCACACATCGACGGGCCCATATGGGAACAAACCCTTACTTCTTCCAGTTCGTTAAACAAAGGAAGAGGAGCTTACCGAAGGTGAGTTATATCGAGCATGTGTTATCCTCCTCAAGCTCGTTAAATCAAAAAGAGGTACTCATCTATCTGGATGGGGGAAAAATTGAAAGGAGCAAGCCAAGCAGTCTCTTGAGAATACCATCTAGCAATTCTTAGAGTCGCCCTTGAACATGACACTTTGTCATTTGCCCATGTCATAATCCGCTGAACCTCTGCACTGAGCCAATCTTTGAGTTTCCTTTCACTCCCTTGGGTCACCCGACATAAGTCGCGGTATCCATTGCATAATTTTGGTCCATGCCACGTTTTGCTGTTGTGCCTTAGTGTTCAAGGGAAGTATCCGCCTCGAGAGTCAGCCATCCCTAATATCTTGCCTCAAAACCTGTGTCATTCCATGTACTCTTGATCTACCAATTATATCTCCATATCCATTTCGTGTCATTGATGGGGGATACATCAAAGCCCTCCCTCGACGAGTCTATCCCTATCGACTCCAACACATTATCCAGGAATTAAACTTAGAAACCAGTTAGTACTTTGGGACCTGCATGCCTCAATGGCAGGCCTCCTCACATTCGACAGTGGGTTTACATCATTGACCCATGATCGAATGATTCCACGAGTGTTCGACCTCAGCTCATTTATTCACATTCGCTAGAATGTACTAGGGTACCTCGGGAATCATCGACATTAATGGTGATCTCCCCCACACTTGTTAACGGTTTACCTCATTGACCGGTAATCAAGTGGTTTCTGCCATGTTTGACGTCAAGACATCGATTCACATGGTCAGATTCGTACCATATTGGGATTGGTATGAAGACCCTGGGTTGAGCCATCACTTTGATATATGCTTCGCCCAGGTTGCGAAGGAGTTCTATTGGACAATGTCACATGCACTACTACATAGATCCACTTTGTATTGGTCGTGGCTATGCCTTATCATCTTGTAGATCCACTGTGTATTCTTCGTGGCTACGATCAGCTTGAGTCACTACAGTATAGATCCACATTGTATCTTTGGTGGCTATACCCCTGTTTGTCAATACAATTATGGATCTACAGTGTATTTTAAGGCAGCCATACCTCACAAATCTCGATCTCCCAAGCATAGGTATGCCTGCCTTGGGTTTTGATATATGTCATGATATTGGTTGGATGTTTGTGTGCAGCTTCCGTCAGGTTCTCCGNAAGGAACCCCCCTGGAGTCTCCTTTAAGCCCTTTTCAGACTCTCTAAATATGAAAAGATTGTCGAGTGACCTTGCTTCCTTTCACACTCGTTAAAAGGTTAGAAAGGGCGTCTTTAGAGCGATAATTTAACCCTTTTTCGGTCTCGACGGACTACCATACGAAAAAGGAACTGAGAGATTTCTCTTTTAAGTGTTTTTCCAAACTCTATAATCCCGAAAAACCTTTGCGTTTTCTATCTTTGGACTCGTTAAAGCACACATCGACAGGCCCATACGGGAATGAACCCTTACTTCTTTCGGTTCGTTAAACAAAGGAAGAGGAGCTTACCGAAGGTGAGTTATATCGAGCATGTGTTATCCTCCTCGAGCTCGTTAAATCAAAAAGAGGTACTCATCTATCTGGATGGGGGAAAAATTGAAAGGATCAAGCCAAGCAGTCTCTTGAGAATACCATCTAGCAATTCTTAGAGTCGCCCTTGAACACGGCACTTTGTCATTTGCCCATGTCATAATCCGCTGAACCTTTGCACTGAGCCAATCTTTGAGTTTCCTTTCACTCTCTTGGGTCACCCGACGTAAGTCGCGATATCCATTGCATAATTTTGGTCCATGCCACATTTTTCTGTTGTGCCTTAGTGTTCAAAGGAAGTATCCACCTCGAGAGTCATCCATCCCTAATATCTTGCCTCAAAACCTGTGTCAGTCCATGTACTTTTGATCTACCAATTATATCTCCATATCCGTTTCGTGTTGTTGATGGGGGATACATCAAAGCCCTCCCTCGACGAGTCTATCCCTGTTGACTCCAACACATTATCCAGGAATTAGACTTAGAAACCAGTTAGTACTTTGGGACCTGCATCCCTCAATGGCAGGCCTCCTCACATTCGACAGTGGGTTTACATCATTGACCCCTGATCGAATGATTCCACGAGTGTTTGACCTCATCTCATCTATTCACATTCGCTGGAATGTACTAGGGTACCTCGGGAATCATCGACATTAATGGTGATCTCCCCCGCACTTGTTAACGGTTTACCTCATTGACCGGTAATCAAGTGGTTTCTGCCATGTTCGACGTCGAGACATCCATTCACATGGTCAGATTTGTACCATATTGGGATTGGTATGAAGACCCTGGGTTGAGCCATCACTTTGATATATGCTTCGCCCAGGTTGTGAAGGAGTTCTATTGGACAATGTCACATGCACTACTACATAGATCCACTTTGTATTGGTCATGGCTATGTCTTATCATCTCGTAGATCCACTATGTATTCTTCGTGGCTACGATCAGCTTGAGTCACTACAGTATAGATCCACATTGTATCTTTGGTGGCTATACCCCTATTTGTCAATACAATTATGGATCCGCAGTGTATTTTATGGCGGCCATACCTCACAAATCCCGATCTCCCAAGCATAGCTATGCCTGCCTTGGTTTTTGATATATGTCATGATATTGGTTGGATGTTTGTGTGCAGCTTCCGTCAGGTTCTCTGAGTCTAAACCCTTGCTTGAACATCTACAAAGTACTTCAGCCATCAGTCCGCATCTNAGTCTCCTTTAAACCCTTTTCAGACTCTCTAAATATGAAAAGATTGTCGAGTGACCTTGCTTCCTTTCACACTCGTTAAAAGGTTAGAAAGGGCGTCTTTCGAGCGATAATTTAATCCTTTTTCGGTCTCGATTGAATACTGTACGAAAAAGGAACTGAGAGAGTTCTCTTTTAAGTGTTTTTCCAAACTCTATAATCCCGAAAAGCCTTCGATTTTTCTGTCTTTGGACTCGTTAAAGCACACATCGACAGACCCATATGGGACCGAACCCTTACTTCTTCCGGTTTGTTAAACAAAGGAAGAGGAACTTACTGAAGGTGAGTTATATCGAGCATGTGTTATCCTCCCCGAGCTCGTTAAATTAAAAATAGGTACTCATCTATCTGGATGGGGGAAAAATTGAAAGGAACAAGCCAAGCAGTCTCTTGAGAATGCCACATAGCACGTCTTAGAGTCACCCATGAACACGACACTGTGTCATTTTCCCATGTCATAATCCGCTGAACCTCTGCACTGAGCCAATCTTTGAGTTTCCTTTCACTCCCTTGGGTCACCCGACGTAAGTCGTTCTATCCATTGCATAATTTTGGTCCATGCCACATTTTGCTGTTATGCCTCAGTGTTCAAGGGAAGTATCCGCCTCGAGAGTCAGCCATCCCTAATATCTTGCCTCAAAACCTATGTCAGTCCATGTACTTTTGATCTACCAATTATATCTCCATATCTGTTTCGTGTCGTTGATGGGGGATATATCAAGGCCCTCCTTTGACGTGTCTATCCTTGTCGACTCCGACACATTATCGAGGGATTAGACTTAGAAACCAGTTAGTACTTTGGGACCTGCATGCCTCAATGGCAGGCCTCCTCACATTCGACAGTGGGTTTACATCATTGACCCCTGATTATATGATTCCACGAGTGTTCGACCTCAGCTCATTTATTCACATTCGCTGGAATGTACTAAGGTACCTTGGGAATCATCGACATTAATGGTGATCTCCCTCGCGCTTGTTAACTGTTTACCTCATTGACCGATAATCAAGTGGTTTCTGCCATGTTCGACATCAAGACATCCATTCACATGGTCAGATTCGTACCATATTGGGATTGGTATGAAGACCTTGGGTTGAGCCATCACTTTGATATATGCTTCTCCCAGGTTGCGAAGGAGTTCTATTGGACAATGTCACATGCACTGCTACATAGATCCACTTTGTATTGGTCGTGGCTATGTCTTATCATCTCGTAGATCCACTGTGTATTCTTCGTGGCTACGATCAGTTTGAGTCACTACAGTATAGATCCACATTGTATCTTTGGTGGCTATACCCCTGTTTGTCAATACAATTATGGATCCGCAGTGTATTTTATGGTGGCCATACCCCACAAGTATCGATCTCCCAAGCATAGGTATGCCTGCTTTGGGTTTTGATATATGTCATGATATTGGTTGGATGTTTGTGTGCAGCTTCCGTCAGGTTCTCCGAGTATATACCCTTGCTTGAATATCTACAAAGTACTTCGGTCATCAGTCCGCATCTTCTGACTTCATACTTTGGGGGGCATTCTGTTACACATCAAAATCACTCAACTTGATAAGTGTCGCATATGCCTCTCACTTGTCGCAAGTGTCGCAACTCCTTTATGACTTGCCGTAAATGTCGCAAGTTGGTTACAGGGTGTCGTAAATGTTGTTGAATCATGCTACCACAATGACGACACTAAAGACGCACTTGAAACATCTCATGTATTTGGTTTGAAGGAAGAAACTGGTTCACTGAGGTCAAACATCTCTTAACACCTAAGAGGGCTTCTTAATCAAGAGTTTGGAAGGGGAACGCTCCTCTAGTACTGCCTGAGGAGCGCTGGCACCCTTCTACCATGTTTCAGAAGTGTTGTAGCACTTTTCCACCCCTTTGTAGAAGCACTACCCAGATTTGAAGCGCTGGCGCTTCCCTTGACCTTCTCTGAAGCGTTCTAGCACTCTGATGCCCCTTCTAAGGGAGCGCTCTCCATTCTGGGCAAATTGTTAGCCCGGTGAGAAGAATAAGGGAAGAATCATTCGAGTTTGGGAGGCGGTTGAACACGAATTCTTGGTTTTGTCAAAAGATCTTTGATCCAAGGAGGAGGTTTTCAATTGGTTCTAAACATAACTCAAGTGGTTAGGCTCTTCCCAACCTATATAAGCAAGCTTTATGGTGATAAAGAGGAGGAAGAATTGAGCATATGAAACTTATGATCTTGGAGGAGACACACAGTCAACTCAAGGAGAGTAATCATTGAAGCTACTGTCATCCAGGTTGTGGATCTTTCAGGCAAGGGTTAGACGAAAAGGATTTGACGAAGCTGTCGCATTCGCATCTACGATTGTAAGCATTGTTGTCGTTATTCTCATTAATATGACAAGCTTGGCCNGAGGTACTCATCTATTTGGATGGGGGAAAAATTGAAAGGAACAAGCCAAGCAGTCTCTTGAGAACACCATCTAGCACTTCTTAGAGTCGCCCTTGAACACGACACTTTGTCATTTTCCCATGTCATAATCCGCTGAACCTCTGCACTGAGCCAATCTTTGAGTTTCCTTTCACTCCCTTGGGTCACCCAGCGTAAGTCGCAGTATCCATTGCATAATTTTGGTCCATGCCATGTTTTGTTGTTGTGCCTTAGTGTTCAAGGGAAGTATCCGCCTCGAGAGTCAGCCATCCCTAATATCTTGCCTCAAAACCTGTGTCAGTCCATGTACTTTTGATCTACCAATTATATCTCCATATCTGTTTCATGTCATTGATGGGGGATACATCAAAGCCCTCCCTCGACGAGTCTATCCCTGTCGACTCCAACACATTATCCAGGAATTAGACTTAGAAACCAGTTAGTACTTTGGGACCTGCATGCCTCAATGACATGCCTCCTCACATTCGACAGTGGGTTTACATCATTGACCCCTGATCGAATGATTCCACGAATGTTCGACCTCATCTCATCTATTCACATTCGCTGGAATGTACTAGGGTACCTCGGGAATCATCGACATTAATGGTGATCTCCTCCGCACTTGTTAACGGTTTACCTCATTGACCGGTAATCAAGTGGTTTCTGCCATGTTCGACGTCAATACATTCATTCACATGGTCAGATTCATACCATATTGGGATTGGTATGAAGACCCTGGGTTGAGCCATCGCTTTGATATATGCTTCGCCCAGGTTGCGAAGGAGTTCTATTGGACAATGTCACATGCAATGCTACATAGATCCACTTTGTATTGGTCGTGGCTATGTCTTATCATATCGTAGATCCACTGTGTATTCTTCGTGGCTACGATCAGTTTGAGTCACTACAATATAGATCCACATTGTATATTTGGTGGATATACCCCTGTTTGTCAATAAAATTATGGATCCGCAGTGTATTTTATGGCGGCCATACCTCACAAGTCTCGATCTCCCAAGCATAGGTATGCCTACCTTGGGTTTTGATATATGTCATGATATTGGTTGGATGTTTGTGTCCAGCTTTCGTCAGGTTCTCTGAGTCTAAACCCTTGCTTGAACATCTACAAAGTACTTCAGCCATCAGTCTGCATCTTCTGACTTCATACTTTGGGGGGCATTCTGTTACACCTCAAAATTACTCAACTGGATAAGTGTCGCACATGCCTCTCACTTGTCGCAAGTGTCACAAATGTCAGTGAACCATGTTATCACAATGACGACACTAGAGGGGCACTTAAAACATCTTATGTACTTGGTTTGAAGGAAGAAACTGGTTCATTGAAGTCAAACATCTCTTAACACCTAAGAGGGCTTCTTAATCNGCACTTGTTAACGGTTTACCTCATTGACCGGTAATCAAGTGGTTTCTGCCATGTTCGATGTCAAGACATCCATTCACATGGTCATATTCGTACCATATTGGGATTGGTATGAAGACCCTGGGTTGATCCATCACCTTGATATATGCTTCGCCCAGGTTGCAAAGCAGTTTTATTGGACCATGTCACATGCACTGCTACATAGATCTACTTTGTATTGGTCGTGGCTATGCCTTATCATCTCCTAGATCCACTGTGTATTCTTCGTGGCTACGATAAGTTTGAGTCACTACAATATAGATCCACATTGTATCTTTAGTGGCTATACCCCTGTTTGTCAATACAATTATGGATCCGCAGTGTATTTTATAGCAGCCATACCTCACAAATCTTGATCTCCCAAGCATAGGTATGCCTGCCTTGGGTTTTGAAATAGGTCATGATATTGGTTGGATGTTTGTGTGCAGCTTCCGTCAGGTTCTCCAAGTCTAAACCCTTGCTTGAACATCTACAAAGTACTTCAGTCATCAGTCCGCATCTTCTGACTTCATACTTTGGGGGGCATTCTGTTACACCTCAAAATCACTCAACTGGATAAGTGTCGCACATTCCTCTCAGTTTTCGCAAGTGTCGCAAATGTCGTTGAACCATGCTATCACAATGACGACACTAAATGGGCACTTAAAACATCTTATGTACTTGGTTTGAAGGAAGAAATTGGTTCACTGAAGTCAAACATCTCTTAACACCTAAGAGGGATTCTTAATCAAGAGTTTGGAAGGGGAATGCTCCTCTAAAAATACCTGAGGAGCGCTGGTGCCCTTCTACCATGTTTCAGAAGTGTTGTAGCGCTTCTCCACCCCTTTGTAGAAGCACTGCCCATATTTGAAGCACTGGCGCTTCCCTTGACCTTCTCTGGAGCGTTCTAGCACTCTGATGCCCCTTCTGAGGGAGCGCTCTCCATTCTGGGCAAATTGTTAGCCTGGTGAGAAGAATAAGGGGAGAATCATTCAAGTTTGGGAGGCGGTTGAACTTGAATTCTTGGTTTTGTCAAAATATCTCTGATCCAAGGAGGAGGTTCCCAACTGGTTCTAAACATAACTCAAGTGGTTAGGCCCTTCCCAACCTATATAAGCAAACTCTATGGTGATGAAGAGGGGGAAGAATGGAGCATATGGAACTTATGATCTTGGAGGAAACTTGCAGTCAGCCAAAGGAGAGAAATCATTGAAGTTGTTGTCATCCAGGTTGTGGATCTTTCATGCAAGGGTTAGACGAAGAGGACTTGACGAAGCTATCGCATTCGCATCTACGATTGTAAGCACTGCTATCATTATTCTCATTAATATGACAAGCTTGGCCTGTTTATTTCTAGTTTGTGTTTGATGTTGCATAAACTTATCATTTATTGGTAGATCTGTTTTCAAGCTAATGTCAATAGAGTAGGAANAGACATCCATTCACATGGTCAGATTCGTACCATATTGGGATTGGTATGAAGACCCTGGGTTGATCCATCACCTTGATATATGCTTCGCCCAGGTTGCGAAGGAGTTTTATTGGACCATGTCACATGCACTGCTACATAGATCTACTTTGTATTGGTCGTGGCTATGCCTTATCATCTCCTAGATCCACTGTGTATTCTTCGCAGCTACGATAAGTTTGAGTCACTACGATATAGATCCACATTGTATCTTTAGTGGCTATACCCCTGTTTGTCAATACAATTATGGATCCACAGTGTATTTTATGGCGGCCATACCTCACAAATCTCGATCTCCCAAGCATAGGTATGCCTGCCTTGGGTTTTGAAATAGGTCATGATATTGGTTGGATGTTTGTGTGCAGCTTCCGTCAGGTTCTCCAAGTCTAAACCCTTGCTTGAACATCTACAAATTACTTCAGTCATCACTCCGCATCTTCTGACTTCATACTTTGGGGGGCATTCTGTTACACCTCAAAATCACTCAACTGGATAAGTGTCGCACATTCCTCTCACTTGTTGCAAGTGTCGCAAATGTCGTTGAACCATGCTATCACAATGACGACACTAAAGGGGCACTTAAAACATCTTATGTACTTGTTTTGAAGGAAGAAACTGGTTCACTGAAGTCAAACATCTCTTAACACCTAAGAGGGATTCTTAATCAAGAGTTTGGAAGGGGAATGCTCCTCTAAAACTACCTGAGGAGCACTGGTGCCCTTCTACCATGTTTCAGAAGTGTTGTAGCGCTTCTCCACCCCTTTGTAGAAGCGCTACCCATATTTGAAGTGCTGGCGTTTCCCTTGACCTTCTCTAGAGAGTTCTAGCACTTTGATGCCCCTTCTGAGGGAGCGCTCTCCATTCTGGGCAAATTGTTAGCCTGGTGAGAAGAATAAGGGGAGAATCATTCGAGTTTGGGAGGCGGTTGAACTTGAATTCTTGGTTTTGTCAAAAGATCTCTGATCCAAGGAGGAGGTTCCCAACTGGTTCTAAACATAACTCAAGTGGTTAGGCCCTTCCCAACCTATATAAGCAAACTCTATGGTGATGAAGAGGGGGAAGAATGGAGCATATGGAACTTATGATCTTGGAGGAAACTTGCAGTCAGCCAAAGGAGAGAAATCATTGAAGTTGTTGTCATCCAGGTTGTGGATCTTTCATGCAAGGGTTAGACGAAGAGGACTTGACGAAGCTATCGCATTCGCATCTACGATTGTAAGCACTGCTATCATTATTCTCATTAATATGACAAGCTTGGCCTGTTTATTTCTAGTTTGTGTTTGATGTTGCATAAACTTATCATTTATTGGTAGATCTGTTTTCAAGCTAATGTCAATAGAGTAGGAANGGTATGAAGACCCTGGGTTGAGCCATCACTTTGATATATGCTTCGCCCAGGTTGCGAAGGATTTCTATTGGACAATGTCACATGCACTGCTACATAGATCCACTTTGTATTGGTCATGGCTATGTCTTATCATCTCGTAGATCCACTGTGTATTCTTCGTGGCTACGATCAGTTTGAGTCACTACGGTATAGATCCACATTGTATCTTTAGTGGCTATACCCCTGTTTGTCAATATAATTATGGATCCGCAGTGTATTTCATGGCGGCCATACCTCACAAGTCTCGATCTCCCAAGCATAGGTATGCCTGCCTTGGGTTTTGATATAGGTCATGATATTGGTTGGATGTTTGTGTGCAGCTTTCGTCAGGTTCTCTGAGTCTAAACCCTTGCTTGAATATCTACAAAGTACTTCAGTCATCAGTCCACATCTTCTGACTTCATACATTGGGGGGCATTCTATTACACATCAAAATCACTCAACTGAATAAGTGTCGCATATGCCTCTCACTTGTCGCAAGTATCGCAACTCCTTTACGATTTGTCGCAAATGTCGCAAGTTGATTACAGGGTGTCGTAAATGTTGTTGAATCATGCTACCACAATGACGACACTAAAGAGGCACTTGAAACATCTCATGTACTTGGTTTGAAGGAAGAAACTGGTTCACTGAAGTCAAACATCTCTTAACACCTAAGAGGGCTTCTTAATCAAGAGTTTGGAAGGGGAATGCTCCTCTAAAACTGCCTGAGGAGCATTGGCACCCTTATACCATGTTTCAGAAGTGTTGTAGCGCTTCTCCACCCCTTTGCAGAAGCACTACCCAGATTTGAAGCGTTGGCGCTTCCCTTGACCTTCTCTGAAGCGTTCTAGCACTCTGATGTCCCTTCTGAGGGAGCGCTCTCCATTCTGGGCAAATTGTTAGCCCATTGAGAAGAATAAGGGAAGAATCATTCGAGTTTGGGAGGCGGTTGAACTCGAATTCTTGGTTTTGTCAAAATATCTTTGATCCAAGGAGGAGGTTTTCAACTGGTTCTAAACATAANATGCACTGCTACATAGATCCACTTTGTATTGGTCGTGGCTATGTCTTATCATCTCATAGATCCACTGTGTATTCTTCGTGGCTACGATTAGTTTGAGTCACTACAGTATAGATCCACATTGTATCTTTCATGGCTATACCCCTGTTTGTCAATACAATTATGGATCCGCAGTGTATTTTATGGCGGTCATACCTCACAAGTCTCGATCTCCCAAGCATAGGTATGCCTGCCTTGGGTTTTGATATATGTCATGATATTGGTTGGATGTTTGTGTGCAGCTTCCGTCAGGTTCTCCGAGTCTAAACCCTTGCTTGAACATCTACAAAGTACTTCAGTCATCAGTCCGCATCTTCTGACTTCATACTTTGGGGGGCATTCTGTTACACCTCAAAATCACTCAAATGGATAATTGTCGCACATGCCTCTCACTTGTCGCAAGTGTCGCAAATGTTGTTGAACCATGCTATCACAATAACGACACTAGAGGGGAACTTAAAACATCTTATGTATTTGGTTTGAAGGAAGAAACTGGTTCACTTAAGTCAAACATCTCTTAACACCTGAGAGGGCTTCTTAATCAAGATTTTGGAAGGGGAAAGCTCCTCTAAAACTGCCTGAGGAGCGTTGGCACCCTTCTACCATGTTTCAGAAGTGTTGTAGCGCTTCTCCACCCCTTTGCAGAAGCGCTACCTAGATTTGAAGCACTGGCGCTTCCCTTGACCCTCTCTAGAGCGTTCTAGCACCCTGATGCCCCTTCTGAGGGAGTGCTCTCCATTCTGGGCAAATTGTTAGCCCGATGAGAAGAATAAGGGAAGAATCATTCGAGTTTGGGAGGCGGTTGAACTCGAATTCTTGGTTTTGTCAAAAGATATTTGATCCAAGGAGGAGGTTTTCAACTGGTTCTAAACATAACTCAAGTGGTTAGGCCCTTCCCAACCTATATAAGTAAGCTCTATGGTGATGAAAAGGGGGAGGAACTGAACATATGAAACTTATGATCTTGGAGGAGACACACAGTCAGCCAAAGGAGAGTAATCATTGAAGCTGCTGTCATCCAGGTTGTGGATCTTTCAGGAAAGGGTTAGACGAAGAGGATTTGACAAAGCTGTCGCATTCGCATCTACGATTGTAAGAATTGTTGTCGTTATTCTCATTAATATGACAAGCTTGGCCTGTTTCTTTCTAGTTTGTGTCTGATGTCACATGAACTTATCATTTAATGATAGATCTGTTTTCAAGCTAATGTCAGTAGAGTAGGAAGTGGTCGTATCTCGTTTTGTCCACAGACCTCAGCAAGGAGCAAAAGGATTGGAGCACAACTCGGAGCGTGCAGGGACAAACGTCGGTTAAAAGGTACTTCTATCATCCTTCCTTCTCATGCATTAGGCTTAGATGGATTTGAAAGGAAGTCAGTGTCCATGATAATCATTTTTCTGTCTAGGGTTAAGGTCAAGCCCTAGAGGTCGATCTACTTGTCCGCAGGCAGATTTTCCTACAACACTTGGCTGGATTGGAGAAGTAGACTCAAGGCTTCCATGGACAGGATGAAAAGAAGAAGGGAGAGAGGGCATCCCTGATGCATACCTCTGCCAATGCGGAAAAAAGGAGAGGGGTCGCCATTAACTAGAATGGAAATATTTTTAATATCCACGTAGTTCATGATCCACTTTATCAATGCGTGGTTGAAGCCTGTCTGAATCAAAATCAAACGGAGAAAATCCCAGTCAATGCATCTTCTTGATATCAAGCTTTAGGATGAGTTCCTTTTTCTTTTTGTGTTTGATACTATGAAGACATTCTTGGGCGGTGTCAATAGCATCAAGAATCTGTTGACCTTTTAAAAACCCCAGTTGTTCTTTTGATAGAAAGTGAGAGAGAATAGGATTTATCCTAGTTGCAATGATTTTGGAGATGAGTTTATAGCAAAGGTTGCAGAGGGTGATAGGCATGTAGCCGCAAAATGTGGTGGGAGAGGCTTCTTTGGGGATAAGGGTGAGAAATTTTGAGTTTAATGCTCCAAACACATTTCCACTAACTCCAGTATCTTCCACTAAATCCAAAATATTTGTGCCAACCAAGTCAAAAAAATGAAGATAGAATTCTACCGTCCAACCGTCTGGACCTAGATTTTTGTCCTTAGAAAAAGATTTGAGTGCAGTCAAAAATTCTGGAAGTGTACAGGGTCTGTCTAGAAAGTGAGAGTCTTCCACCGAGACTAAATGTGGGAAAATTCTAGCCACTGTAACAACAGTTTGTAGGTTCAAAAATGGGCGTGCCTCAAAGAACAGTATGTAGAAATTTACAACAGCTAGTTTTAAAGCATTTTGTCCTTCATGAAGAGTTCCAACTGCATCAAAGATTTTCCAAATATGTTTTTTTATCCTGCTAGAGATGGAGAAATGATGGAAGCAGTTGGTGTAATATTTATCTGGTTTGGATGTAGAGGTTTTTGTTGATCCCAAGTCAGTGACTAGACTTGGAAGATGATGTGGAGAAGAACTCAGGTAGGTAGGCAAGGGTAGGGGGGAGAACACTTATTTATAAGATGGGAGTAAGGAATCCAAGACAACTCTAAGAGTCTGTTCATCATGTTCAGTTTCACTTAAGCCTGACAGTTGATGGTAGTCCTCTAGATCTAGTGTTTATGCACCATAGCTTTCAGGTGCATGGGAGAGTGGATTAAATTGAGAAGTGAGTTTATGTGCCCAGGTTTTCGGAAGGCTGGAAGTTAGTGAGGTTGAAGATGCATGATTTCAGGTAAAGGATTTTGGAAAGGAAGGCTTAAAGGGAGGATGCAATAGAGTCTTTGGGTGTGGGATATTTGAATCGAGAGTGGGATGATTGAAAATCTTGGGTTAAACTTATGAAATTAATAAATAAATAAATTACTAGAACACTAGTTAATGCCATTTCATAGAGTTAAAATTTTCAAGTAATTTTTTAAAATATAATTTTAAGTAATTTATTTGGTCGTCATTTCCCTTGGACTTGAGTGAAACCATCTTTATATTTTTCAAAGGAATCAACCACGAATCTTAGAGGTGAATTGAGAGAACAATCTCTGAAAAGATGGCCATGCTTCTGACATTTCCGACATCTGAAGGGTATGTGCTCATAGTCTATAGTCTGGATCCATTCCTCATTATGATATTCTATACATATAGATTCTTTCAAGGGCTTAGAAATGTTCATATAGACACATATTCGGGCATAGGAAGTATAACAACACTATTGTGTTGCTTCCACTGATTTGAGAAATATTCTGAGAGTATTTCCTATCCTGGCTAGGATTTCTCCAAGCAAGAATTCTTGTGGGAGTGAGTAGAGCTTGATCCAAACTAGAGTATGAGAAAAATGTTATCTTTCTAGGATGAAGCATTCCATCTAGAGTCTCAAATAGAGGTTGACCATGTTGAAAAAGTAGGGCTCATTTTCAAAGATCTGTTCCTTATCTTCCAGATTGTGGAATATTGTAGTGAAGAAACCATTAGAGCCTAATTGGAGATCAAAATGGCCTTTGGGTTTCCACCAAGTATTGATCCATTTGATTATATCTCACCTTGAGGGCCATAACTGCAAAACAATTCCAATGAGGACATGATCCCTCATATATTGCCTATTCTCTCCTACACAAATGGAATTGACTACATACCTTGGTGTTGTAGTATCTTGAGGGATGCATTTATCGGGTTCCCATACCCGAACCACCTTTGGATGGGAAGATTCATCCTCAACCTCCATCACCTTTCCCTCATTCAAATCCTCATGGTATGTCTGATCCCTTTGATGTAGAAATATTTCAAAGGGTGGTTGTGATCCTTGATATCCATTTGGTTTGTCAGCGACCATATTTGGATATGAGGGGGCTCATGCCCCCTTACCCTTATACATGGTCACTAGATTAAGAACGCTCGTCGAAAGAGAGGGCAGCATAGACATGGAAGATAACCAATATCTTCAGAAACCCTAACTTCTAAAAAGCATCAAATCATAGAAAAGCTCCATCGCTAGTCGAACTTGCACTAATATGTTAATATGCCAGTGCATTTGACAGAGATAGAATTTGAATACATAATGGAGATAAAGTTAAAATGAAAAGGGGAAGTGACTAAGAATGAGATAAGGAGGAACTAGGTAAGAGTGGAAAAATAAATGAAGGAAGAAGAATAAGAAAAAGAGGATAGAGAACTATAGAGGTTAGAGAAGGAGGTTACCTATAGGGGGTGGAAATTAGGATTCTAAATCCAGATAGGAAAGAAAAATAGGGAAGAGATATAAGGAATCCTAGGAGGGGGGAGGGAACAGGGAACATTGACATCCTTAAATTTATGGATTCACGTTTAGGATTTAAATATTATATCACCACTCCATACTATTCGTAGGAGAACAACCAAGTTAAGGCTATTACCAAAATCCTTAAAACCATGCTTTTGTGGATGATCAAAATCCATAAATAGAACTAGCATTTATAGTGTTATTCTTAGCCTTATGGACCTATCATACATCAATGAACACTACCAAAAGTTTCATTCATTTTCATCTTGTTTATGGAATCAAGAAAAATACTCCCCCATTTCCATTGAAGTTCAAGTGGAGGGCCATACCCTTACTTTTTTTGGTAAATCTCTAAGTAGTTTCATATTATTTTTTGTTAAACACACATAAACACTACGTTTTTGGTAAAGTCCTAAATCCCTCAATTATTTGATGCCCATCTTCATTCGGGATAAATTTTCCATATCAACAACATTTATGGGATCCAATGGTTATGAACTTGGTGGGCCACCAGATAGGAAACATTTGCCTTCCCCTAACAAATTCATCATAGCATCAATTTACCAACAATTAATTTATGAGGGTTGAAAATCCTTTAGGTGTGAGGTGCAACTTCTAACAATGTGTCTGTTAAGAACCAAACATCAATATAGCATAGAAAAACCTCAAGAAAAGTACTCAATGCCTTGAAAAAGAGATAATTTCAGATAATAAGCCTCTTCAAGGGGGAAACCTCCTTTTAC
>JZKD02S2008842.1:0-17561 GCA_000966675.3 Picea glauca | reverse complement strand
TTATGGAGTGGTCATAAGAAACAACTCGGGCCAAATTCAAAGCATCACTATAGAAAATATCGAATGCGACACCAACAAATCAACATAAGTTTGGGGTCTTCTTAGAGGGATGCAAATGGATTTAGATCAAAACCTAACATGTCTGATCGTTGAAGGAGACTGCAAAATCATAATTGATTTGGTTACAAAAATCTTGAATGGAAGAGATCCAGGGAAAACCACTCCTAGTTGGTGCTTCCTTGACCCCCTTTATAGCTTCCAGACACTTCTCAAACCTACTCTAAATATTACCCATTCACACATTCGGCGAAATGCAAACAAATTTGTAGACAAACTCGCTAATGCAAGAGTTGACTCATTGCAACAAATCATTTTCCATAACTCCAGGTAGTCACAAAGCTCACCCCTCTGGCTCCAATGCAAAGAGCTTTCCCAGCTGGACAACCCTAACCAGGATAGGGTGACATCCTTGATCAATCAATAATTCTTCCAAGTTAGAAATGATCAGAAGCTCAAGAGAGAAAGTGCTTGTAAACGATAGCACAGATGATAAGTAGCTGATAGAGGATTTCGTAAACGTGGCTTTTGGGAGTCTAGCACATGGTGGGAGCCGTGTTCTAGATTCGTGAAGTTGTGATAAGTGAAGGTGTGGAAAATGGAGGAGAATCGGAACTGTTGGTTCTATAGGCACTCAGGACCGTTGATCTGGACCCACCATTCCGATGCGAGAATCTTTTGGGACTTTAGCTATCGGGAGTCCAGAGCGTGGAGGAAGCTATCCTCCAAAGTTGCAAAGTTGTGATATGCGAAGTCGCAAAAAAAGTGAGCAAATCTGAACCATTGACTATACAGGTACTACTTCGAGGCTAGAACATTTCAGGACATCGGTTATCGGGAATCCAGAGCATGGAGGTAACTATCCTCCAAAGTCGCGAAGTCATGAAAAAAGTGAGAGAATTTGGACCGTTGGCTACACAGGTATTCAACACCGTCGATCTAGGCCCATTGTTCCAATGCAAGAAGGTTTTTGGACTTCCACTATAGGGCATCTAGAGCACGAAGGAAGCTATCCTCCAAAGTAGCACAATCGTGATACGCGAAGTTGCCAAAAAAGGGAGAGAATCTAGACCATTGGCTACACAGGTATTCGACACCATTGATCTGGACCCATTGTTCTGATGCGAGAAGGTTTCAGGACTTTGGATATCAGGAGTCTAGAGTATGGAGGCAGCTATCCTCCAAGGTCGCGAAATTGCGATATGCGAAGTCTTGGAAAAAGTGAAAACCATGAACACCATTGTAATATGGTTACCAAAAAATCCACCTTCAACTGTTATCTCTGGGTATGTTGATAAGCGATAGGTTTTTGTAAGCTTTCATTTGATATTAATACAAGGCTCCAACTTTATTTACAGGTANAAAAAAAAAAAAAAAAAAACATTCATTCAAAGGAAACTATTGTAACGTTGAAAACAAAGCATTTTCCAGGGCATAATAGGTTTTATGTGATGATGAAAATTGTGTCTTTAGTCTTTAAAGTCTTCCTCTTTTCTCATCAAGGAAAATTGGTTACCATATATCAATTGGAGTAATGTATGCCTGATTCAAAAACTAACTCTAGTGTGACTATTCCATTCATTAGTGATTCAAAGAGTTCTTTTGATAGTATTGATGTTGGGATGTACAAATATTTATTGTAGAAATTTCAATACAATTAATGTATTTCCTGCGATTCTCCTGATCTAACAATTATATGCCACTGTTAAATACATAATCGCTTCTACTAATATTATTGTGGAAATTAAACCATGATCACAAAGTGAAATATAAAGAACACATAACACATACGTTTTTTCGAGAAAGCGTAAAGCTAAAAACCCCACTATCATATATTATGTATATCATGGATCATGAAACAATATCATACAACCTGCCTCCTCTGTGTAATCCTTGCAATTAGAATTCTCACAATGAATTCGAATTGCCTAGTCTACACATGCTCATGAGCATATCCACTGCATGTGTGATTGCATGAGTGCACTTCGCTCAAATCACAAATGATAGCCAAACTGTCCCTTTCACTTGTTATCTCAATTGGGTCTCCATTGGATCTGACATGCATGTAGTTAACTGTGGCGAATCTTTAGTTGCATGTGAGTTCACTGATTGTGAATTAATGAATAATTAATTCATTGAACTCTCACCAGTGCAAGTTTAGTTACAACTAGTATAACTAAGCTTAACTCACTTAACTACACTTATAATTCTGTTACAATTCCAACTCACTCAGTTATAAATGAGATAATAGATTAATATTTATTGTCCAATTTAGATAAGTGAAAAGTAAATTAGACACATGTTTCTTGTTGAATTTTCAACACTCCCTCTCAACAAGAAAGGGATTATCCTTCACCCCAATCCTATCTCTATGATATTCGAATTTGCTCTTGGTGAGTGCCTTCATCAAAATGTCTGCATTCTGATCTTCCGTAGGAATGTATTGAAGCAACATGATCTTCCGCTGCACACAATCTTTGATATGATGATACCATATATCTATATGCTTATATCTATCATGAAACACATGATTAATCAAGAGTTTAATGCAACTCTGACTATCACAATAAATCACTGTCGGATCTAAATGAGAACCAAACAAACCAACCAAGATCTTTCTCATCCAGACAACCTCACATGCAGCTTGAGTCACTGCCATGTATTTTTCTTTTGCTGAACTGAGTGCCATGGATCTTTGTTTCTTGTTGTACCAAGAAATAGCTGTAGATCCGATACTAAAGATCCCCCTTGATGTGCTCTTTCTGTTCGTTGGGTTGCCTGCCTAATCTGCATCCGTGAAGCCATGCAACTTCACCTTATCCGTCTGTCTGTACCATAATCCATACTTTGATGCGCCCTTTATATATCTCAGGACATGCTTACCTGCCTTCCAAAAGATTTTGGTAGGCTTAACCATCGCTTGACTTATCTGGTTAACCTCATAGAAAATGTCTGGTCTTCTATTCACTAAATACATTAGAGAACCTACTAACTGTCGATAGACAGTAGCATCCACTACCTCTCCAGAAGTAGCATCCTCTTTCCTCCAATTTCCTGGAAGAGGAGTATCCATGGGTTTGCATACCTCCATGTGAAAATTATCCAGTATCTCCCTTGCATACTTGCCTTGAGACACAAAAAGTTCACCATCTTGTTGCCATATTTCCAATCCAAGGAAATAATGAAGAAGGCCCAAATCCTTCATCTCGAACTCCTTTTCAAGGTCCTCCTTGCATGAGTGTATTAGATTCTCATCACCAGTCAGTATTAAATCATCAACATAAAGAACAATGATTAAAATCTTACCCTCCACCAAAATTTGGTATAGGTTTGCATCCGCTTGACTTTTGATGAAGCCCAATCCGGTGAAATAGCTGTGTATCTGAGTCTACCAAGCACGGGGTGCTTTCTTCAGCCCATACAATGCTCTCTTGAGTCTGCACACATGCGACTCCCTATCAAAGGTCTCAATACCTTATGGATTATCAATGTACACTTCTTCCTCAATGATCCCATTGAGGAATGCAATTTTTACATCCATTTGATGAATGTGCCAGCCCATCTATGTTGAGAGTGCAAGGATGGATCTTATGGAAGAGTACCTTGCGACAGGTGCAAAGGTTTCATCATAATCTATCCCCTTGATCTGTGAGAAGCCTTGGGCCACAAACCTAGCCTTGTATTTCTCGACAATCCCATCAACATCTTTCTTTACCTTGTAGATCGATCTCGAACTTACCATTGATTTGTCTACCGGTCTTGGGACAATTTCCCATGCACAATTTTTGACAATGGAGTCATACTCCTCTACCATAGCATCAACCCAAGTGGGATCCTGCACTTCTTCCTGAAAGGAAGATGTTTCAGTCATAATACATTTTCTCATGAGAGCCATGTATCTAGAAAATCGATCAGGAGACTGTCTTTGTCTACGCTGAGAAGTAGGGGCTCCTACATTCTGTGCAACATTTAGTCTCAATCTGTCAGCTTCCATGGTGTGATTTCTTCCATTTCTGATGGATGGCTCTGCATGAGTGG
This sequence comes from Picea glauca, assembly GCA_000966675.3. NCBI lineage: Eukaryota > Viridiplantae > Streptophyta > Pinopsida > Pinales > Pinaceae > Picea > Picea glauca. The sequence continues at coordinate 13,466 of JZKD02S2008842.1, read as the reverse complement.
TTTCCTCCACTCCATGAACCTCCTCATGTGGTTGATCCACATATTGAGACTCATATTTGGGAACCATCAGTTCCTCTTCTGCATGCAAGTCTAGCTCCCTCTCAAGTGACAACCGCATGGTTTTCCCCTCATTGAATTTTATATCTCGTCGCATAACAATCATCTTACTTTTTGGAAAATACACACTATAATTATGGGGTGTTTCTATGTACCCCACAAATATCCCAACTTTAGCAGTTGGTTCCAGCTTCTTCTTGGCATCCTTGTTCACATGCACAAAAACAGATGAGCCAAAAATCTTAAAATGAGAAACATCAGGTTTCTTACCAGTGAAATATTCTTCAGGTGTTCTCATGCCAAGTATTCGATGAGGACAACGGTTCTGCACATAAACCACAGTATTGCATGCTTCTTCCCACAAATGCATTGGTAGGCCCTGATCATGCAACATTGCTCGTGTTGTACCCATGATCGTTCTGGTCTTTCTCTCCGTGACCCCATTTTGTTGTGGGTTATGAGGCGCTATGAGTTCTCTTTGAATTCCTTCTCTACTACAAAAGTCTTTGAATTCATTAGAGATGTATTCTCCACCATTATCACTACTTAGAGCCTTCACTTTCTTCCCCGACTCTTTCTCCACCAATGATTTAAACTCACAGAACTTTGAGAATGTTTGATCCTTCTTCTGCATGAAGAATATCCAACATTTACGAGAAANCATCTTTCTTTACCTTGTAGATCCATCTCGAACTTACCATTGATTTGTCTACCGGTCTTGGGACAATTTCCCATGCACAATTTTTGACAATGGAGTCATACTCCTCTACCATAGCATGAACCCAAGTGGGATCCTTCACTTCTTCCTGAAAGGAAGATGTTTCAGTCATAATACATTTGCTCATGAGAGCCATGTATCTAGAAAATTGATCAGGAGACTGTCTTTGTCTACGCTGAGAAGTAGGGGCTCCTACATTCTGTGCAACATTTAGTCTCAATCTGTCAGCTTCCATGGTGTGATTTATGCCATTTCTGATGGATGGCTCTGCATGAGTGGTTTCCTCCACTCCATGAACCTCCTCATGTGGTTGATCCACATATTGAGACGCATCTTTGGGAACCATCAGTTCCTCTTCTGCATGCAAGTCTAGCTCCCTCTCAAGTGACAACCGCATGGTTTTCCCCTCATTGAATTTTATATCTCGTCGCATAACAATCATCTTACTTTTTGGAAAATACACACTATAATTATGGGGTGTTTCTATGTACCCCACAAATATCCCAACTTTAGCAGTTGGTTCCAGCTTCTTCTTGGCATCCTTGTTCACATGCACAAAAACAGATGAGCCAAAAATCTTAAAATGAGAAACATCAGGTTTCTTACCAGTGAAATATTCTTCAGGTGTTCTCATGCCAAGTATTTTATGAGGAAAACAATTCTACACATAAACCACAGTATTGCATGCTTCTTCCCACAAATGCATTGGTAGGCCCTGATCATGCAACATTGCTCGTGTTGTACCCATGATCATTCTGGTCTTTCTCTCTGTGACCCCATTTTGTTGTGGGTTACGAGGCGCTATGAGTTCTCTTTGAATTCCTTCTCTACTACAGAAGTCTTTGAATTCATTAGAGATGTATTCTCCACCATTATCACTACTTAGAGCCTTCACTTGCTTCCCCGACTCTTTCTCCACCAATGATTTAAACTCACAGAACTTTGAGAATGTTTGATCCTTCTTCTGCATGAAGAATATCCAACATTTACGAGAAANATCTAACTGAGCAAGTGTTCCCCTTGGAAGTCCAGTAGATATTTTTTGCATGATATTCAAGGCTCCATGATGAAGATGGCCCAATCGCCTGTACCATAATTCGCCCTCATCCCATATCACCACTTTTTCTGCCTTGCCCACCATGGCACCGCAGCCATATACCTCCAACACGTAGAGATTCTTAATTTGAATCCCTATCTTCTTGACTTCACCCATTGCTTTATGTCATAGAAACACTTTTCCACCGCTGAAAACAATGTCATAGACATTGTCCTCCAACATTGCAACTGAGACCAGGTTTTTCTTCAGACTTGGAACATGCATAAATTTTTCAATTGAAGTGGTTTACCTAACTCCCTCTGAAAGGTAATGGTACCAATACTAGTCGCACTATATCGTCCATCGTCACCCATCTCTATATGCATTCTGAGATCTTTCTCCTCCAAGTCACTGAAAGACTCTTTATCTCCTATCATGTGGTAGGAAGCGCCACTATCCAAATACCACACCGATACCGATGCACTTGAATCCATGCATGCAATCAAAGAGAAGTCAAGTTCAAATTGCGAGACAAGGGCCTCACCAGTTGAAGCTCCAACAACCGTCTTGTTCTTCCTCTTCTATGGACAATTAGTAGCGAGATGCTCATGTTCGTGACAGTGAAAACACTTCACTTTCGACAAATCCATCTTCTTGAATTTAGACTCAGATTTTGAATGTAATTTATTCCCTTTCCCTTTCCTTGCCTTGGAAGTCAAAGAACAATCCTCTTCATAATCACGCTTTGATGAAGATCCTTCTCTAGTGCTCCTCTTGAACTCCTCTTGCACTAGAGCCGACCATAGTCGTTCCCAATCTGGAAATTTTTCCCTTCCATTGACAGAGTCTTGATAACTGTGCCAACTCTTGGGAAGTCCTAGGAGAGCCAAGATCACCAAATCATCAGCAGTGACTATTATTCCCACACTTCCAAGCTCATCCTGACATTGGACAAACTTCGTGAGATATTTTGGAATGGTGACGCCCTTCTCCATCTTGATCTTCCTGAGTTTATCTTTGAGTGCCAATTTCCTATGGTCGCTAATTTTCTGGAACAGATCCATAAAAACCTTCAACATTGCATGTGGTGTGGTTTTCCCATGGAGACTTGAGACAATGTGGTCTTGTACTTCCTCCAATAGAATCCTCCTCACCTTTGCTACTTTCTTTTACCATGCATCAAGATTTGCAGCGTTTGTCGCATCCGGCTTAGGAACATCTTTGTCAATGTATTCCTTCAAGCCATTATCTTTGAGTACTACTTCCATCCTATCCTTCCAAGCAATGTAGTTCAAGATTCCCCTGAGTGCATACTCCAACCTCAAGCCAATGAAAGACATTTCGATTTTGAATCAACTGTCGCACCAAGAAAAGTCCTTCTGCAAATTCGAATGTTATCCAACCATAAAATCTCAACTGCGTCAATTCCTCTTTCCCTGGGAGGTTCACACCCCACCTGAGAGCATCCTGAGGGAAGTTCACACCCTACCAGTGTCTAGCCTACAAACTCTTGGAGAAAGTTCACACCCTACCAGTGTACAGCTTGCAAAAATCACAAGGAAGTTCGCACTGTAATGCACAGTGGGGTGAGGGAGGTTCGCACCTCTCCTTTGAGAAGCCTGTGAGAATATTGATGAAGTTTGCACCTCTCCTTTGAGTAGGGTGAGAGAATTTATGCTCCCAGAAATGTGTGTAGTTTTTAGTACTAAGGTTCGCACCCTACCAGAGACGAGACCTGCGAAAATACTATTATTTTCGCACCTCACCTCCGTGGCTCCGTGGCTCTGATACCATGTGGAAATTTCAATAAAATTAATTTATTTCTTGCGATTCTCCCGATGTAACAATTATATGCCACTATTAAATACAAAATCACTTCTACTAATATTATTACGGAAATTAAACCACGATCACAAAGTGAAATATCAATAACACATAACATAGAAGTTTTTCCGGGAAAGCATAAATCTAAAAACCCCACTATCATATATTATGTATATCATGGATCATGAAACAATCTCATACAAAACTCTAATCCAAGAGCTCTCAGTACAATACANATCTAACTGAGCAAGTGTTCCCCTTGGAAGTCCAGTAGATATTTTTTGCATGATATTCAAGGCTCCATGATGAAGATGGCCCAATCGCCTGTACCATAATTCGCCCTCATCCCATATCACCACTTTTTCTGCCTTGCCCACCATGGCACCGCAGCCATATACCTCCAACACGTAGAGATTCTTAATTTGAATCCCTATCTTCTTGACTTCACCCATTGCTTTATGTCATAGAAACACTTTTCCACCGCTGAAAACAATGTCATAGACATTGTCCTCCAACATTGCAACTGAGACCAGGTTTTTCTTCAGACTTGGAACATGCATAAATTTTTCAATTGAAGTGGTTTACCTAACTCCCTCTGAAAGGTAATGGTACCAATACTAGTCGCACTATATCGTCCATCGTCACCCATCTCTATATGCATTCTGAGATCTTTCTCCTCCAAGTCACTGAAAGACTCTTTATCTCCTATCATGTGGTAGGAAGCGCCACTATCCAAATACCACACCGATACCGATGCACTTGAATCCATGCATGCAATCAAAGAGAAGTCAAGTTCAAATTGCGAGACAAGGGCCTCACCAGTTGAAGCTCCAACAACCGTCTTGTTCTTCCTCTTCTATGGACAATTAGTAGCGAGATGCTCATGTTCGTGACAGTGAAAACACTTCACTTTCGACAAATCCATCTTCTTGAATTTAGACTCAGATTTTGAATGTAATTTATTCCCTTTCCCTTTCCTTGCCTTGGAAGTCAAAGAACAATCCTCTTCATAATCACGCTTTGATGAAGATCCTTCTCTAGTGCTCCTCTTGAACTCCTCTTGCACTAGAGCCGACCATAGTCGTTCCCAATCTGGAAATTTTTCCCTTCCATTGACAGAGTCTTGATAACTGTGCCAACTCTTGGGAAGTCCTAGGAGAGCCAAGATCACCAAATCATCAGCAGTGACTATTATTCCCACACTTCCAAGCTCATCCTGACATTGGACAAACTTCGTGAGATATTTTGGAATGGTGACGCCCTTCTCCATCTTGATCTTCCTGAGTTTATCTTTGAGTGCCAATTTCCTATGGTCGCTAATTTTCTGGAACAGATCCATAAAAACCTTCAACATTGCATGTGGTGTGGTTTTCCCATGGAGACTTGAGACAATGTGGTCTTGTACTTCCTCCAATAGAATCCTCCTCACCTTTGCTACTTTCTTTTACCATGCATCAAGATTTGCAGCGTTTGTCGCATCCGGCTTAGGAACATCTTTGTCAATGTATTCCTTCAAGCCATTATCTTTGAGTACTACTTCCATCCTATCCTTCCAAGCAATGTAGTTCAAGATTCCCCTGAGTGCATACTCCAACCTCAAGCCAATGAAAGACATTTCGATTTTGAATCAACTGTCGCACCAAGAAAAGTCCTTCTGCAAATTCGAATGTTATCCAACCATAAAATCTCAACTGCCTCAATTCCTCTTTCCCTAGGAGGTTCACACCCCACCTGAGAGCATCCTGAGGGAAGTTCACACCCTACCAGTGTCTAGCCTACGAACTCTTGGAGGAAGTTCACACCCTAACAGTGTACATCTTGCAAAAATCACAAGGAAGTTCGCACTGTAATGCACAGTGGGGTGAGGGAGGTTCACACCTCTCCTTTGAGAAGCCTGTGAGAATATTGATGAAGTTTGCACCTCTCCTTTGAGTAGGGTGAGAGAATTTATGATCCCAGAAATGTGTGTAGTTTTCAGTACTAAGGTTCGCACCCTACCAGAGACGAGACCTGCGAAAATACTATTATTTTCGCACCTCACTTCCGTGGCTCCGTGGCTCTGATACCATGTGGAAATTTCAATAAAATTAATTTATTTCTTGCAATTCTCCCGATGTAACAATTATATGCCACTATTAAATACAAAATCGCTTCTACTAATATTATTACGGAAATTAAACCACGATCACAAAGTGAAATATCAATAACACATAACATAGAAGTTTTTCCGGGAAAGCGTAAATCTAAAAACCCCACTATCATATATTATGTATATCATGGATCATGAAACAATCTCATACAAAACTCTAATCCAAGAGCTCTCAGTACAATACAATCATCTCACACTGTCATACAAAAATTCAGCAAATACATGTGCCAATTCTCTGTTTCCAGACAGCCTGCCTCCTCTGCGCAATCCCTGCAATTAGAATTCTCAGAATGAATTCGAATTTCCTAGTCTGCACATGCTCATGAGCATATCCACTGCATGTGTGATTGCATGAGTGAACTTCACTCAAATCACAACTTATAGCCAAACTGTCCCTTTCACTTGTTATCTCAACTGGGTCTCCACTGGATTTGACATGCATGTAGTTAACCATGGAGAATCTTCAGTTGCATGTGAGTTCACTAATTGTGAATTTATGAATAATTAATTCACTAAAATCTCACTAGTGCAAGTTTAGTTACAAGTAGTAAAACTAAGCTTAACTCACTTAACTACACTTATAATTCTGTTATAATTCCAACGCACTCAGTTATAAATGAGATAATAGATTAATATTTATTGTCCAATTTAGATAAGGGAAAAGTAAATTAGACACATTTTTCTTGTTGAATTTTCAACATTTATCTCTTATGGTCATTTCCCCTTCCCTCCACTAGTAAGTTAAGTTAACTCGAATCCTATATGTATGATTTTTTCAGGTACTATTGAATCACAAGGTTAATATTTAACATCTATTTATATTTTAGATCATGTGCTTCAACACTCTATTTCATCAATCATAGTTGTTGCTATCAGGATCCTTAGGTAGTAACTCATCTGTCTATGATTGATTCGTTAAGATCAAGTGTGTTGTTAAGTCCTGTTGAAATTTCCTATATGGCTATCCAGTCGATAACTATGGGATATGAACAAAAACTCCATCTTTATATGGATTATGAACCCACATACGTTATCTACCCTTCTATTTCACATGATTTCTTGGATGCTAAGATTGCTTATGATGAAGTTATCCTTGAAGACTTTAATGAGTTTAAAAGGCCATGTGAAGATATGCATCAATGACCATTCTTTATTCCTGAATTGGAGACTTTATAGGTTGGCATGCAAAGTCTTGTTTCATGTATAGATATCAAGTGGTACCAAGGCCCCACCCTAACATGTGATGTGTATGCAGAAGGAAATTTGGTGAATCTTTCAAAAAATCTACCTCTTGACATCTCCTCGAATCTTGGCCCTTTTGATCATACCTTGATTGGGGAACATTTTTCATTTGAAATATTTAAAATTTATAGTGCTCCTTTCAAATACTTTGGATTTTCATTTTCTTAGAAATCAAGTGAAATGGTAAGCCTTAACCCGATTGTGTCTATGTTTCCTTTTTTGTAGCTTTCCAATGAAATTTTCATTCCAATCCATACCAAATATGAATGTCTCGTATCCTTACCATGTATTGGAGGTCATTGTTAAGGAGATTTGATAGTTCCCAAGATTTATAAACATCATGTTAGTGTTACCCCTAGAGTTTGATCCAAAACCAACTTGGTTCAGGTTCATTCATGACACCATGATACATTAGGAGAATGAAATTTCAAACATGTATTGCTTGGACCTTTCACAATGAGTCTTATTTTTCCAATAGGGGTCTATGAATTCATTTATTATGAATGGAATCCTTTTCATAGGCCTCATAACGGGATATACCCAGTGAAGTACTATTTGTAAGAAGCAATGGTGCACATCGATTTATACCATACTGTACTTTTAAGTTTACTTTCAAAAACCCAAAAACACAAGTACTCTTTCTTATGTGTGTCCCACCATCTATTCATCCGAGGATCAAACAACCCATCCATTGGAGTTGAATAGTTGGACACATCTACAAGACCCTCTTTAGGTGGAAGGAGACATCTTTACTGAAATTTAAGGTATGCGTTTTGATCTAGCACATAGAAATAGGTTTTTTCCTACATTCTAATCTTGCATTATTAACCATCATTTATGCCAACATTATGCTTTAGATTTAATCCCATCAGGTTGTAAGATTATCCTCTCTTATATATTTCCAGTCACAAATTTTATACTAGTTCCTACCCTTCATGGGAAACTCTAGTTAGCATTCCTCTTTACATTTGCCACCCATGTGTTATTCTTATAGGTATGGGAACCCATATTTATCCCTGGCATGACTGAATAGTTGGGACTTCATGTTTTATCTCTTATCTTTTTTTAGCCTTGTCTTAAAGTGGTACATGTTATTTTTGTTTCTTTACAATTGCAAATTTTTATTACCACTTGCATTTTGGTACATATTTCTACACCACCATTCACTTCATCTTGCTTGTCTCCTTTTCAATTACTCTTGACTGCAAGATGTTTCATATATTGAATCTATTTTGCGACCTTGTACCCTTAGAGAATAAATTCATGAGTGGACATAATGTTTCCAGTACCTTTCTTGCATTTTCTTTGCATAGGTCTATTCCATGCACTTGGAATTTAGTTGCAAGCCTTTGAGGGAACTTGCTTTCCCCATTGTAGAAAAAAACACCTTTTTTGTATGGTTTATGTGCCCTATTATATATGCAGTGTGCATACATATGCTAGCTACATACCTGAAATCCCGCATATACTCTAAAAAATTGCAAAAAAAATAAAATTATGTGCTTTCCGGTGGCGTTTACAGGCTGTTTTGTGTTGCAAAACCATTTTATCTCTTGTAGACCTTCTGAAAATCAAATAACCATCATTTATCCATATAAAAAGGGCCCTAGGGGGGTCATTTGGACATATGAGAGAAGAGGCAAGTGAACTCTGCCAAAATGTTCTCCCTTTATCATTCCAATCCGTTGCATCCTCTTCTGGGTTTTCATCCTCAACATTCCCAATCATTCATCCTCCTTATACAATCCATCCTTTCCCTCATATTGGCATGTTGGTTGTGAGGATATCATATTGGTTTTGATGCACTTGGACTATAGTTAGAGGAACCCAGGCAAGGTTCATAGAGAGACACCAACAAGACTAAGGTTGTAACTTACCATCTTGTTATCAATAAAATAGAATCTTCTTGTCCCAACTCTATGTGTCTTCTTGTTTATATTTATAAATGGTTTTCATGAATATATATACCTTTAGATGATATTGGTGATTATGCATATGTTGTTCCACATTGTTCTCTGAATTTTTTCAGGCCAGCATTGAGAGGAGGTCTGCAATCCAGGAGCGAAAAATGATAAGAAGGGATCTTCTACAAATGGAAGGACTCAAGGTAATTACTTTGATTCACTCTCCCTTCTTTTAATTATCATTAGGTCTTGATGGATGTGGATTAAATAGGAGTAATTATGTATTTTAAGGTGTCACATGCTCTTCCGAGCCACCAAACCCTAATTAGGGGGATTTTCCCCATAGTATAATTGGCAACTCCACTGGGGAAGCTCTCGAGGGCCTTCTTAGGAGATTCTTTTTGGTTGAATTCCTGTTGTTTTTCTATGATTTCTAAGTTTTTAAGAGTCTTTGGTCACCTTCTAGGTGTTTTCTAGTTTTCCTGATCTGGGTGGGCACTCTTAATTTTATATATTTTTTGAGTTTGTTCAGTAGTATACACACCCTGTTCTATACCCAACACATCTGCATACACACTCTGAGTTATCCCAACCTGCGTACATCCACATTCTTCCTGTGAACAACACACATATCTATTCTTTTGAATATGTTTTTAAAAAATGTTTCATTTCTTCGAGGAAACCTTTGGTCTCTCAGGTCCTCCTGGGTACCAGAGATCTCTATTAACTATTTTTAAACGAGATAAAATTCTCATATTGTCTATGAAATTGTAAAGAAATAAGCATATAGAAAATTTCAAAAAATTGTATTTAAGCGTAAACTTTTTTCTCATGCCTTTTCCTTGTATTCACTTTGAAAAAAGAAAAATAAGTTTCTTAACTGCACTTGCATGTTACTTTGCATGTTATGTTTGGTTGTTTTTATAAAAGAAACAAGTTCTCAACCCAAAGTTCCTTATTATCTTCTTCCTTTAAAGTTTAAGTAGTTTCATCACATTTGGAACAAAAAAGCATTCTAGGATAGATTGCATATTAAGATCTTGGTTTTCATTTGAAAATTTTGCACCTTGAAAATTAAAAGAGACAATTCTTCATTTGTAGGATGTAGTTTGATTTCATTTGCATTTAAAGAACAATGTTCTAAAATACCATTAACTCCTCTCTTTCGTCTCTCAAAGAACATCATGAGTTTCACTACCGCACCCCTGAGTAATCAAGTGATCTAGATTATTTTTGGCACAAAATGAGAGTGGAGATAAAATAAAGAAATATACAAAGATATCTCAGATATCCAAAAATATAACATAAATGTATCAGAGATGAAACCATAAAAACAGAGATACAGTAATACAATTTCTATTAATGATCGAAAATGTACAAAGACTGTAAAAATACAGAGTGAAAGACTCGCTATAATGGTGGCAGCTTATATCTGAGAAGAGATGTGACGGCTACTTGCATTTGCAAGAAGATGATTAAAATGAGACTCTAAAGGTATTTTTACAATAAACAGGAATGTCAAAAACCCTAGACATCCAAAAACCTAACCCTAGGAGATGAAGCGCCAAAAGTCATGTGGGCCCTGTTTGGGTAAGTTAGTACATCAACTTCGCGGGGTCGTAACTTTTGCATACGATCTCTGTTTTAGGTGTACGATAGCTCGTTGGAAAGGTATCATCAAGGAGATTTATTTAGAGGGATATTTTAGAGCCTTTGGCTATCATTGAGAACCTCAATCCCAAAAAACCTTCATTTAGGCCCTCAAAATGGCCCCGGAAATAAAAACTGCTAAAAATAGTAAATTACCAAAATTGCCAGAAAACTTTTTTGAGCCAGTTGGAAAAGGTGGGTGGCCACCGATATCCACCTGGATCAGTCCTCCCTCCTTAGGAATAAATGGTCTCCATTGCGTTGAGTCTCTAGGGGAGAGGGAAACACATTTGCTGAATCTGTGCCTTGATGAGATGCTTTCCTTATTAGAGAAGTTGCACTGCTTAGCTTCTTGAAGGTTGTCACGAACATGTGGTTGGAAGGGTTGGAAATTTTTAACCAATATGGATACATGATATTCCTGTGTGAAGAAGGAATCTTTACACTTTGCTGCAATCTTGTAGATCTGCTTCTGTTGGATAGAAGGTGCTTGGTCCAAAGTTGTAGTGGTTGCAGTATCTTTATGTTCACCTTTTGAATAGATTGTGAAGAAGCTGAATTTTGTAATATGAGATACTACCTTGTGGCATTGTTTAGGTGGAATAGTAGTCGGAACTACCTCTAGTATTCTGTAGAGATGACCCCCCAAAGAAATAATGACACTGTGAGGTCGAGACTCATAAACAACATGGTGATTCCACATATATGGTTGTCCCAAGAGAACATCATAGACATCCAGTGGGGAAAAATCATATAATACCTCATCCTTGAAGGGCTGGATTTCGTATGAAAATTGACATTGTTGGCTGACATGAAGATCTTGTCCCTGGCAAAGCCACCCGATGTTGTATGGCTACGGGTGTGGTGTTGTTGACAATCCCAACTATTTGACAACCTCTACTGAGATGAGGTTCTTTTGGCTTCCACTATAAATAATAAAATGAAGCGGAGTCCCTTGCACCCACATCTATGAATGAAAAAGGCGCTCCCCCTCTTCAAAATCTGTTGGTTCTTCTGGTTGAATTGATGCAGTCGTGACAATAGCAGTGGGTTTTGCATCGATGATCTATCTTTTACCAGTGTTTTCAGAATCAGATTCTGAATCAGGGTTCGACTCCTTGTCTTTGATCTCGGCCACCAATGACTATTTTGAGAGACATTCATCAGTGTTGTGCTAGGGGATTTTGTGGAAATCACACCATTTTTCGATTTTCTTCTTCGTCTTTCTATGACCCTTCTTTTCTTGTGGCTTAGACTGGTTTTTAGGAAGGTGTTTGTTAGGACCGTCTTTGCCATACTTTAGTTGTTGCGGATTTTCAAACCCGAACTCCTATTTTTTCTGGTGCTTAAATTTCTGCTCAATTTTAACAACATATCGATAAGCAACACTGAGTGATGAGATGTCCAGAAAATCCATTTCAGTTTGGATGTATCTGTGTAGATCCCCACGGTATTTCAGAACCAAATGTCATTTAGAGTATTTGATACCCATGTTGGTATGTAAGGTATGGAAGGTATTGGTGAACTCCAGAACTCCTTGGACCCTCTTTTTCTGCAGCATGGTCCATCTCATGTATTGGTCCTCATAATTGCCAACAGGGTAATATTGTTCCTTTACCGCATCCACAAAAAAATCCCAAGTGGGCTCGACCCCATATATTCTAGACTCCTCTGTGTAACTTTGCTCCTAGTAAGTTTCCCACCAATGTTTGACATGGGGGAGAGCTTTAAGGAGTGCAAAGGTGATCTTTTCCCTATCGGAAAAATTATGAACAGAGAAATAACCTTCTAACAGATTTAACCATTTGTTTAGAGCATTTGCATCTATCTAACCTTCAAATATGGGAATATCAAAATTAACATGTACCTTGAAAGGATAGGTGCTTCCAAAGTGGTTGTTTGATGAAAAATTCTCCATCATTTCATCCCTCTATCACATTAGAGCTTGCTCAAGCAACGGATTGATAGGATTGTTTTCTCCGTCGTTTTTATTTTCATCTGCCATGGAGGGTTCCTTGGGAATGCGAGAGAGATTGTATTCAAGAGAGACAACATAGAGACCCAACTTTCTATACTATGACCTCGTCAGGGCCATGCACTGAAAAAAGTGATCAAGAGCAGCCTGCTCTGATACCACTGATCCATATTATTTTTAGCACGAAATGAGAGCGGAGATAAAATAAAGAAATATACAGAGATATCTCAGATATCCAACAATATAACATAAATGTATCATAGATGAAACCATAAACACAGAGATGCAGTAACACAATTTCTATTAATGAGTGAAAATGTACAAGGACTATAAAAATACTGAGTGAAAGACTCGCTAGAATGGTGGCATCTTATCTATCAGAAGAGATGTGACGGCTACTCGCATTCACAAGAAGATGATTACAATGAGGCTCTGAAGGTATTTTTACAACAAAAAAGAATGTCAAAATCCCTATACATCCAAAAACCTAACCCTAGGAGATGAAGCACCAAAAGTCATGTGGTCCCCGTTTGGGTAAGTTAGTACATCAACTTCCCGGGGTCGTAACTTTTGTATACGATCTTCATTTTAGGTGCATGAGATCTCGTTGGAAAATTATCATCAAGGAGATTCATATAGGGGAATTGATCAGAGCCTTCATTTATCATTGAGAAACTTGATCCCAAAAAACCTTCATTTAGGCCCTTAAAATGGCCCCAGAAGTTAAAAATGGCTAAAAATAGTAAATTACCAAAACTGCCAAAAAATTGTTTTGAGCCAGTTGGAAAAGGTGGGTGGCCACTGATATCCACCTGGATCATGAAACCACTAAAATTAATGGTTAATGATAAAATCAATTAGACTGTTTATAGGGTACACCAATTAGACTAGGCTTCAGGGCCTTGGATTAT
>JZKD02S2008831.1:30354-49333 GCA_000966675.3 Picea glauca | reverse complement strand
AGATCTCTCATTTGTACTTCACCGTTTATGGATTTAATGAAGAAATTTGCTGGTTATTTCTATGTTTATCGATTTTGCTGCTAAATTTATGTTTTATTGAATTCGGGATATTGCAGAATAATAGAAGAAATCTGCTTCATCATGCTTTGTCTTCTTTGAGGGTTCTTCATCATTGGCAGCTGACGCGTGATGTCTTTCTTTTCTCTTCCTTGTCAATTTAGGACAATTCCTTTTGTAGTGGCCATAATCATGGCATTTAAAGCATTGCACCTTTGACATATCTCTCTTGAACTTCTTTCTTGAATCATATATTTTCTTACCTCCATGTCCTTTAAACTTTGTTGCAAATGCTTGAGCATCTTCTTCCTTTTGAGGTTTTCCCTTGGAGTTTAACCTTGTCTCTTCTTGTGCACAACAGGTTCAAAGTTCTTCTAACGTTGGAAACTCCTTCCTTGTATTCATGCTTGTAGCAAATGCATCCCATGATATAGAGAGATCATTGAGTGCTATGTTCACAACTTCCTTTACTGGGATGGCTTCTTCACTAGCTTGTAGTTGATCTCTCAACTGAGAAATCCTCACAAAGTATGAAGCTATGGTGTCATCCTTTGTCATCTTTGTGTCACAAATTTCATTCTTTAGACTCATCACTTTTCCAATATTTCTAACTGAGAAAAGGTTTGTTAGGGCATCATACATCTTCTTGGATGAGTCAAGATAATAAATGTAGGGTATTAAGTGATCCTTTACAGAGTCCACTATGATACTCATAGCATTAATGTCATTATCCTTGAACTTCTCCAGTGCTGCAATGTTCTCAGGTTCCTTCTCTTTTCCCGCGTCAAACTGTGGTTCCCTGATATTGCCTTTCACGATATCTAGGACTTTATTCTTGGAAAGGATGAGGTCAATCCTTGTCTTCCATGCTTTGAAGTTTAAAGCCCCTTCAAACTTGTTTTCTGACTTCATAGAGTAAGTCATGATTTCTTTGACTTGGTCAACCTTTGACTTTGACCAAAAACTCGAACTTGACAAATGTAATGTTCCCAAACCATTATGCCAGGAACATCATGGTTTTGGGTGTCTTTTAAACTTTTACTAGTTGTGGCATTTCATCAAACACTTGGCTAATTTACTTGTTTATATGCGTTTACTTGCAGGTCGGCCTCTTGACTTCGGCCTTAGGGTTTACTGATGACTTTAATATATGTTTGAAACAATAAACAAGAATATGCAATCACGGAAGATACCTCAACCATATGCAAGACCAACAATATGATAGACAAGCCCAAAACACCGCAGATCTGATCTTTATTTCATAACAAATAGCAAGAACCTGATACAATGAGATGTCAATCTGGAATGCACATCAGATGGCTCCAATAAAGACAATAGAAGATAGGAGCTGCTACAAAATGCTCCAATAGAAGATGCCACAAGCCTCCAAAGGCTGAATATCCATTGAAAATCGATGCAGGAGTAGATCTGGTCGAATGAAGTGCCAAACCCTCAAGATGGAAGATGCCATGTCCTGTTGAAACCTTGAAAACCCTCAATAATTTGGCCCTACTATCAAAGACCTCCAAATGCTATGCTGAAGATGCCAAACTGTAGATCAGGATGACTAGAATCCCCTCTTGAAATATCAGACCGAAGCATCAAGGAAAACTCTTCCAAATGTTGAATCCTCCAATGGATCTGCACCCTCCTAAAACTGCCAAACCCTAGAATTTCGGCCCTAATGAAAGGGGCCTCCAAGTGCCCTGAAACTTGCTAGAAAGATAGATAGGGACAATGAAAGTCACTAGGTGAAGTCTCAAGGTCAGATCTGATGTATAACCTCCTCAAACGGAATAGATATGAATCTCAAAATTGCCCTCCTTCTCTCCAATTCCTCTAATGCATCCAATAACCCAAATGGCCCATGAAACTCCTCCGGAATGCACTAGATCTAACAACCAAGCCCCTGCAATGAAAAACCAGGTGCTAGAATCTGTCGAAGGCCTTCCAATCCCTTGGAACGAGCTTCCCTCAAAGAATGGTGCACCCCCCTTGCTGGAAACCCCCAATGGTGCACCCCCCTTCTCTTCTTGTGCCTGTGGCTGGTGTAGAACCCTCCTGCACTGATGTAGATCCGAACTAGAATGGTGTGGAGGAGTATTGCATCCCCGAGACCAAGCTTGGGACAAGCTAGGTGGAATCTTTCACCACTGAATCATCCTCTAGGGTTTGTTAAGTCAAAACCCTCAAAACCCCCAAGAGATGGGCCCTCTAGCTAGAAGCCAGATATCAAAATGATAGACATACATGATTCATTGAATAGAGGCCCTTGCCTTTCCTTTATACTTCCTACTCACCTTGTCCCTCCAAAGTGACTTTCATTTTATTAATATTTAATTAATTAATTAAATCACTTTAATTAATTAATTAACCTTTTTAACCTCTAAAAAGCGCCTTATCTCTCCTTGTGGCTTCCCTGGCCACTGAAAGTCACTTCTCACCATCCCAACCTGTCGTGTTGCTCCTCCCAATTCCAATGAGCTATTACACTGAGAGGTTCCTCCAAGTGATGTGCCCAAAATGACCTCTTAAGTGAATTTAATTAACTTATAGCTCAAAATACTCAAAATCATGGAAATCGTCGGAATGCAATAGAACCAAATCCAACCTGTGCGGAATGGATCATAATGATGAAATGGGATGAGCGATGCAAGCCAGACCCAAAAATTCCTCTCAATAATCCCTGTACTCACTATAACCTCAATCTGGCCACTCTGGTCATCATAACCCCCTGTAATGTAATGATGTCCCAAAGTGGGGACATTATAGTCCTCCCTGCTAGAAAAGTGCTTGTCCTCAAGCACTAACCGAATCCCCTCAAGTGTAATACCAGGATCCCATGTCCACTTGTATTACACACAGTAGAACCCATCCAAAGATGAACTATCATGCACTCTGCCCCCTGTGTCCCATATCAAGACGTGAACTGCAATCCCCTGGGAAGCATAATCCTGAAATATACCAACTCCGTGAATCTCCTGCTCATGACACATGGCCTCATCCCGGAATGAGTCCATCCTCCAAGGTACTATCAAGATCAACATAGCCTCCATCAACTACACGTGTTGATGCCATAATGAGGTACTACAAGACCTCCGTGAGACACTCTCAAGTGATGTGCTCTCCTCAACACCGAAGCTCAATGGAAAGTCAAAACAACTTTCCCCTGTTGAGGTCCACTCGCCCCTGTCAGTCAGTGGAATGCTCAAACTTGCAATCCCTGGGTCCCATGCTAACCTCTGTCGAAGATCACCATGCTGGCCCTGTACTACTCTAACTATGACTATCTGCCCCCTGCATACATAATGGATCCTCCTCTCCTGGATCCTCAAGCTGAAATACCTGTGGCTATTGGACCTGTTGTCCAGAAAATGCATCTGTGAAAACATCTCTATGGAAGGAGTACCTGCCCAATCATCTCCATGTCCGATCATGATGATCAAGAGTGAAAATTTGCCTCGCTCCATCGAACAAATCCATGCAGGCCCACTCCAAACCAACCCATGGTGGCATATGTGGCTCTCAGGCGCAACCTGGGTCACCCTGTAGTAAAACATCCTGCTAGCCAAATGAACACCCGAATCCCATGGTAAACTTGGAAGTTTATCACTCCCAATCTCCTCTAACTGCTCCTGTGTGACACTGATCACTGTCAGAATCCCTCTGTGCTCATCTGCTATCACCTGGCCTATGATGCTCACCATCATGCACCAAATCTCAACTAGCTTCCTATGATGATCCACCTCTATCCGGCTGGATGCCGTAAAGATACTCATGTCAGGTGGTCTCGGCCTAGCCACTCCCCATGTCCTGAGCCACGACCTATCCCTCCTCATGTTGTTGTCTATGATAAAAGTGTCAGGACAGGCTAACAGAAACATCTGCAACTGACTGTAGGACTGGAAGGTGTCACATGCTTTGGTCAATCCCAAGGATTCGACCATAAGCTCGTCCATCGGTATCCATGATAAATACACTCCTGTGGTCATCACCGAATCCCAACCATCTAGTACAACCGGAAGTAACTCTTCCAACTGTGGGTAAACCAATCTCCATCTCTCATCTCCCATGCAACTGCTGAAATGGTGAAGGTGACATCTCATAACTATGTGTTGCTGCAAAGGAGTGACATCTGCATACTCCCCTAAGTGTGTCTCCTCCCTGCAATCCAATACATCCGTTTGAAACTGACTGCATATCTCGACATATCCATGTGAACTATCACTCGTAACTGTATACCCCGACATATTCATGTCGTCTCCCGTAGACTCATGCTGCATCTATGTTCTTCCCAGCGTTTCGCGTCTCTGGTTCTCTTTTCATCTACTAAGATGATCCAGTGTAAAGCCTCATCTTCGCTCCAACCTGGATATCTTAATGCTACATACTGAGCCAAGGTTATTTGGGCCCTAGTTTCCTTGCTAAGGACGGAATATTTTAACTCCAAGTATGTTATCTCAAATAATATCTCATCCATTTCTCCTTGTGTAAGACCCCTTAGGCTGGCAAGAGTCTAAGATATGCATGCCTGTTCTAATTCCCACTAGCTGGTAGGAATCTAAGCTATGATACCACTATAATGTTCCCAAGCCATTATGCCAGAAACATCGCGGTGTTGGGTGTCTTTTAAACTTTTACCGGTTGTGGCATTTCATCAAACACTTGGCTGATTTACTTGTTTATATGTGTTTACTTGCAGGTCAGCCTCTTGATTTCGGCCTTAGGGTTTACTGATGACTTTAATATATTTTTGCAGCAATAAACAAGAAGATGCAATCGCGGAACATACCTCAACCATATGCAAGACCAACAATATGATAGACAAGCCCAAAACACTGCAGATCTGATCTTTATTTCATAACAAATAGCAAGAACCTGATACAATGAGATGCCAATCTAGAATGCACATCAGATGGCTCCAATAAAGACAATAGAAGATAGGATCTGCTACAAAATGCTCCAATAGAAGATGCCACAAGCCTCCAAAGGATGAATATCCACTGAAAATCGATGCAGGAGTAGATCTGGCCAAATAAAGTGCCAAACCCTCAAGCTGGAAGATGCCATGTCCTGCTGAAACCCTGAAGACGCTCAATAATTCGGCCCTACTTTCAAAGACCTCCAAAATCTATGCTGAATATGTCGAACTGTAGATCGGGATGAGTAGAATCCCCTCCTGAAATCTCAGACCGAAGCACCAAGGGAAACTCCTCCAAATGTTGAATCCTCCAATGGAGTTGTGCCCTCCTAAAACTACCAAACCCTAGAATTCGGCCCTAATGAAAGAGGCCTCCAAATGCCCTGAAACTTGCTAGAAAGATAGATCGGGACATTGCAATTCACTAGGTGAAGTCTCAGGTTCAAATCTGATGTATAACCTCCTCAAATGGAATATATCTGAATCTCAAAATTGCCCTCCTTCTCTCCAATTCGTCCAATGCATCCAATAACCCAAATGGCCCATGAAACTCCTTCAAAATGCACTAGATCTAACGACCAAGCCCCTGCAATGAAAACTCAGGTGCTAGAATCTGTCGAAGCCCTTCCAATCCCTTGGAACGAGCTTCCCTCAAAGAATGGTGCGCCCCCGTTGCTGGAAACCCCCAATGGTGCGCCCCCCTTCCCTTCATGTGCCTGTGGCTGGTGTAGAACCCTCCTGCACTGATGTAGATCCAAACTAGAATGGTGTGGAGGAGTATTGTATCCCCGAGACCAAGCTTGGGACAAGCTAGGTGGAATCTTTCACCACCGAATCGTCCTCTAGGGTTTGTTAAGTCAAAACCCCCTAGAGATGGGCCCTCTAGCTAGAAGCCAGATATCAAAATGATAGGCATACATGAATTGTTGAATAGAGGCCCTTGCCTTTCCTTTATACTTCCTGCTCACCTTGTCCCTCCAAAGTGACTTTCATTTTATTAATATTTAATTAATTAATTAAATCACTTTAATTAATTAATTCACCTTTTTTACCTCTGAAAATCGCCTTATCTCTCCTTGTGGCTTCCCTAGCCACTGCAATTCACTTCTCACCATCCCATCCTGTAGTGTTTCTCCTCCTGATTCCAATGAGCTATTACACTAAGAGGTTCCTCCAAGTGATGTGCCCAAAATGACCTCTTCAGTGAATTTAATTAACTTATAGCTCAAAGTACTCAAAATCATGGAAATCGTCGGAATGAAACAGAACCAAAGCCAACCTGTGCGGAATGGATCATAATGATGAAATGGGATGAGCGATGCAAGCCAGACCCCAAAATGCCTCTTAATAATCCCTGTACTTGCTATAACCTCTATCTGGCCACTCTGGTCATCATAACCCCCTGTAATGTAATGATGTCCCAAAGTGGGGACATTACAACAAATTGGCTTGTTGAGAGTACCAAGAGGTGCGCTTGGCTAGGGCACACTAGGATATCCAAGAATTAGGTGAAGCATTTCACTTAAGGTGCCTCAACAAGAGGGTTAGGGTTTCATTGTTGCAGCAAAACTCTGACTCCAATTGAGCAAATCTCCCAATTATTTACCTTCCAGTGGTTAGACTGTCTGAAGATAGTGCGGGCCCAGAACTTGTTAAAATAATAGGTGTGCTTGTTTTAGCGTAGACAATATCACTATATTGTCACCCAACCATAGGCACAAAGGCCACCCTTGAGCAGCTTAACCTTGACAGACAGAATAATTCCAAAAGAAATCACTAAAACCAATAGCCAACCAAGGTAGCGTACCTCTCTCCAAAGCTAGAGTACCAAGAAGAAAGTCCAAACTATAACCAAAGACCAAGTCACCACTGTAGCAGCTGCAACTCTCCTCCAATCATGCACACCACTAGTCCTTATGAAGTCGTGAGAGTGAGTGAGTACAAATGAGCTCAAGCGCCCTCTATGTATAGTCCTCCAAGTCACTTAACTGGGCCAACTTCTTCTCTTGGAGGCTAATAACTTAATATAAATTATTCTCTTGAGCGGACTTGTTTTCTAGGGTTATTAACCAACTATTTAGGGTTTCTCTTACTTCCCGGAATATTCTAGTCTCATCAAAGGTTATGTTGACCACCTATTTCAACTAGGGGTCAACTCCATGTTCCATGAAGATTGTTCCTATTGGTACAACCATTTTGACAACTTTTTTGCACACTTTTCTATGTAATCAGAATTTCTGCTCCCCTGCGTGGGATAATATTGTAATATGCTAGCATGAGTCAATTTTTGTCTAGTTACCTAGAAATTTATTATTAGGGAAGTCCTTTAATCAAGTGTTTTTTTTTCTCATGTGTAAATCTTGCTACAAGTATTTGTAGCAACATTTTGTGGATAATAAAGGAAGCTTTGGAGAATCTATTGTGTGCAATGGGAGTCTTCTTGATGCTCGTCATGGTGTTCTTGTGAGGTGATATAGTGCATTTTATTTCTTGTATTCCCTTTTCAATCACTAGTTTAACTTGGAGACCGAAGCAAAGTATTTTGCTTGGGAGCAATTAATGGTAGTATTACTACTAATTTTGTGATAGTTTCTTTACAAGCTTGCAAAGTATTTTGTATTCTTCTTTAGATTCTCTCACCTCATTGTATCTTGTGTAGCAAGAGATATACATGTATGCAGGTCACTAGAGGATTGAATGAGTGGTTTTAGAGTGGAAAACTCACTCATTTCAATCAACCGAAGTTTCCATTACTTTACCTCCTTTGTATCCACCATTCTCCTTTCTTTCATAGGCACTTATTTTCTCTATAATTGTCATTTAAACTCATTTATATTTTCAGATATTTCTACATAAGTCTATGTTTCATTGGGCTAACAAAAGTTAACAAGTCTTTAGTTTTTGTAGCATTTTCTAGCAAGAAATACCTTGCTGATTTTTATGCAGATTTTCAACTACAAGGAGGAAGTGCTACTTATTTTGAGCCCCCAAAGCCTTCAAAAGGCATTCTAAAGTTGGGATATCAAATCCCCCTTCATCTTCTTCTTCTAAATCATTGTAAGCAACCCGAGAGAGTCTCTTGGGTATGCCTTCTCTCAAATAAAAGATAAAAATTTCATATTGTAATAATTTAGGAAATTTTGCCCACACCTTGCAAAGAGATTGGCCTAAGCCATCCTTGCAAAATCGTGAAGGCTAGAGTTAGATTTGCTTTCTTGCATTTTCTTTCATTATACCCACCTTGGCCAAAACGGTAGGCCAGTCCTCCACTTGTGCCATTGTTGTGAGGTTGCTATTTATTTCCAAGTCTTTTAGTTTTCTTTCATTATACCCAACTTGGCCAAAACGGTAGGCTACTCCTCCACTTGTGCCATTGTTGAGGTTGCTTTTGCTTTCAAGTAATTATAATTCTTTCAATCATACCCACCTTGGCCAAAACGGTAGGCTATTCCTCCACTTGTTCTGATGCAGACCCCCCTTCTCTCCTAAGGGCTGCGCTACCTCCCGGTCTAGGATCGATCAAGATACTGAGTCTGATTGACTCTCTGGGTCTCTACTAGACCCCAAACCCACTTACACAGGTCTTTTCTCCAAATGCGCAGGTCGTCTGAGACTCGTGGCTCCTCTCCAAGTGTTGTTCGAACCTCAACGCCAAACGGGCGCTAACTCCTCTCTACTAAGCCCCTTCTCCCTTGTGACCACTGGTGGTGACCACGCGCTCGTGTGAAAGGTGCATCACGATTTCGCGTTTTGCGACCCTGGGAGCATTGCTACCTTCGTTCACCCGATAGCCGAAATTGCGATGACCCAAGATCTATAATCTAGATCTTCCCTTGATCAATGACTACGATCAAGTCGGCGTTTTGCGACTTCGGAGCTCCCTTGCCTCTGTTCTCCCAATAGCCGAAATCGCGATGAATCAAGATCTACGACTCAGATCTCTTCTCAGAACTGACGGTCACGATGATTTTGGGATTTCGCGTTTTGCGAAGTCGAAAGAATTGTCACCCCCAATCCTCTGATCCCCAAAATGTTGATATTTCACGCTGGACAATCAATGGTCCAGATCTCTCCTGGATCTAACGGCTCAGATCAAGTCATGGATTCGGGCTTCGCGAATCCTTAGCGACTGCCCTTTGACCCCTCCAAAGCGCGAGTCAGCGAAATGCTAGTCGTTCTCCACGCATCCCTCCCGATGGATGGTCTAGATTCTCTAGCATTCAGATTGAACGACTGAGATCTTTTCCCCCTTGTGCTTACGCTATCTTCAGAGTTAGAAGATCTTTTGGGTGTTCAAAGGTTTCGAACCTTTTCTCCTTCGACGAGTCTGATTCTTGGACCCTTTAGCACTTATGCAAAGTGTTATTCCTCCTGGGCTTGGTCTTCTGAAGACTTTGACTTCTTGCGCACACCTTGCATTTCAGGGATTCGATAACTTAGATTTCGAAGGATTTCTCGAAGAGAAATTCCTCTTGCCTTCCTGGCATTCTCCTTTCCCGACTCTTCGACGCTTAGTTGAATCTCAGATCTATGCACTCCTTGCACCAGATCTTACACAAGGTTTTGGGTTCTTGTGGATGACTGTGTGCTCCTTGCACCAGTCTCTTTGCACTCCTTGCAAGGGAAGGTTTCGTGTTATCTCTTCTGAGCTTCGGAACCAAAACAGATTCCGTCAACGCACTCCTTGCGTTCTGTGTGCACAAAACACAATACAAAGAATTGCAAACAATGTTCACACCATGCATTGGATCAATTTTCCTCTATTCTATTCATAAGTGAAAAATGGTTACAACTGTAAAATGAACAATCAAAACCACTCGAATATTTTCCTAACTTCTATTCCATCCAACTATCGACTAACCACTAGCCTCATCCGGGCGTACAAAACCTCTATTTATCAAAGAGGTCTCTTAGGGTTCCCCCGGGCTACTTGTCTACTCTAAAACTTGTCTTAACGACTATCTAGACCAGTTGCATTCCAGAGCCGTAGTGGAATCTCCCACTTTGCTCATAATCGTTCAAGCGTGCCTCCAAATTTTCCTGGCCTGATTTCAAGCGTGCCCCAAAGATTAATTTTGACGCTGAGTTAAGGCGGACTTCAAAATATCTATTGTGATTGCTAGCGTTGAGCTCTCGTACAAATTCCCAGACGTTGATGCGTCTTTCTCTGCGCGAGTGACAGTGATGCTCCTGCATCATATTCCCCTTGACAAAATTCTTGGACTCCTGTCCATGAGCTCCTGCAACGTCCTTCCATCCTTCTGTATAGCAGCTTCATTTTCCCATCTGGCATCTTCTATTGGGTGTCCCTTCCACTTGACCAGATATTCAAAATAGGTTTTCCTCCTGGTCTTTTTATCGATCCTCTGATCCACGATCTTCTCCATTTGTGGCTTCTTTGCTACATGCATTTGTTTCTCCCACTGGATCTTCTCTTGATCTTCTGACCCCTCCATGTCATATTTCCTGTAAGGATACAGGTATGAAACATTGAATATGGGCGATATGCCCACACCATGTGGTAGCTCAATTTCGTAAAGGAAACCACAAGTACAGAGATTGTCCCCATAAAAATGGTAAAGCGAGAACTGTTCATATTGTTCAACAAGCTGAAACAGTGGAGGATATGGGCAGCAGAATGTCGAGGATCTACGCAGCCCTAGACAACAAGCAAGCATAATTTCAATCGCACATAATTGAAGTGGAAGGTATGATTAACAACCGACCACTTATTATTTTAATTGATTCAGGGGCTAGCCATAGTTATGTAGATCCTAGGGTGGTGGAAAGTTTTCGTTTAACACGCAGCAAACATGAAAAGTCTTGGCTAGTGCAGTTAGCCACAAGAACCAAATGGAAGGTCACTGAATTGGTTAAGTCCTGTTCAGTGGACATGAAAGGATTGAGCACTAAGGCTGAATTGAATATTCTTCCTTTAGGCTCTTACGACTACTTAATTGGGATGGACTGGTTGGACCAGCACCATGCCCTTTTGGATTGCCGTAACAAGAGGTTTACATGCCTGGACAAAGAGGGAAATCAGGTAACAGTCCAAGGAATTCCCAGAGCCGTGGCTGTTAGAGAAATCTCAACCATGCAGCTGAAGAAGTGTTACAGGAAAGGCTGTCAATTATTTGCAGCTCGTGTGGGAGAAGCATCCAGAGATGCAGTCTCGAAGCTAGAAGACCATGAAGTACTCACGGATTTCAAGGACGTATTTCAGGAGGTACTTGAACTACCTCCAAAGAGGGACATCATTTTTTCTATAAATTTGATACCAGGAGCAGCTCCAGTTTCGAAAGCTCCTTATAGAATGAGTACGCCAGAGCTGAAAGATTTGCAATTGCAGCTCGAAGAGCTACTAAAGAAGGGGTACATTCGCCCCAGTGTGTCACCTTGGGGAGCCCCGGTCCTATTCGTGAAGAAGAAAGATGGGACGTTGAGGCTGTGCATTGATTTCCGACAGTTGAACAAGGTAACTGTCAAGAACGAGTATCCTCTGCCAAGGATCGATGATCTTTTTGATCAGTCGAAGGACGCGAAAATATTTTCAAAGATAGATCTCAGATCTGGATATCACCAAGTGAGAATAAATGAGGAGGACATCAACAAGACCACCTTTAGAACAAGGTACAGTCATTATGAGTTCACAGTGGTGCCATTTGGACTGTCAAATGCACCTGCTGTTTTCATGTGCTTAATGAATGGTGTATTCAGGGACTATTTAGACAAGTTTGTCATAGTCTTCCTGGACGACATCTTGGTGTATTCCAAATCAGAGGAAGAGCATGAGCAACACCTGAGAATGGTGTTGCAAGTGTTGAGAGAACACTAGTTGTACGCCAAGCTGAGCAAATGCTCATTTTATCAAAGGCAGATCCATTACTTGGGACATACTATTTCAGAAGAGGGGATCGTTGTGGATCCTGAAAAGGTTGAGACCATCCGAGAATGGTCAATGCCAAGGAATGTGGCAGAAGTTAGATTTTTTATGGGTCTGGCAGGCTATTACAGAAGCTTTATAGCAGGGTTCTCAAAGTTAGTTCACCGTATTACTTCCTTGCAAAGGAAGGAGAAGAAGTTTCAGTGGACTGAAGAGTGTGAGAACAGTCTCCAGCGATTGAAGCAGCTGTTAACCAACGCTCCAATCCTGAAGATTGCAAATCCAAATATGGATTTCGTGGTGTACACAGATGCGTGTAAGGAGGGACTGGGAGGAGTTCTCAGCCAAGAGCGATTTGTAATCTGTTATGAGTCCCGAAAGCTGAAAGAGCATGAAAGGAGTTATGCCACTCACGATTTAGAGTTGGCAGCAATAGTCCACGCTCTGAGGAAATGGAGACATTACCTCATGGGAAGGAGATTCAAATTGAGAACAGACCACAACGGTTTGAAGTATTTATTTGATTAGCCGACTTTAAATGCCAGGCAAACCAGATGGTTGGAGTTTCTGTGTGAATATGACTTTGAGATCAAACATATCAAAGGGAAAGAAAATAAGGTGGCTGATGCACTCAGCAGAAAAGTGCACGAATTACATGTTACAACCATTAGCATGTACAGGACTGAGATCAAGGATAGAATTTTGGAAGCTACAAATGTTGATTTGTAGTACAGAGGTCTGGTAGCAAAGCTATAGCAGCGTGAGAGACCACAGACCCAGGGAAGTTACACCTTGGGAATTGATGGCTTACTTCTGTATAAAAATAGAGTGTATGTACCCAATGTCCGAGAATTGAAGCTGACAATTCTAAAAGAAATGCATAACGTGGCTTATGCTGGACATCCTGGATATCAAAAGACTGAGGCAGCAGTCAAAAGCCATTACTTTTGGCCAGGTCTGAAGAAAGAAATCGCTGAATACATCGCCAGATGTATGGAGTGCCAGAAAGTTAAGGCTGAGCATAGGCACCCAGCAGGGTTGCTGCAGACTTTACCCATTCCTGAGTGGAAATGGGAAGTGGTGACAATGGATTTTATCACAGGATTGCCCAGAACAAGCAAGCAACATGATTCAATCATGGTGGTGGTGGACAAGCTTACAAAAGTTGCCCATTTTATTCCACTAAAAACCACTCACAGGGCAGCAGATCTTGCTAATATCTTCTTAAAAGAAGTGGCATGCTTGCACGGAATTCCTAAGACAATTGTGTCTGATAGGGACCCGAAATTCACCTCGAATTTCTGGAAAGGACTATTTAAGGGATTCGGAACGAATCTGAACTTTAGTACAGCGTATCATCCTGAGTCTGATGGTCAAACAGAAAGGGTGAACAGAGTAATAGAAGACATACTGAGAATGTATGTGATGGATAAACCATCAAGGTGGGAAGACTACTTGCATTTGGTAGAATTCACCTACAATAATGGGTATCATACATCGTTGAAGATGAGCCCATTCAAAGCACTTTATGGAAGAAAGTGCAACACTCCAGTGAGCTGGGATAATTCAGCTGACAGAGCATTAGTTGGGCCAGAGTTGCTCAAAGAGATGGAAGACCAAATGATAAGAATTAAACAGAATCTAAAAGCTGCCCAGGACAGGCAGAAGAGTTATGCTAATAAGAACAGAACCCACAGAGAATTCAAAGTGTGTGGCCATGTTTTCCTGAAAGTGAAAACTAACAGGAGTTCCCTGAAGTTGTGAAGTTGCGCCAAGTTGGCAGCAAGATTTTGTGGGCCGTTTGAAATTCTGGAAATGATTGGGCCAGTTGCATGCATGCTTGCATTACCTGCATCTATGACTGTACATAATGTGTTTCATGTTTCACTGCTTAAGAAATATATACCTGATGCTAATCATGTTATCGATTGGAATGTGATTCAGGTGGAACCAAAAGGTGTCCTGCAAGTGCATCTGGTGCGCATATTTGACAGGAAAAGCAAACAGCTCCGGAATCGAGCTATAGATCTTGTAAAGGTCCAGTGGACCTGGCACGGTCTTGAGGACGCAACATGGGAACATGAAGATGTTATGCGGGCAGAGTACCCGCATCTTTTTGAAAATTTTGAAAAGCTTGCAGAGATAGTGTAAGGTTGCACTAAGGATAATGTAGAAATAAGGGAGGGGGATTATAGTGTCCCCAAGACTGAGCCCTTTGTAAATATGATGTATGAAATGAATTGTAAATATGTGTTATAGGCTGGTGAGCCAAGTTTGTATAAGCTAGTGGGCTTATGTGATTGTTAGGCCAGAGAGCCTAAGGGTTGGAGGCCAAGGGTAGGATTTTGTACCTGTATGTATGCAGCACATTAATAAAATATAAACACCGCTGCATGTAGACCGACCACGATGAACGAGTGATGGAGGATTAAGCTTCCACAGAGTGGGCAAGGGATTAGGGGCTGGAAGGTGGGAAAAAGGGGCTAAGTGTGGAGCCTAAGGGCTTAAGTCTTGGGAATAATATTTTAATATTATTCCAAAAGACATGTGAGTAATATGTTTTTATCATAAGTTCTTTTGGAAGGACATGTGATTTCCAAATGGTGGGAGGAATGCATGTTGAAGGAACGCATGCAGTTTCATGGGTGAAAAGTGTCAATCCAGGTGCATGCAAATAAAACGGCCGAGATGAGCCGTGAGAGGGTCTCTCCTCCATTCCACCCGACTACTTGAACGTGTACGGAGCTCTGAACAGTACCACCGACCTAACCTCTGCAAGAATACCTTGTGCGTTTCTGAGAGCCGAAAAGCCTGTGTTCGTTTCTGAAAAGTCGGGTTCACCCTCTCCGTTTTGAGCCGTGGAGTTTGTGTCGATCCGTGCGGGAATTTCTTGTCACGCAATCCCGAAAACCATCACCGTGAGACCTTGTCGTCATTACTGAGCCTGTTTGGGAAGCCCGTGTCTGTATTCAAGGTTGGCTGTGGTGGCCACACAGAGCTGGGCTGCGCGTGGCTTGTTGGCCAGTGCAAGTTCTGATTGAGCCTGTGTATGACCTCTCTCCAGGTGAGGGAGGTGACTGTTGTTGGAAGAGGCAGGTTGTCAGGCCTGTGAGCAACTCGTTCCAGGTGAGAGAGTTTGCTGGGAAGTGGTTTCTTCCAGAGAGTGTCCAGCACCAGCTTCAGGCTCTGAGACTTCCTGATCCGGCCTGTTGCCGAGACCCAGAGAGGGAGGTGTAGCACCAATGGATTGTTCTTGTGAAGGTGTATACTCCCGGGCAGAACAAACATGTGGGGAATGAGAGTTTGGAAGTAGTGGGCGTAAGATGGCATCCTGGGAAGAATCCTTCCAGTCTTCCTGTGTTGTTTTTCCTGTAACCTCAGCCTAGCCTAGGATTCCTTACTTTGGGTTGGAGCTTAGTCCCAGCTCAGGGGTGTCCCACTGCTGAGCTGACGAGTAGTGTGGTCTAAGGCTGGGAGGTTCGTGGAAGGCCTGCACGTGGTTGGTGGAATCGCCAAGGTTTTTAAAGATAAGTATTAGATGATGTTTTATTCATAATTCTACATCTCTGTGTAATTATAACTATCATGTATTCTACTGTGCATATCAATTTTAATGTTAATTCTATTGATTGTATATTATAGTAGTAAATAATATTTTTACTCTGAGCTCAAATGTGTTTCTTTGCTTAAATGCATGTGGATTATATAATGTTTGTATGAGCTATGAAAAAGTGGTGTTACAAATTGGTATCAGAGCGATTAAGCCTTGGTAACAGAAAATGTGGTGTTACAGTGTCCTTGGGGGCAAGTTTTGAGTCAAGGTGCTGTCACCTGATCCTCAACTCCTCCATCTAGGCCAACTCCTAGCGAAGCCAAGGGGGGTAGTCCCTAACAAAATACTAAGGCTCTTTTAAACTAAGGAAAGAAAAAGAACTACTTCTAGGAGTTTATTACTTAATAAAACAAAGTCATTCAACACTTAACATTCATCATTTGAGATAATAACATAAACCATTTGTCCATAAGCATGCATATATCAAGTAGGATACATGATCTGGAAGATTAACAATATTAGTTAGACAATTGCATGAATGAAGTAAATTTTTCGCATAAAGATAAACCAGTTGTACTAGTGCCTTAAAAGGAGTCATGGGCAATTGTCGATCGAGTGTTTTATTAAGGTAAATTAAAGGTAGATTAATGAGAGAATATGTGGCATATTTAGAGGCTAGTTCTTTGTTTGGAAACTTTCGGAGAACTTACCGAAACCCAAGAAGTCTTACCAGTAAGTTCACTAAGGGTGTCGGATATCCAAAACTGGTGGGAAACCAGGTCCCGAGAGGGCCCACTTTACTTCACAGATTCCCCTTAGGCGTTTTCCCATGCATTGAGCTAACAACTTCCGAGATTTCCCTAATTAAACTACAAACAAAGTTTGTTGACTTTGCAAGACCGAAAGAGATAAACTTTGTAAATAACTAAAAGCTTTTCAAGAAACTTGAAAATTAGAAACTTGCAAGAGTTATTGTTGATAGTGGAAAATAAGCTCTAAACTAAGCACGCATGAAGATTTAAAGTATTTTAGACATGCATGTGAAATGTGAGTGTCATGTGTGTTAGATTTGATTATGCTTGTATGTGTGTTTAAGATCAAAAGATGAAACTTGCACAGAAAGAAAGTAAAGCCAAACCACAACACACAAATCCCCCTAATGGGGGTGGAGAAACTTGGCACAAAAGGGCCCGTTTTTATTAAACCTATTACAATGAGAACTAAGTTATCTTTGAGCTTCTCCCTTAGAAAACTGGATCCTTATAAGTTTTGGATCTTAAAAATTACAAGAAACTTAAAACAGAAAAAGCTTCTTTGATGAAGCAGGAAACCCCAGAATGCTTCGAAAGCCTTGATTTCGCCAAAATTGACGGAATCTCCCCTTGTGCCTATTATTTCTGCAAGAAAATAGCAAGCAATTAAATCCGAAAGATGGCCAAAAACACTTTAGAAGTGTCTTTGTTCAACTCCAAAAAATGCAAAAAATTGACTAAGTAAAATTTATGCTAAAACTTGAAATTTTTTAGAGATTTTGGGGCTGCTTTTTAGGACAGCAAATGAAAGAACTCTGATTTTTCTAAATAACAGAAAATAATCTCAAACAATCATGCCCCTTCAAGCCTTTAAAATTTGAAGAAAAGAAACTAGCAATAAAGGAGCTTTTCTTAACTAGATCTAGCTTTAGATAGATAAAAGAAATGCTTAGATCTAGATACTTTGCAAGCAAAAATGAAACTAAGTTAAACTTTGAATTCAAATCTAGCCTCTTATGCTTGCATCAAGGAACTAACCAAATAAATTTTGAAGAATGTGAGAGGGAGAAAGGAAGAAACTCTTTTTTCCAAGAATTGAAAAATATGGGCTATGGAGTCCTTAATGAAAAGTAGAGGGAGCTTTATTCCTTGGCAATCCCAGACAAAGAAGGTTGAAACTACAACCATTCAATCCTCCAAGATTGAAGAACTTGTAAACAAATGCACTTCAACCCTGCAAACACTGTTAAGAAGGTCTCTCCTACATAAAACAAAAACTAAGATTTGCATGTTAGTTTAACCAAAAAAAAAGACATGCAATATAAAAGTTTGTGAGTTATAAGAAAAGAAATGATCAATCCAAAATAGATATAGATATTACCTCTAGCTCCTCCCTTTGGTCTTCTTTATATAGATATTACATGCTCATATATATCCAAAATATATGTATCTCATAACCTCTTCACCTATCTTTGGTTTGTTGAAGATATCCAACTCAAATCTGAATTGGTGAGGTGGCTAGAAAAAAAAGAGTATACAATTTTTGGAAATATTCCTCTCAAATATTCACCCATATCTCCCAAATCCTAACATATGTTGAAAACATGAGAGAGGTTTTTGAAGAGGATATCATGATTGTGAAAAACCTCACTCACTTTCCAAAAATATATTTCCAGCTCATCGGAATCTATCTCCAAAAAAAATGACTAAAACAGGAAAACACAGATTTCCAAAATCTAGTCATATTCCTACAATCTAGGATTTGATCCCTAGAATGTTTCCATTGAGGAAACGAAGTGCCACCTGCATGATTTGATGGGGGATGATCTTATATGTGGCCACCTTGACCTAAAAATCCTCTTTCCAAGTCGAATTTTGACGTTTTGACCAAAATTTGTGGAAACTTCCATCTACAGCAAGTTGGTAGTGCAATACACTGTAGAAACCTCTTTTGCGCTACAAACTGACTGCTAGTGACTGTTTTCAAGCAAAAGAGGTGAACAATTGCTCTAATGGGTGAATCAGGTGCTGCAAATGTTGCTGATGACTTTAAATGACCTTGTTGACCTCCTATTCAACTAGGGGTCAACTCACGTGCTGTGAAGATGCATCACCAAGATGAAAATTTGATGAAGACAATTTTGGTTCTACTTGGGTATCTGATACCCCAACAAAATTTTTGTAAACGAAATTTCCGCACCCCTGCGTGGGTTGATAATGTAATAAGTCTGCATGGATCATAGTTAGATCAGGCACCTTGGGTGTTTCCATTGGGGGAGTTCCTTTTACCGAGGGTTTTTTATCCTCAGGTTGTCGACCGGGCTTTAGGGCTTGGCCGACTTCCCTTGAGTTTTTCCCTCCTCACATGCAATAATTTCCTCCAAAGTGGGGAAAGGCACTCTGATGGTCTCATTTTTTGGTGGCCTTTGTTTAGGAATGTTGTAAATGACCATGCCAGACAGTGTAGAAAGTTTCGCGAAATTTCGTCGAGTTTAGATAGGTTTTTTTTAATTAATTAAATTTTTAATAATTTAATTAATTATTTATTTTTTGAGCTAATATTGTAAAAACTGGGTCTTTTGGCTTTTGATAGGGGTATTTGTGCTCAAAAGAAATGTAATAGCACCCCCTACACCCATAGACCAAGTTTCAGCTCAGTCCGACGAAGTTTACTATGTCTTTGTCCACCCGGAGTCCAAGTCAGTCAAA
The DNA here is from genome assembly GCA_000966675.3 of Picea glauca. Lineage (NCBI taxonomy): Eukaryota > Viridiplantae > Streptophyta > Pinopsida > Pinales > Pinaceae > Picea > Picea glauca. Next base: position 30,458 of record JZKD02S2008831.1, on the reverse strand, counting down.
ATAACAATTTTAATTGCTAAGTCAAATTTTGTAATTTTGTAAAAATGAGTTATTGGGTGAATGTTTAAGGTGGAAAGTGGCAAGTTAGACCCTCCTAACCTACC
>JZKD02S2008820.1:45094-58769 GCA_000966675.3 Picea glauca | reverse complement strand
CTTTTGGATAAACCATAGAAGAACAAAAGAATCATTTGATCTTGTAGCTCTTATGAGAGAAGGAGACTAGGGTTTTGTGGCTTTTGAAAACCCTAGTGCTACTTGGTGTGAGAAGATAGAGGGATTATCTTGTACACTTATGGGATGAAAGTGTAGGTGGAAATGAGGACTTGTTGGTGTGTATGCTACCTTGTTGAGGATAATTGGTGGAGTGGCCAACTTTGGTTGGGCGTGATTCCTAGCTAGGAGGAGTTGGCAACTAAGGTTTTCTTATGGTTTTCCTAGCCAATGTTTGGAGAGCTTGACTTGTATCAAATTGTATTGAGTTGTTGGTATGTACATGTACTTCATATTCTCTCTCTATATATATATATATATATATATATATAAAGTGTTCAAGTTGTCTAAATTTTGTGTACTTGCATATTTAAATTTCAACTTATGTTATCTTCATTATTGAGTAGATTTTAGCATTGATTATGCATGTCGATTCGACATAACATTGACATAAATTTGTTAAGTGATTTAACACATCTAGAAGATAAAGGGGAAGATTTATTGTTGTAATAAGTATTTTTTATATCTGTAATATACTTGGAAAGTGTGCCCTAAGGGATGCAACTTTGTGGTATTGAAGTACACTTGATTGGTATTTATTTTCATGGGATGCCTCGTGAATTGGGTTGAAGAAAAGTGAAGTGTTTTCCACTATAAATTAATATTTTATATTTATCCCTAAGGTTGAATGTTCATAGGAAACATCAAGGTTGAAGTGAAATTTTTGAATTTGCATTAAGAGACAGTTCTTAAAATTTCTACATGGTATAAGAGTTGATTCAATTAATATTTCTCTCTTAGTGAAGAGGGAGTCGGATATTTCATACCTAGGACAAGTGCTTGACAAAATACATGTTATTTGGGTGTAAAACCCTAATGTCCTTGGGAGAAGCATTTGAACCTTAAAAGTGTTAGTTTTTAGGGTTACTTTGAAATTATTTACTCCATGTTTGTGGGTGTTTCATGATATTTTGGGTGCATGGTGTATGATTATCCCTTGGATGGTCCATGATGGATTTGTACATTGGAGATATTAAAACAACTCAATGAATTTCTACATCATTGGCCACATGGAGGAGGTTGCTTGCTTGGAGAATTCCCTAAATTAGAGGAGGACCATTTGGCATTTAGGAGGAGGGCATTGAGCCCTAGAAAACATGATGTAGCGTAGATTCTTACATGGAATCATAGAATTGACTTGGGGATGCCTAGGTTGCAACAATGTTCATGCAGGGGGATTGAACCTAGTGGAGTACTTATTTATGAATGTTGGAATCCTTGGAGGCTTGGAGGAGCAATGGACACATCTCGTGGAGTGTCCTTGCACTAGATCCCTGCTTGTTGTTGTGCTAAAAAGAACCCCCCTTTTTAATATTTTAGAATTTGATACCTTTTGTAGGCTAAAATAGTATGGGATCCCTCCTATTCTTGTTTTCATTATCTTACATGTGCATTATTTGCTTTCATTTCCAATTTTGAATGCCTTTGAAGCTTACTTGGATTTCCTTGTATTTGTTTAAGCTAGCCACTTCTAACTCCTCACAAACTTCTTTTCATGCAATGAATTGTGCAAATTTTCTTTACCTCTTCTGAATTTTTCCTCTTAGCCTTTTGACCACTAGAAGATTTTTTCATGCGGTACAATGTGTTTTGCACAGAAATTATATTTCTGTGACACTGCCTATTTCAAATCAAAATTATCTTCACACGATACAATGTTTTGCATGACTTTTACGTAGTCGTGATGAAGGAAATTTCCACCCAATTTCACCTTCACCTTATGTAGCATATTCAAAAACTTTTCGTTATCGCAACATATCACATGAACATTTTTTCCATGCGACACATCACACTCCATCAAAATTCTTCTTCATACAACAAAGATAATTCAAAGTTAAAATTTCCATGCCAATCCTTTTATCACTCTTCCAAAGTTTTCATCGTCTACGATAAATTGCACGATAATTTTTTTGTAGCATGATACGTCGCGGGCTTAGAGTTTACTTTTATGCAATATATCACACACAATTATTTTTTATGTGTGTGTCTTCAACCCACCCGTCGCACATGTTCAAAATTTCAACAAACGTGACATATCACACATAAAAAAAATTCATGCCATACATCACACTTCTCTAATTTTCTCCCTTGTGACAAATTATTTATTACATTGCATGAAAATATTTTCAAGTGAAATGAGGATTCAACATTTGACGTGACTGATTAACCTTTAATAAAAAAAAATTTTTACAAAACATTCACTTTTGGGTTATATAACCCCCGATAACCTTTTACCGTGCATTTTTCTTTTTTCCCATCTCGTGCTCACCACCACACCAAGGAAACCAATTCTCTCACTCCATGTCAATGTATGAAAGCCCCCACCTCATCAAAGACCCCACTACCATGGGACAAGTAAGCATTGAAATTGTTCATAGACTTGTTATTATTTTTAATTCTTTTCAAAAATAAAACGAAAAGGAGGGGGGTTCCAATAGAATGATAAACTAAGAATGGAATTTCCCAGGAAAATTTCCCATCACAGGGCACTTAGTTTATTAAATAAGATCAAACTTTAGCTAGGAAACGTCATTAACATTTGTTGAAAACCCCAAAATAGGCGTTGCTTATTTTGAAATACCTACCTGTGATAAAACATTATGTACCTCTTTTACTCCTTGCCACCAGAATGAAAATAAAAACATAGTCTCGACATTCACCTCCTTTCATAATGTTTTTTTTTTGTTTGCTAGTTTGCCCATGACCTGCAGGACTAGCATGTGGCTAAGAAACTGTGACTCAGGGACATCTAAGCCGTCAAAATCACCCGGGGAGTGCACCCGACCTAAGCCACACCAACCCTTAACATGGATGGATTTTTTGTCCCCGCAGGTTTTGAACCAGTGACTTTAACATCACATAGTGCCTTAACATCACACTCTGTCACCGACTGTCCTACACCTCGGGGACACCTCCTTTCACAATGTTAGCATGGTGCAATCATATGATTTATAGGGTGTAAAAGAGCCATGTATTGAAGCTTTGTTGCCTTTATTCGATATCCTTACCCCCACCTAGAGTTTTAATCTAGATTATCCTCATAACAAAACAAGACAAAAACAAAAATGTAGCAGAGAACACAAAAATACAATGAAACCCGACTTTTATTAATGAATAAGATAGAAACACATTGTAGAACAAAAACTGGCAGAATGGGGTATCTTATCTCTGAAAATAAAGACATGTTGGCTACACTTCATTCACAACAAGCTTTACATCACACCCCATTTCCTGCTTAAAGGGCCTCTTTCACCTCAATTATATATGAGAGAGTGAGAGGATAACAATTTCCATAATGCATGTGGGATAAATTAGTCTAATTTTATAAAATTCCGTAGGAATGTAAAATAATAGGACTTCCCAGGTGGTCACCTATCATAGTACTACTCTAGCCTAAGCACGCTTAACTGCAAAGTTCTAATGGGATCCAATGCATTAACGCTATGTTGTAAGCATGTACATAAGATCACTAGAAAATCATTACATGATGTATGTAATTAACAAATGAAGATGGAATTACATTCCATTCCCCATCAAAAGGGTGAATATCATGGTTTATCAAAACCATATGCTTGAAATGTTGATTCAGTGGAAAAGGTGGATGGCCACCGAGATCCACCTAGATCAAGTTATCTTCCCCACAATACGTCCAAGGTTAGAAGTTAAGTACATCCAAACTCATGCAAAACAATCACTTGGATACCTCCACATGCCTTTGTGATTTGGTCGATTAGAGTTGGGTTTAACCATTATGTAAATAAAGAGTATCTTCGGGGAGATATTTCTCTACTATGACATTGATGAACTCCTTTCTATTCCCTATTTCAAATACAGGGAAATATATTTACATGTTTTTCGCTTTAGTCCCATCCCACGATTCAATAAGTCCCTTCATACCCAAACTCACCAATATACAATTTAAATTCTCATGGGAGACTACCCAATCACTTGTCATGGTACCATCAGACAAAACTCAACCAAGAAACAACCATGTTCAACAGATACTATGTTCTCTTGAATAATGTTTCTCTCATATAGGCATTTGAATTCTTTGAGAATAATAACCATGCTAATATCCTAATTTGTTGATATGGGTGAGTTGCATGAATAAATATGGCAACCTATAAGATAAGGTGTGGAAAAGAGACCGTCATCAAAGTCAACTCAAACAAATAAGAGGAGGAAGTAAGGACTAGCATTTTAGGCCCCATTTATGATGAAATTGTCTGCATTGTGGAAACTAGTGTGGCATATCAATGAGGAATATTTTACTAGATGTTTTGACAAGAATCCTATCCCAAGTTACCAGATGGTGACCAAGACCTAGGTGTCTACCAAGATCTAAGAAGGTCTGGTCTTGACTTTATAAGATAGCTACACATGTCAATGTGCTCCCATGCATTGAAGTTATCTCTTGGATCATCCACCACACTGACATTGACAATAGGATTGTAAGAGATAATCAAGGAAGGCTCTATCATCATTCTAGGCCTAAGTTTTGCATACATGTTATAAGCTCCCCATTGAGGAGATTTAATTGACAGAATATTGGATGCTACAATGTCCTTTGGATTGCAGAGAAATAATGAAAAACCAATGGATTGCAATTGTAAGTTTCAGATCAAGGAATTCCAAAGATTATTTGTAACACCCCCTTTCTAAACCATGATTATATGTAACTAATCATAGCTAAGGATTTTCATGCGATGCCTTGTAAATATTGTAAATGTGTTATTGTTTTAATTGAAAATGCCAATCAACTGACTGTGGGGTGAAGACTTAAAATTACTATCTATGATACCTCTAGAGGAAAGCGTGAGGGAACATGGAGAGGGGATTCATGTGTAGTGAACATCCCAAACCACCTTGATGAATAATATAGAGGAAATAATCATAATTCCTCTAGCTTATAGAAGAAGCAAAACAATCAATGAGAAGAGGTTGGTAGTTGAAAAACCAACCTCCCTCAATGAATACAAGTATGGAGAACTAATGGAGGGGATGGTACTTTCACCTCACTTTTATAAATTGACCCTGTGAGTCCTCCTGACACAAGAAAGAGGGGACAGGTTGAGAACCTTCACCAGGGGGGATTTCGTGCAGGAGAGGCATGCATGCAAGAGGGATGTGTGCATATAGAAAGAGGAGAATAGGGAAATAAAGAGTTTTGTGGGAGGATTAAAAAAAGATTCTGGGAACTCAACTTGAGCAAGAGGCCGTGAGCTTGATGCTTGAAGGGAATCTGATAAACCTAGACTAGGATTGGGCTAGGTGGGTAAAAAAGGACATGTTAGTAAGAGTGGGGAAACCATCATCAACCAAAAACTCCCTGAGAAACTGAAAGATATCTCCTTGGTGGTATCATGGCTTGGCACGAGGGTGGCAAGAATGCAGAGAATCGTTGAATCTGAGCCTATGGTTGGGTGGAAAGGTGAACAACCACAGTTAGTTGGTTGGTCACTAATTGTAATAGATAAGTATATCTACACCCTAAGTAATTGAAATGAATTGGTTGGCTGCAACTTGTAACCGGATAAGTATTTGATATTCATGTCTACTGGAATGGAAATGTATGGTAAAATTGACTATAATTGTATTTATGGATGTGTACACTTGTGTGATGAATAGATCGAATGCTCATTACAAGTATGTGTATTTGAGTAATGATATAACAACATAAATGATTGTTTCCTACGAATGTTGTCTTGAATGGACATATATGTTGTTGGCCCTTGACCGAGTTTTGGGACATACTTGGTCATGTTTGACCATTTTTGGGACTTCAACAGCCATCGAAGGAGGAGCGCAAGACGGAGCGGAGATCATGGGATCTCAGCCCATGTTTGGGTCCATTTTGGGTTTTTGGGAATATGTAATGGGATTGGGATATTGGCCCATAGGTTTTTACCCATGCTTAGGCCTATTTTGTATGTATAAATAGTAATCTAGTGAGCTAGAGGATAGAGCAGCATCTATGTGGTGTATGCTAAGTGCAAGTAAGGTCTGTAAGTGTTTTGTGCCTATATGAGACTTGCAGGGCTAAGTGCTAGTCGTTGTAGGAAGTTGGAAAAGGCTTTGTGTTGTAACGCAAGGAAGAAGGATCTAGTGAGTTGCGCAGATCTTCTATCATGTTGCGCAGTAGGGTTTTTTTGGCTCTGTGCTATAACCAATTGAAGACACTAATAAAGAAGAAGAGTTGGTGGACATAGCCCTAGGGTGGGGGTGAACCACGTAAATCTGTGTGTTATGCTTTGTGCTTTGACTTGATGTGTTTATCCCTTATTTTGCTAAGTGCTTTGATATATTTAGATAGATATACTTATGCTTTGTGCTTCTTAGGGGTGTGTAAATGTTAGATCTGACATGTATGAAGGTGCTTAGTGTTGATTTACCAGATTTGATCTGCTTTACTGTTGCTAAGTGCTGAGATACCTTAGATCTAAGTAAATGTTGCGATGCTCTGTGCTATCTGCGAAGTATAGTAAGGGTTGAATATTGACAAATGATCGGTGCTAAGTGCTTTGTAAGAGATATAATCATAGATATGTGTCCCAACTAAGGCTGCAAACATCTGAGTCTTGCAACCACCCCTGCCTCTACCTCAGGTAAGACTTCATCTGCTTCGCAGGTGTTGTCGAAAGGGCCAGTAGTTAGGGCTTTGTTGGTGCGCTCTTGAGCATTGAACCTTGGGTCTGCCCCTGTGCCAACAAATGGTTGCTGAGACCTAAAGTTGTGATTGTTGGGAACTAAGAAAGAGGAAGCTATGTGCAAAGATTCATCTTGAAACTGTGAAAGCTTTGTGTGTATATCTGTGCCCTAGTGCACAGTATTCTACTTGATCTATAAAGCTTTGTACTAAATAAATAAGGTTAGATCTAATAGAAAGAAGCTCAATCTGAAGAAAGAAGGCCAGATCTGAAATAAAGGAGGTCAGATCTGTAGAAAAGAAGTAGGATCTGAAAGATTTGTGCTCCAAGAAAGGTAAAAGAGAGAAGTTCTTATTGAAAGAGGTAAGATCTGTAAGCTTTGTGCTCTGTTAAAGGTAAGAATAGTTAAAAGTTCTTAGATCTAAAATATTTGTGCTATGTAAAAGTAAGATAAGAGAAAAATTTTGTTTCTAAAGAATGGATCTAGCTATGTTTGATAGATTTTGTCCTAGCTTAAAACTAGGGCATTAATAGATGAAAGAAGGTTTGATATGAATAGATCTGATAAGAATAATGATAGATATGTTATACCTATGCACAAAAAGAATGTTTGGACTAGAAAATGGATGAAGGATCCTAGAAAGAATTTGTTGCAGGTTAGCTACCATGATTCTAGTGCACAGTACAAAAGAGGTTGGGGATCATTTAAAAGAAAGAGAGGATTGACCCTCTGTTACAGTTGCAGAAGACTAGGACATCTTGATAAGGAATGCCCTGGAAGAAGACCTAGTTGTCTTTGTTGCAAAGCCATCGACCATGAAGTGTTGGATTGCCCTAGAATGATCACTAACCTTGAAGGAATGAATCTGAATCAAGGAAATCCTGAGGCAGATCCAGAAAAGGTAGAACCCCAACAAGAATCAGAGAAGGTATTGATACAAGTAAAAGAGACCCTGAATAACCACCGACATGTCAGCTTATCAGAGATATTCAAAGATAAGGAATGCATCGAAGCAAGAATAGGGGACTTTGACATTGACTGTGTCCTGGATGAAGAAACACAGCTGAATATTATGCCAGAAAGAACCTGGGAAGCTATAGGAAGGCCTGCTATAATCCCTTCCCTAGGAGGAATAAGTTTATTCATAGGAAAGATAGTAAACCTATGTGGAAGGCTCGCCTGAATACCTATGATTGTCAATGGAGCTTCAACAGAAGAGGACTTTGAGATTATTAAATTTTTTGAAGACAGAGCCTCGTTTACCATGCTAATAGGAAAACCTTGGATTGATAGAGATCAATCCAGACAAAAGGAGGAAGAAGAAGTTTTGGAACAGAAGAAGCAAGAGTTAAAAGACTTTATGACCAAAAGGATCGCGCACTTGATTAAGGAACAGAAGATCAGATCGCAGATATTTAATACTAGCAACTCGGATGTCAAGTCTAAGAGAACACTAGAGGATCCCCAGAAGATTGAATTATGTATCCCAGATAAGGAAGAAGTATTACACAGGAACCCTAGGAAAAAATTTCAAAAGTGCGAAGTAACTAAGACCAAAGAAGAAAAGACTCAGAATGATAAAAGCATTACCGAGATGAAGCTCACTGGAAAGAAGGCTAGAAAGTTAAGAAAGAAAGGGGCTAATACTGAAAGGTTACAGGAGGAGACCTCGTAGAAAGACAAATTGCAGAATTGGAGCTTCGTCGAGATATCAAAACAATGACATAGAGTACTTCACCATGACGAAGCAATATAGTCGTTGGACCGATATATCCATTCGACTTCCGCTCCGAACGAGTAGAAAAGAAATCAAGAGGCATCATCAGACCATTAGGCCACTCCATAACGGATCGAACGAGAGTTAATGGAGGGTCATGACTGTTGTGAGCCAACCATTATCGACTCACCTATTTAGCTCGTTGCGCCATGCACGAAGAACACTTTTTCCAAATCAATAAATTGAGCTTGCAACCTTGATTAATATTGTCCAGTGATCATTACGCTCTTTCTTTCTATCTTATTGTCGTGTCTACATTACTTCGTGAACCCGATATTATTAACCCTAAGAGCGTATGTTGGAAGAGCTTAGTGCACTTGAAGAATTTGCGATGGAATTACTCGCTAATCTCAGGACCGAGAAAGTCATGTCAGAAAGAAGGATGTCTACAGGTGTGCAAGCATCATCAATAGGAGGAGTCCAATATTCTCCATCGACTTCTCACGGAGCAGGAACTTCCAAAATCGCAACAGAGACGAGAACGAAGCATAGAGATGATCTCATGAATTCCAAGTTGATTATAAGCATCTTAACTGTGTATATACCTCCTCTGAGTGGCGCAGTGAACAGAGACAGCGTGCCCAGGGATTTTGAGTATGCTTTGGTCACTGTGTACCTCCCGAAAGGGGTGCGTGCAGTTCACACAGACCAGGATAAGATAGCATCATTGAAGTTTAGCGACTTCAACCTTGGCGACAGAAAGGATTACAGTATGCTCACTTCGCATAAGTATCTAACCAAGACGAAAGGCAAGAATTCAAATATTATCCCCAAGACTTGGACCCATAACCTCACGCAATCTACCTGCTTAATGTGATGAAGATCCTGCACTTCGGACAACATCAAGAAGTAAACACATGTGTCAATTTGTTGTTATCTTGTTACCATGGAGGATATTTATGGCTGAACCGATGTATCACAGTGGATCCAACCTTGATCCATCAGATCACCGGGCTTAGCATGCAAGGCCCCGACCCATAGGATTTTTACCTCGAAAAGACCGTGAATCACACTCTTGCGTAGAAGATAAAGGATACGTATGGAAATGTCGATAAGGGTACGCAAGGCTACAAGGTAGTCTTTATCCAGAATGGCACAGTGCGCCTAGCTTGTCAACTCATTATTGGGAAATTAGTTCGCAAGAATCGACCCACCCAAGTGACCGGATTCATAGTAGACCTCATCGGGAAGTGCGCGGAGGGTGTACATATGAATTGGGCACAATACCTTGTAAACCAACTAGAGCTTGATTGCAGGGAACCACATGACCAAGGGTATGAGTTCCATTTCAACTAGCTTCTCATACTAATCACATTCATTGCATGGGAAATGCTGGAAGGTGCGACCTTCCTGGACATCGACCCCTTTGAACCGTTGGTTGTGAAGTTCAGTACCCCGTGGTACTCAAATGATATGAATAAAAAATGGCAGTCAAATGTCATGTTTCATTCATATTATAATCAATTGAAAGTAGCTATCCAGGCTACACCGTGCATCACTACAAACACACTCCACAGGTTTCGTCCCCTCATGAAGTTCAGTGTAGACAAACACTTTCTCTACATAACAGCGCACGCTAACAAGCACAAGCAGTAGTTACAGTCCTATTATATATTAATAGAAGAATATCTGGAGGAGATCAAAAAGGAATGGTCAGCAGACCTCCTTGTTGCAGAAACTGCGTAGGATATACTTGGACCTAGCATGCGACATAAGATTAGTGAAGTGAAAGACTTAAGAAGTGCCTCAGTGAAGACTGCCTCCATCACACCAGAGAAAGAGGGTGATGGCGAAGAGTTAGAAGAAGTCAAACAAAAGCACAGAGATGAAGCATAACTTTTTAAGAAGAGGAACGATTCACCTCAGAAACCTTCTTCCTGGAAGAAGTCTAAATCTCCCGTGACTAAGATGCAGACCACACTGACCCCATATGACTTCAACTTCATCGTCGCATCTCTGAATGATGTTGTGATGGAGATAGTTGAGAAGAAAGAGACTAAACAAGAGGATAGGTACAATCATATCGAGATAAAGCTCCAAGGAGTGCAGCAGGCACTTCAGTCGAAGCGCACAGTCTCCACTGCAACCCTGTCAGTCGGAACACCAGAAGAAGGAGATGAGCCAGCTCAACTCCATCAAACCGCAGATTCAGTCGAAGATCGACTTCGAAAAGAAAAAGATGAAGCAGAGCAAACCATCCAGGCTTTGGCACAAGTACAGGGAGTACTTGTAGAACAACACAGTGTTGCAGAACAAGAAAAGAGTTCTCTCCAAGCAAAATGGAATGATGAGAAAGCACAGCTACAACAAGGAAAGGAACAGTTGTTGGCAGAGCAACTAGAGGTAAAGGAAGTGGTCAACATAGAACTTTGCTCTGTGACAGTCATTGAGGTATAGACCAAAGAAATAATCCCATAGCAGGTGGCATAGATTGAATACGTGATCCAGAAACTACAACAGCGCATTGCAGATCTAGAGCTTTGCGCAGTACCTGAGACCCCGCAAGAGATCTGAGACCAAAGAGAAATAACTGCCCGCAACGCAGTTGATAGATTGAAATCTCTTGCCCTGGAGTGCAAGCAACTAAGTATATGCAACGCCCAAACATATGAGAAACTCATTGAGAACCCAGAGTTATATAAATTGGAGTCGCAGCTCCAGGAGGTGAAGTATGAAGCTGAAAAGCTACAAACGCAGCTGAAGGCCCTATCACCTGTAGAAAGAATGAAGAGATCTCATGAGCAGCGCACGACCCAGCAGCAGATCCATACGATCCAGAGAAAATTTATGGACATGACTCAACGAGTTCAACCGGTACAAGATAAGGCATGCCAACTGTTCACAGAGGTTGAGAGCCGAGGAGCAGAGCTAGAACAGGTTGTGAGTTTAGCAGAACAATGCCTAGAGGGACCCGTCAATGATGCACTCATCCAGGAGTTTGCCGAGCAAGAGGACATAGCACAACAACAAGTCCAAGAAGATCAAGCCAAGATCAAATCATTCGAGGCAGAATTTCTCAGACCAGAGTAACTCGGGACGAGTCACATGTGAGTGTTGGGGGCTTGTTGGCCCTTGACCAAGTTTTGGGAGATACTTGGTCATGTTTGACCATTTTTTGGACTTCGACAGTCGTCGAAGGAGGAGCGCAAGATGGAGCATAGATCATGGGATCTCGGCCCATTTTTGGGTCCATTTTGGGTTTTCGGGAATATGTAACGAGATTGGGATATTGGCCCATAGGTTTTTACCCATGCTTAGGCCTATTTTGTATGTATAAATAGTAAGCTAGTGAGCTAGAGGATAGAGCAGCATCTATGTGATGTATGCTAAGTGCAAGTAAGGTCTGTAAGTGCTTTGTGCCTATATGAGACTTGCAGGGCTAAGTGCTAGTCATTGTAGGAAGTTGGAAAAGGCTTTGTGTTGTAACGCAAGGAAGAAGGATCTAGCAAGCTGCGCAAATCTTTTGTCCTGTGTGTAGTAGGGTTTTGGTGGCTCTGTGCTATAACCGATTGAAGACACTAATAAAGAAGAAGAGTTGGTGGACGTAGCCCCAGGGTGGGGGTGAACCATGTAAATCTCTGTGTTATGCTTTTCGCTTCGACTTGATGTGTTTATCCCTTCTTTTGCTAAGTGCTTTGATATATTTAGATAGATCTACTTATGCTTTGTGCTTCTTAGAGGTGTGTGAATGTTAGATCTGACATGTATGAAGGTCCTTAGTGCTGATTTACGGGATTTGATCTGCTTTACTGTTGCTAAGTGTTGAGATAACTTAGATCTAAGTAAATGTTGCGATGCTCTGTGTTATCTGCGAAGTATAGTAAGGGTTGAATGTTGACGAATGATCAGTGCTAAGTGCTCTGTAAGAGATATAATCACATATCTATGTCACATCTAAGGTTGCAAACACCTGAGTCTTGCAACCACCCCTACCTCTACCTCGGGCGAGACTTCATCTGCTTCGTAGGTGTTGCCGAAAGGGCCGGTAGTTAGGGCTTTGTTGGTGTGCTCTTGAGCGTTGAACCCTGGGTCTACCCCTGTGCCAACATATGCCTGTACAATTTGAAACAAATCCATGTATTGTGTGCAAGTTTTATAGTCTAAAAATGCCACATCTATGCATCCAGGACATTGGCCCATCCATTTGCATACTTTTCTAAAAATACTATTGAGGCTTCCTTCTAAAAAACCATTTTTTGGATAATGTATGTTCCCTGCTGCACTAATATCGTACGTACACATGTGTGTTTCATACTAGTTAGCCCATGTACATATGGTTGTTGCATGCTAAGTATCCCACATTTACCTCCAAAAGTTGCAAAAAATATAAAATTTCACGTATTTCGACGAAGTTTACGGGCTATGGAGGGTTTCCTAACCCTTTTACCCCTTGTAGCCCATTCTCAAATCGAATTACCATCTTTTTCTCATATAAAAAGAGGTATTGGGGAGTCATTTAGACATATAAACAAGAGAATAAGAAAAATATGCCAAAATCCTTTCCCTCTCATTGCCCAAGTTTTGCATCTTGCTCTGAGTTTTAGCGTCAACTTTCCCTCTCAGCCATTCTCCCTATGCAACCCTTCATCCTTCCCTTGATGGCATGTTGGTTGTGATAATTTTATGTGGGATTCATGCACTTGGACGCATGACAGAGGAGCCCGGAATTGGTTTGTAGAGCAATGTTCACAAATAAAGGTTGTAACATTTCATCTTGAATTTGAATAAAAGAGATTATCTTTGTCCCAAAACCCTATGTGTACATGTTCTTGTTAATTTGGTCATTTATATCTATATTTAGGATTTTAAGTGATTACTAGAGATTGTGTATGTTGTTGCATTGTATTCTTAACCCCTTGCATGTCAACTTTAGGTGAAGATATGTGATCTAAGAGGCAACAACAAGTGGAAGAGGTCTACCTCAACCGTAAAAATTCAAAGTGCACTCATTAACCTTATCTTCTCTCTTTCTCTTATCACTTAGTATATATTTTTTTGGGGTAGATCATAGATAAGTTAGTCTTTTAAGGGAGTTATCGCTCTGCCTGTTCCTTAGAACCAGTTTAGGGGGAATTTCCCCATAGCAAAATTGACGACTCCACTGGGGAGTCTCTCTAGGGTCTTAGAGGGAGA
>JZKD02S2008809.1:46718-58770 GCA_000966675.3 Picea glauca | reverse complement strand
TGGCTTTCTAGAAATGGTGCCCCCCACACAGGCCACTATGAAATTCAGCCATGATCATTTCAGCCTCTTGCGGACTCATGCATTTTAAAAGCACCCCCAGGGAGTCTTTCTAGTATAAAATTTGATCAATTAGGAAGTATCTGACTGCCTTGAGTTTCAAAGCTCTTGATTTGTTTCTTTGCAAGCCGTCCGGAGGCCGCAACTCTTGCAGAAAGTATATGACATCCTTATACCAAGAACATCGAGCTAATGGGGGCTCTGTTCGAGGGTCCATTTCAGACAATCGACTTTGTGGAATTCCTGAGCATTCGTTTATGAAACTTATCCCCAATGCTTGGTAGTTTGCTTCAGCCAACAACTTGGCTAAACCTTGACCTTTGATCAACTTGGTGGGCCTTATTTCCAGGTCGAATTCCAAAATTTTGGCTATCCATTTACTCCTTCTCCTGTCTATGTCAGGTTGAATAAGAATGTCTTTAACAGCAGTCGAGGGGACATAGGCGATGATTTTTGACTGCAGAACGTAGGTTCTAAAATATTTGAGAGCTTTTACTAGAGAATAGGCCTGCTTCTCCATAGTGTCATACCTGACTTCGACATCCCTCAATGCTCGGCTGAAATAAGAAATAGGTTGCTCTATCCCAATGTCATTTGTCTGTAATAGAACATCAACCACTGTGTTAGGTGAGGCAAAGGAGAAAACAAGGAAATTCTTCGAGTAGTCGGGACTGATAAGCACAGGAGATTTATTCAGAGCCTTGTTGATTTGCTCAAAGGAATGTCACGATTGAGGGGTCCACTTTACTTCATTTCCTTTCTTCAACATGGTTGTTATAAGATTTACCTCCTCAGCAAAGTTAGGCATGAACCTCCTCAAAAAATTAATTTTACCGAGGAAAGATTGGACCTCCTTCTTGGACCTCGGGATCGATAAGGCTTGTATCGCCTCAACTCTCTTGGGGTCAATTCTGACTCCTTCAACTGATACTATGTGGCCTAGTAACTTTCCCTCCTGTATGGCGAATATATATTTCTTTGGGTTTAATGAAATGCCAAACTTTCTGCATTTCAAGAAAACCTTCTTGAGATGGCGACGGTGTTCCTTATCAGATTTTGAAAACACTATGATGTCGTCCAGATAAATGACCACAAATTTATCCTTTTCCCTGATGAAAGCTATGTCCATAGCACGCTGGAATTTTTCCCCTGCATTCATTAATCCAAATGGCATCTTAGCATACATGAATGTGCCCCATGGAGTGGTGAATGTTGTCTTTTCCCTGTCCTCAGGCAGAACAGAGAATTGATTGTAGCCAGAGAAACCATCAATCATGGACATCCTGGAAGCTCCTGTTACCCTCTACAGTATATGTTCCATCTTTGGCAAGGGGTAGTTATCCTTTCGTGAGCTTCTGTTCAGGTTTCTGAAGTCTACACAGAGCCGGATCTCTCCATTCTTTTCCCTTACTAGCACTAGGTTGGCCACCCACTCTGAATATCTTAGTGGTACAATGATCTGAGCTTGAAGCAACTTCTTCACTTCCCTCTTCATGATAGGAAACAACATAGGATTGATCTGTCTCAGATTCTACCTAAATGGATTTGACTCCTCCTTTAATGGGATTTTATGCTAGATGACAGAGGTGTCATAGGTTTTGAGGTCTTCGTAGGTCCAGGGAAACACATCAGCAAATTCCCTCAAAAGTCCAATATATTCGGACCTCTTCTCCTTTGTTAGACTTCTTGACAATTTGACAAACTTGGGCTCACTCTTGGTCCCAATGTTGCACTGAGTAGTACCAGTGTCATCCTCCGAGGTCTCTCCTTTTAATGACACAACATTTCTATCAAAAAGCCTTTCCAAAGGAACTAGTCCTCTTGGGATATGATTGTTGGGCAGCTGCACAATGTTACGCTTTGCAATCTTATTTAGAAAATTACCCCCACCAAGCTTTTCTTCAGAGACAGAGTCTTGGTCGATGTGCATCTCTGAAAATTCTTCGACAGTCTCCAAGAACTTCTTGATCTCAAGATCATCCTCGAATACATTCCAATGTTTGACGTTGTCAGGTATGGAGGGCCTGTATTTCACCTCCACATCATATCTGAATTTAGGTGGCAAGGGTACTTTGAAATTACTTGATGATGTAGCCAAGGAATCTTCCATTGTGTTCTCCTCTCTTGGGATGAAAGAAATGTTGAATGATGAGAAGAAACTGTCAACTAGGTCCCACACCTCATTTCTGTAGCTTCTGAGTTGAGGATGAATCATCGAACACTGCTACCTCTTGAATTCCCATTTCCCTCGCAACTCTTAATCCCAGAAAAAGAGCTTCATACTCTACCACATTGTTGGTAGCTTCAAATTCTAATTTGTATGACAAAGATATGGTTTCCTGAGTAGGTGATACAAAGACCACCCAAGCTCCAGCGCCTTCCCTGGAAGAGGCTCCATCAAAGAACATTCTCCAGATAGGGGTGATGGAGGGAGGAAATTTAGGGAAAATGGTGGGCTTATTTTTGAGTTTAAGAGGAGGTTCAGGAGCATGGGTGAGTTGAAGCACACTGGAACCTAAATCAATGTCCAAGGAAAAAATGGGATGGTTGGTAGGGTTGGCCTCATCGTTGATTATATAGGCTAGTTGGGCTTCCCTGTATAATATTCTATGCTCTCCTCCAAACACTGGGATAGTAGCGTATGTGAGGTCCATCTACAAATTTCACCCTAGTATTTTTATCCAAGATCTCGATAATAGCATACTGAACTTGGGGGGGACACCGGCCACTACAATATCCATGAACACACTTTTCATGGGCAACTGAAACAAGGTCACAACCAAGTCTTTGATAACTCCTAGACACTGAACCTTCCTAGAGTCAAAGGAATATAGGTCATGATAAGCTTAGGTGACTTCTAGTCCTAACTCTTCCATGACAGTTTTGGGCATGAGGTTGTGAGAAGCCCCCGAATCCATCAAGCAATTGTGCAATACCTTGTCATGTATGTTCAAGGAAGTGTATAAGGGAGGGGATGAGTCATTCCTATCTTCTACCATAGGGCCTAGAATAACTGCAGGCTTTTCATCTTGTAAATTGATGGAGTCTATGGGAAGGAATGAGACCTCAGACTGTAAAATCTCAAAGAAGCGTTTCTTGAACCCTTCATGTTTAATCAATTCTGTCAGGGGCACAGGGATTTTGATTTTTTGAATTTCATGCTCGAAACTAAAAGAGGATGAGAGCTTTGGGATTTCTCTTATTTCGGGAGCATGAATCTGGATAATGGGAGAGAGGGGTTGGGTATTCTTACCTCTGTGACTATCTACTGCTTCATTAGTAGGCTTCTCTGTTCTAGTGGACCGTTCAGGAACGTCAGGCGCTATAGTCTTTTTCTTGGACCGCAGATCATACCTGCCTTGGCCACCACTAGTCTTGTCTCCCTTACTCAGTTCATTTAGCTGACTGTTCATGAGAGACTCCTTGTATGTTGATTGAGTGAGATGAGGAAAAGGAGGAGTGTCCCTGAAGCAATGGATTTCAGGATCTAGCTCCTCTGTTTCCTCTTCTTCCCCCTCAACCACAAAATTGTTTTGGAAAGGGGCCTGAATATTCTGGTCTTCTTTGTCTCTTCCCCTCTCCCTTTGCACAGTCGATGAAGCAATATTGTTGGGCCTTTTGAAACCTCCTCCTTTTTCGGAGTTTGGGGGGCCCTTGTATTCTTGCCTCCCTTCCACTTTCATTCTCTCCATTTCTGCAGATAGAGACTTCACCATCCTGGTCAGTTCATCCACTTGAGGGTGGGGGACCGATGGGCCAGAAGTTGAGGCTTCCGACCTTCACTTTCTTCTGTCTGCGTCGGCCTTGCTTCTCAGTCTATCAACTGCTAATACATTGGATTCCACTTCTATGGCCACGTCTTGCATTTGAGCTAAGGAGGTGGCTCTTCTTTCTCTCAGTAATAGAAAAAAATCAGGGCCAAACACACTAGCATAAGAGATCTTGGTTGAGGCTTTTGAAGGCTTTATCTCGGCAAGGATTTTATTATACATCTTATTAAATCTTTTGGAGAAGTCATAGACAGACTCTCCTTCCATCTTCTTTAGAGACCCGAACTCTTTCATGTAGTACATGAAATCTTTCCTATCGCCCCACTGCCTCAGGAAAGCATTATCCAAGGCTTTGATCCTAGCAATAGATCCGGGGGCCAATCCTCTGAACCATTCCCTCACCTCGCCATCCAGGCTCTGGACAAAGACTCTCATCCAAACATCTTCATTTTCAATGTTGAGGTTGTCTGCATAACTGTAGAAAGCATCCAGGTGCTCTTCCGCAGTTATGTCTCCTTCTCCAGTGAACTTGGGCATGTATTTCAAGTAATCTCTAGCAGGGAGAGAATTCATAGGGTGGGGTAGGATTAAGGGGGTATATCTGGAAGTGACTATGACGTCCATCCTATTCAGAGGGGGATTAGCACCAGCCATAGGAATATTAGGTGGAGGAGAACTGGGAGGAGAAGGAGTTTGCGAAGGGGCTATTGGGAATGAGTCCCAAATCAGAGTGGGAAACAAGAGGGGATTTAAGGAGAAAGCTAGCGAGCTCAAGTTAGCAGATGTTTCTCTTTGTGTAGAAGTGGAGAAATCTTCTGTGGTCCTGGGTCTACGCCAGGGTACAGTTTCAGAGGAGAGGGGAGTGACAAGGATTTCTCTCTCCAATCCCAGATTAGGATGGGAAAACTCAGCAGGAACACTCCCAAAATTTAGGAAGTGGGACACCTCGGAAGGAGGATGGTCAAGAATCTGAGGAGGAGAAAATGGAGTTCTTACGAAAAGAGATGGAGAATTACCTGGTTCGGCGATGGAAGATTCTTCTTCAACGGCCTTTCCTTTTCTGAGAACCACCTCTGGATCAGATTTGGGTGTAGCTAGAGGTAGTTGTGGATGAGACCGCGTGTGTCTACCTCTGAAAGCCACAATTAACTCGGCAGGTTCTCCCCAGCGGAGTCGTCGCAATAGAGTCGCCAGGTGCACTGTAGAAATATTCAAGGGCTCTGATACCTGATGCACCTTCAGAATCAGAGACTCAATGTCATTCAATCCCGGGGAAAATTTTCAACTTCGTCCCCGACAACGGCGCCAGAAATGTTAGCGTCAGAAGTCACTCCTGGATTGCTTGCAAGAGCAGAGCCCAACGCCCATCAGTTTTATGTCACGATTTGATTAATGGGGTGATCAGATGGGTAAAGGCTCAAGAAAATACAACTTTAACTCGGTAAACCGGGCCTGATATGTAGAAAGCAAGGGAGGTCTTGATCCAACTTCTGTCAGTAAATGCTTAAAGGGTGGAAGAAGGAAGACTTGTGAGAAGGGTGAGCAAGACTACCTCGGGCAACAGGCCTTCAAAAGCTTGAGGACGAAAAAATCGGAAGCCAAGATCCTCTTGGTCCAGAGCTTCAAGGAGCTGAGGGGTGACTCGACTGAATCCTTCAATTCCAAGTCATTTCAACGCAGAGAACATCACAAGAATCGATTAGAAACAATGTGACTATTACAGTGATCCAACCTACATCATCCTATAACAGTCACAACTCGACTGGATACTCCAAGTTTGAGTTGTTCTAATAGAGTAAACAAAGAGATGGAAGGGAAGCTGACATCCATAAAGTAAGAAATCTCAAATGCCTTCTATATTAACCAGAGTGACCAGCGCTTCATCAAAACCTTACAATCAGGAGCTTTGCTCAACCATCGATACTTTACAAAAACTAGAACTGAGTCTATATACTCAGGAAAATTCACCTCACAGAGGCGTGTCCAGTCACCCAAAGCTTGGTGTCCCTTCAGTGAAACTCGTACTGATATCTTTCTTTAAGCGCTATCTTAATTACGCATGGCTCCTACAAGGAGGGTAGCTGAGCCATTAAGTGCTTGGGCTAACATGCGCAGGCTTCTCTGTTGAGTCGAGGACTTCGACATGGTTTCTTTGAGAAAATCGATACATAGGACCTCTTCGGGCAGACGGCTTACCAGACCCTCCATCCCCTCACTTAATGAATGAAAGGAGGTTTCAACCACCCGCTCTTGCCGTCATTTACTCCAAGCGAGAAACAGTATGAATATCGGATCCGATGGCACCCAGAGATCGTGACGATCCTCTCTGTAACTAAACTCAGTGCCTTGGCCTTCTTTAAACAACTCCTTTCTTCCTCCAAGTGACCACGGACTGTGACCACGTGCCTATTCCCAAGTTGCTTTCGGCGTTCACGAATATGAAGGGGATGATCCTTGCCGATCGAAATCGCGATGAGCGATATGCCGAGATGGCTTAATCTGGCACCACGCGTCCCTCTAGATCTGACGGCTCTTAACTCTCCCGATGATACCGTGGGCCCGGGTCTGGGACTCTCCCGACACCTCGCGCGTCGGAATATAATGGAGCTGCTCTTTGCATCTTGGAATCGCAATGGGTGAAACGTCGAGATGGCTCAATTTGCTGCCAGGTGTTCCCTTTAGATGGACGGCTGAAAATGCTTCGTGATGTCGTGGGCCCCAGTTTCGGCGCTTTCGGCGCTGTCAGGGTTCAAGGTTTCGCGATGTTCGAAGACATAAAACCTTCACCCTTTGCACTCACGACTGCTGAAAATCCGACGCGACCAGATCTTGTGCCACGTGCCCTTTGGGATGAACAATTGTCATCCATTTCTGAACATGCTATGGGCGCTATCCATTGCGCTAACCTTAGCGCAACTTTGCTAATCGTGATTTCCCGCCCACCGCTAATCTGATTCTTTGGATACATCCTGAACGTTGAAATTGGAGCGCTCGCTCGCTTGACCTGGGCCCAAAATAAATTTATTCTGTGTGCTGTGCTCGGGCGTTTCTCGTGCAACCTACAGCCCGGATATCCCTATGCCGAAAATAAGTAATGTTGCTAACATCTNGTAGCTAGAGGTAGTTGTGGATGAGACCGCGTGTGTCTACCTCTGAAAGCCACAATTAACTCGGCAGGTTCTCCCCAGCGGAGTCGTCGCAATAGAGTCGCCAGGTGCACTGTAGCAATCTTCAAGGGCTCTGATACCTGATGCACCTTCAGAATCAGAGACTCAATGTCATTCAATCCCAGGGAAAATTTTCAACTTCGTCCCCGGCAACGACGCCAGAAATGTTAGCGTCAGAAGTCACTCCTGGATTGCTTGCAAGAGCAGAGCCCAACGCCCATCAGTTTTATGTCACGATTTGATTAATGGAGTGATCAGATGGGTAAAGGCTCAAGAAAATATAGCTTTAACTCGGTAAACTGGGCCTGATATGTAGAAAGCAAGGGAGGTCTTGATCCAACTTCTGTCAGTAAATGCTTAAAGGGTGGAAGAAGGAAGACTTGTGAGAAGGGTGAGCAAGACTACCTYGGRMAACAGGCCTTCGRAAGCTTGAGGAYGAAAAACTYGGAAGCCAAGATCCTCTWGGTCSAKAGMTTCAAGGAGCTGAGGGGTGACTCGACTGAATCCTTCAATTCCAAGTCATTTCAACGCTGAGAACATCACAAGAACCGATTAGAAACAATGTGACTATTACAGTGATCCAACCTACATCATCCTATAACAGTCACAACTCGACTGGATCCTCCAATTTTGAATTGTTCTAACATAGTAAACAAAGAGATGGAAGGGAAGCTGACATCCATAAAGTAAGAAATCTCAAATGCCTTCTATATTAACCAGAGTGACCAGCGCTTCATCAAAACCTTACAATTGGGAGCTTTTCTCAACCATCGATACTTTACAAAAACTAGAAATGAGTCTATATACTCAGGAAAATTCACCTCACAGAGGCGTGTCCAGTCACCCAAAGCTTGGTGTCCCTTCAGTCAAACTCGTACTGATATCTTTCTTTAAGCGCTATCTTAATTACGCATGGCTCCTGCAAGGAGGGTAGCTGAGCCATTAAGTGCTTGGGCTAACATGCGCAGGCTTCTCTGTTGAGTCGAGGACTTCGACATGGTTTCTTTGAGAAAATCGATGCATAGGACCTCTTCGGGTAGACGGCTTACCAGACCCTCCATCCCCTCACTTAATGAATGAAAGGAGGTTTCAACCACCCGCTCTTGCCGTCATTTACTCCAAGCGAGAAATAGTATGAATATCGGATCCGATGGCGCCCAGAGATCGCGACGATCCTCTCTGTAACTAAACTTGGCGCCTTGGCCTTCTTTACACAACTCCTTTCTTCCTCCAAGTGACCACGGACTGTGACCACGTGCCTATTCCCAAGGTGCTTTCGGCGTTCACGAATATGAAGGGGATGATCCTTGCCGATCGAAATCGCGATGAGCGATATGCCGAGATGGCTTAATCTGGCACCACGCGTCCCTCTAGATCTGACAACTCTTAACTCTTCCGATGATACCGTGGGCCCGGGTCTGGGACTCTCCCGACACCTCGCGCGTCGGAATATAATGGAGCTGCTCTTTGCATCTTGGAATCGCGATGGGTTAAACGTCGAGATGGCTCAATTTGCTGCCAGGTGTTCCCTTTAGATGGACGGCTGAAAATGCTTCGTGATGTCGTGGGCCCCAGTTTCGGCGCTTTCGGCGCTGTCAGGGTTCAGGGTTTCGCGATGTTCAAAGACATAAAACCTTCACCCTTTGCACTCACGACTGCCGAAAATCCGACGCGACCAGATCTTGTGCCACGTGCCCTTTGGGATGAACAATTGTCATCCATTTTTGAACATGCTATGGGCGCTATCCATTGCGCTAACCTTAGCGCAAGTTTGCTAATCGTGATTTCCCGCCCACCGCTAATCTGATTCTTTGGATACATCCTAAACGTTGAAATTGGAGCGCTCGCTCGCTTGACCTGGGCCCAAAACGGATTTATTCTGTGTGCTGCGCTCGGGCGTTTCTTGTGCAACCTGCAGCCCGGATATCCCTATGCCGAAAACAAGTAATGTTGCTAACATCTTCAATCCACCACCTTCATTGGATCTTTCTACCATTCATGTTTTCCCTTTACCCCAACCTACACTCTATATATACCACCTCCCCTATTCACTCATTGGATAAATTCTCCATGCCCCACTCTTTCCCACCGCTGCTTATGACTTCCTCCATCGTTCACTTGGAAATTCCCCCCATTCGCCCCTCCTCATCCAATTTTCTTAGTTCTCTTTTTAGCTTCATGTTCATGGAGTGTCTTAGAATACTTTCAATACTTTGTCCCTCCCAATGCGGTCAGGAATCCCGAGAACCCACAATTCAATTTTCATGCAAATTGCCAATTTGTCATCAGCTACTCGACAGAGGTTCCACTCCCTTCTTTCCTAGCAAGACACATCTTAGGTCCACACAGTTCCTTGAATTGTGATTCTTACTTGAGGCAGTTCACCATCTCTCTAATACTAAATTTGGTTGGACTATCGCCATGGATAATCACCTTTGCTGACGAAGATAGCCTGAAGATACGATCTCTATGTTCCACCAAGCGAGGAGGACCATGTCTTCTATATTGTCTAAGTTGTCTTACCAAAACAAAAATACAAGCAGAGGATGATGCTCTCTCTTGAGGGAAACAAAGTTTATTTTTTTCCTACAACAAGGTGGTGTCTAGATGGTGTGTTTTAAATAGAACCATCATTCATCACCAAACACACCATCGAAGGGGAAGAGTCGACCCTCTCGCCACATGTGTTGGGTATGTGTTATATTATTTGCATGGATAGATGTAGTGTATACATTGTGTTGGGTGAACAAGGGGGTAAGAGGGGGGTGAGAGCCCCACTGTGTGGTGGTTGGGGGGCAACGCCCTCGAAAACAAAATTGGTGGTTTTTGCGTCTGTTTTTGGGTGATTTTTAAGAACATTGTTTTTCGCCGATGGTTTTCTATTTTTTGTTAAGAAATTAGGGTTGTTGACTAATTTGTGTAATTGGATTAGTGTTTTGGATGCCATGGGATCCTGTATGTATATTGTATTGTAAACAATGAACGCGATGATGGATAAAAAAAATGTTGGTTTTCCAGGTTTGGGTTTCCACGGGAAAAAAATTTGTGTAATGTGTGTGTGTGTGTGTGTGTGTGTGTGTGTGTGTGTGTGTGTGTCATTGTATGTTTTCTGTTCTTTGATTGAAATTCTATTTGCAGTAAATAATTGTACAAGGTTCTAGAACTTGAACTCCACCGACATGTTTGAATTAGTTCTGGATAAGTGTCAGTTTACAGGTTACAACTACAACCAGGTAATGATGATTTTCTCTTACTTAAGATAGTCCCATCCAGTGTGATGGTCATTCTGTGATGCATTTGGATTGAGGACACGCCAAGTAATAGTGGTGGGGTCATGTTGACACCAAAAGTGTTGGGTTAATCTCACGCACACAGACCAACGAAGTTGTGCTTTCCCATTCCAATTTTGTGTGCACAAGAAGTTGCACGATGATTGGCATGAAGAGCGTGTCAATATGAGTTTTGGGTGTGCGTTGGAAATCAAGAAGATGCACGCCGAAATCAAGAAAAAAATCATCAAGAAATCTCCCCAAATGATTATTGTCAGCAACACAAGGGAACATGGATAAGACAAAGGGTGATCTAGCAAGGCAGTTAAGATTTCCTTGATGCAGAAAGGTTATGTGGAGCATTAGCAGGTGACATAAGTGTGTGAGACTATTAATCAATTGAATGAGTGGAGTAGAGATGAAAGGGACAGAGCTCTGAAGAAGAGATGTATATAAAAGGAAACAAGGATGACAAAGAAAAGGTTGACGTTGATCGTAGTTGATTCATTGAATCATTGTTGTTGTCTATTATGGAAGAGCTCGCTCTGAGTCTCTGTGATATTGTAATGTCTCCAATTGTAGTTTGAGCCTTTCCTCTAAAGAATGTGCATGACACGATGTATTGTAAGTCTAAGAATTACTCGAGGGAATATGAGACTCCATTGTTGTCAATATATGTTTTGCTTAATGTATATTTGTCCCTGATGGAATGAGGATAATAATAAAGCTATTGTAGTTCTGATAAATCATGTGTCATCTATGGATCAATTGGATATGTGCGTGTATTGTTTTATATATTGATAATAGTAATCCATCGTTAATGAAGTGTATGGATGTCATCCTAAATGGATCCCTGTGTATTTAGTCATTCATCCTTGTTACAAGACTAGATGGCCTCTGTGATCCTCATTGCGTTTTGAATAAGACCTACTTTGATTTTGAGTGAAGATTGATACGTCAATGCTTTAGGGTTTTTATTGATGATGAACCCTGGATCTAAACCCCAACCTAACCTTAAGAAGGATGTCTACTTGAAACAACCCAAATTCCATAGTAATCTCATGAATATAAAGTAATATATATAATACCATTTTTGAAATGTTTGTGATATGTATTCGACTTTGGGATATGATTTGAAAATTAGGAGGCATCCTCAATACTTCTAAACCTATTAAAAATCATGCTCGCAATAGTTGATTTCGAGAATCACTTTTATTATAAGTCGTGGAGGCAAATTAAAAAAAATTATGTTTCAAAAAAAGCATAGATCTCTTGAGGATCACTTTCAATACCATCATTGAACATGGTTAGTCTTATCCAGCAGCAAGTGGCTAGCGATGTGAAGAATTCACTCCAGCCAATTGTAAACCTCTCCTTAAACGGTCTTAAATTCTAATATCATGTGGAATTCAACTATTGAGCCACCCAATATACAAAGTTTAATCTATAAGAAATTTAATCAATTAAATTTTTTACATAATTATTTTTGAATATCAAAATTTATATATATAAATTTAGTTATTTTTTTCAAGAAATTCAATTTTATGAATAAAACTCATAATAAGTATATTGAACTTCGAACCTATATAGATCGAAAAATTATCTTTAATTTATTAATATTTCTATTTATATATATATATAAACGTAACAGACAACATGCAATGCACTTGTATTAAAACAAAATGACTAAATATAAACCTGTCACGCAACATGCAATGCACTTGTATCAATAATCTTGTCATTCTTGATGGCGTCGTGCACTTTCTGAGCCCACCACTTGAGTGCGTTA
>JZKD02S2008809.1:20955-46708 GCA_000966675.3 Picea glauca | reverse complement strand
GTTTTGTTACCTGCCGGATCAATAATAACGCAGCCTACACCAACACCTTCTTTGGACTTTGACCCGTCAAAGTACAGAGACCAAATTTGATTTTTATCGGGTGCATGAGACCATTTTGTAGAAGCTGCTGGCTACACATATGCTACAATCTCGGTCTGTTGTTCTGGGTTGGTGATAGCTGAAGTCTCAACCATGAAATTTTTGAAAAATGTATCCATCCCTTGTATTTCGGGTGAATCGATAAAAGGTGTAAATGGTTCATTGGGATCGTTTAAATCTGTGACTGTTCGCTTTAAGTAGCATTCACGATTTACCTTGATCTTGTTGGGCTTTCCGTTCTCGGGCAGCCAGAGGTGAGACCAATCTGTCGCGAAATAGCCGTGTAGTTGCTCGGACCAGTCCCTGCTTAAAAACAGACCATACACTTCTAGAATATCCACAACAATAATATCAATCACTTGATGAACTTTGGGGTTAGACGATAATCTTATAAGCATATTCCTTAATTCACCTACAACTTTAACACTAGTTCGATCAAGTTGGATGATTTTTAGAGTGGATGGTTCAACTTCAGCATTAATCTTTTGACATACAGACCATGGAATCACATTGGATGACGCTCCTGAGTCTACCATACAATTGTGCACGTTTCTATTAAAGATTTCGAAAGTTAACAAAAATGGAGGTACATTTCTGTGAGTACTAAGGGTGGAAGCTTGTGGATTTTTACTCGTAGTCTCTAATGCTAATTTATCTACATTCGTTACATTATTTACAGGAAGACTTCCTTTTTCGTGAGGATCAAGATTATTTTTAGCGGAAGTCTTTTGAGGAACTTTGTTCTGAACAACCTTGTTACTGCTTGAATTACCGTTTTTTCTATTTTCTGCGATATTTTGTAACATTTTTTGCAGCAGAAACGGAAATTTTAATAACTCATAAACATAAATGTTAGCCCTTAAATTTTTAAGATCTTCAACTAAATCATAATCTAAGTTGGGGTTTANTAGGTGACATAATTCATTTTGGTTGAGACTCAATTCTTATTACTTTGAACTCTTAACTTATCAATTTCATATGATTATTGGTTGCAATGTTTTTGACACTTCGATTATGCTAAAATCACATTGGCAATATCATGAGTTTGATTTCATAAAGTGGTAATAGTTTGAAGCGCTTTGATCCACCTATTGGCATTTCGATTTTGTGATTTAAACCCTTGCTCGATACATTGGTTTTCTGAGTTGATGTTTTATTGAACGACCATATAGTTTCGAACTATGTATGGGCATGAATGTATTAACAGTGATATGAAGCATTAAAATGATACGACTGATCGATGGTTAGTGCTGAGTACTATGTTGATTGAACTGTACACCTGGCATTTGAATGTAACACGTGGTGTTAGTTCTGTTTCGGGTATAGTGGCACGTTAACATGATTACACACCAATTTCCTGGCTGATATGCATGGTATAAATGATCATGTTTTGATAACGATGTACTCAGTCAATTAATGTAATGTGTGGCGGTGGTAATCCCACCACCTTCGCACGCACGGAGTTATTTCCGGTCTCGTCGAACATTCAAGCTGTTAAACCCTCTCTTTTCCACTCTCTGTATTGTTTCATGCACTTGGAACCCTACCATGTACAGGAACTATGGCTCCTGTTGTGAGAGCCAAGCCCAACGGGTCCCAAGCACTGTTAACTTTTGATGGGGAGTATGATGACTTAGAAGAGTTTGGGTGGATTCCATTTATCATTAAATTTGATGGTTACGACATCACTGTGTCTCGACAGTTTGCTTTATCGTTCGATGGCTATAGAGCCAAAGCTGGAGATGTCCATATTGAAGTCACCGAACAATCCCTCAGCTCTGCGACTGACCTGCCTGTCGAGGGACAAAAATGGTCGAAAAGCTGTAAGGTTAAGGATGTCCCGTCGACTTTACTATTTCAATCTCTCACAGTGAATTCATGCGACCGAGGCTTACCGGTGAAGATGTTGAAACCTCGCTGGTATGATCTATTGATGATTATCAAACAATTTGTAACTTGTGAAGGCAGGTACGGGTTCGTGTTCCTATTTCACCTACGCTTGTTAATGATTTTTATGGGTTTTGGGCTTAGTATGCCACACTATCTGCACCGAAGTCTGTTCAAAATGGCTAAGAGATATAAGCGCATCCATGCTGACACTATCCTTTTTCATGTTGGGTTAATTAAGATGATTTTTGTTTATGAATTGGGGTTACGTCGAGATTCCTGGCGTGATTTTCTCAGCCGCAACGATTTTGAAGGATCACATCCTCCATAGGTGGATAAGCCTTTGATTGTCGAAAACAAACCTACNTAGCATCCAGCCAATTGGTTAGAAAAGAAACCCTAAATGACGCAGGAGTAATTATCTCCCCATTCCCCATTGCATTCAGAATCCGATCAAGTAAAATATCTACTTTAACTTCCACTGCAAATCGAATGTATTTTGCTGAATCACGAAGGTAACTATCGTCGCAAAAGCTTTTAATAAACGTTTGATAGAGCTTCTCATCACAGAGCCTAATAACGTCAAAGAGCCACAATAGAGTAGACCAAGTACGAAGAGCCTGTTCTTTCTGGCAACTAAACTCATTGAATTTAATCCATTCTACAGTGGCACCAAACTCTTCTAACAGTACAGACATGCAGGTATCTGCAACAGCCTTAGTTGGGGACGTCTTTGCAGCCTCAAAGTATCCTACAATATATTTCTCCACTTCCGTGCGAGATAGACTATTGTTCACAGACAACATGTCTTGTAAAGTCTGTTTCAGCATATCTAAATCCCCAGAATCTGACTTGGCTTCGTTCATACCAAGTCTGACAGCTAACTCTGGCAAAATGTTTATCTGTAAAGAGGATAGCATGGCCCGAAGTTTGGTTTCTTGTTCCGGACTCCAACGAACAGCATCCAAATATTGCATGCATTGTTTTATGCCCTCATGAAATAGCATTTGAGAAACAACTGGTAGAATATCCAGGGCTTCATCCACACCCGATAAACAAAAGCCTTCGTCTGCTTCACACGAATACATGAGCTCAAAACATTTAACATAAATCTCTGCACGAGCAGAGCTTTTTATTTTGAGTTCACGAGGCTGCTCGCCCAAAGACCAGCGATGAGAAAGCCAGGCTTCATAAAACTCTGTTTTTTTCAAAACTTGAGAATGAACGTAGACATGATTTTCTTCGTCTCCATCTTCACCGATAAACAGTAATTTTATGTCAGCTGTTTCTTGATCTCCAAATTGGAACAATTGTTGTTTCGCCATTGCTACTATTCTGAAGCTTTCAAAACAACTCAACAAGCAATAATTGCAGTCTCGCAAATTGTTTATCCACATGATCACTCGCGGTCTTATGTTTTCTCTTTCATTAATGGTGTATTTATACATGTTCATGGCACCCAGCTCCGCTTATTTATTTATTTTCATAAAATGTGGAAGGTAAATATCAATTTGCATGAACATAGGATGTTTTGGGCCTTGAGATCGACGGTGTCTGTGAGTTTTGTTTTCTTAATCGAAGTGCGCGCCTAGTTTAATTTATTTATTAAAAGATATTAGTTTTCCAGTTAAGATCGTTTTTACTTTGAAAAAAACTGTTATTAAGTAGGGTATATCTTTTGTCATGTTTACCATAATTATCATGTTTACCTTAACTATGGTGATATTTTAATGATTTAACTTTGCATGGTCATTAATCACTTTGTTAGTAATTAGTCTTAAGTTATATTTTAATGGTTTAACTTTGCATGGTTATTAATCACTTTGTTAGTAATTAGTCTTAACAATTAGAATGTTTCAGTTAAAATGTCTTCTAGTAAAAAAATTAAAAGTGGATGGACCTGATCTATTAATTAGTGAATATATTTTTTCATGTTTATCATATTCATGGTGAGATTTCATTGGTCATTAATCTCTTTGTTAGTAATTAGTCTTAACAACTAGAAATGTTCTAGTTAAAATTTCTTTTAGTAAAAAAATTAAAAGTGGATGGACTTATCTATTAATTATGGAATATCTTTTGTCATGTTTTTCATATCCACTGTGATATGTTCAACCTTGCATGGCCATTTGTCTCTTTGTTAGTAATTAGTATTAACAATTAGAATGTTCCACTTAAGATATACTTTAGTAAAAAAAAATAAAAAGTGGATGGACACGATTCATGGTGAGATTTCACTTCCACTTAAGATATATTTTAGTAAAAAAATAAAAAGTGGATGGACCCGATTCATGGTGAGATTTCACTTGTTCAGCCTTGCATCGTCATTAATTAGTAATTATTTAAGGTGATTTAATTATTTTTTTGGTTAAAATGTTAATGCCTAATTTACTTCTCCATATTGGTGTGAAAGGAAGTAGAAGTGTGGAATACACTTTCTACATTGATCCATGAGAAAAGAATGAGGAAAAAATTAAACAAAATAGTTATAATTAAATGAAATAAAAAAAAAACCATCAACAACATGATTTCTTAGAAAAATCCCACACTTTAAAGAATTTTCAATGTATTATTCAACAAGTCAATGGTTACAATACATTATATAATTTCCTTACTCTCAACAAGAGTGTTTCACTATGCACTCCATAACTAGAGCCACCCAATCCTATAGGGGCCAATATGCCAACCCCTAATGCGTAACCATGAGGCATCTAACAATAGAGTATCCCAAGTCATTTCTCTCCATAACTATATTGCCCACCAAAGTCTATATGGGTCAATATGTCAACCCCTAAAACCTCTACCATGAGGAAACTAACAATGGAGCATTCCAAGCCATTAAATATGCTTCATCATATAAAATACCATGAAAAAATACTATTGGTTACCTCATACCATGGTGTTGATAAGAAGAAATGAAAATTCTTATGTATGAGGTCCATGACATAGCTATTGGAACGATATATGACCATTGTGATTTCAAATAGACATGAGATATAATATGTCAATTCAAATGGGTTTATATATATATATATATATATATATATATATATATATATTTGTTTGCAAAAACAATATAACACCTATATATAACCAAACTTTGAATTCATAAGGTCCATCATATGTCCATTAGAAGAAAGATGTATAATATTCATGACAATTGCAATATAGTTCATATGTCTCCTTTACTTGTGTGTTCTATTTTTTGTGTCACGTAAACAAAAAATGAGTTAGTCTTCATACTATGCAACCAATGTAAAAAAATATTTTCTTAGGAAAAGCACCTTTACTTTTTTTTGTAACACATAACAATTATGTTGAAGGCAATCAAATAGAAAAAGATGTTTGCGAAAGCAAGGGTGAGATCAAGAAAGTGAAATAGACACATAATTTTGCAATACTTTATGGAATTTGATCATGATGCTATTAAAGGAATCAACACATGGACCCATAAATCATGAATGGTAAGCCCATCATTAATGGTATCAACATTATTTTCACTACTATATAATCGATTAAGGATTAACCTAACATTCACCCTTTAAACTTGACTTAGGGTTAACACCTACCCCCTCAAATTTTATTAATAAGGTATTCCAGAATACAACATGCCCCTTATCACCTCAGTATGCATCTAGAATTTACACCATTGACCCATCAAACCAAGTGTACACATGCCTAAATAGGTCTTACAACCATATGCCCATTTACATATGTGATAAATCCAACTCCATAAAAATACTTACAATTGTATATTCAAGCATGCGATGTTATAAATAATAACATGTTCCATTTCCAACATCCATTTATACTCCAATTAAAGTGACAAGAATCAAACACTCCTTAATCAAGTACTTGTTCATTTTATATCCTCTTGTGCTTTTGATAGTGCTCCAAATCAATTCTTCTAATACATTTCCTTGTGCCATTCACCATGGTTCATAGACCCATGAACCACCACTTTTATATGTGTGCAATCTTATATATATCTTTGTGTGTGGGTGTGTGTGTGTGTGATGCATACCAAAATATATGATGCACCATTTGAATTGACTTAGAAACCCATGAACCATTACAACTTCCATTACAGGAAACAAAGTCTTACACACTCAAGCTTAGCAAAAGAAATAACTCCATGTTTCTCTATGTATGTTCCAATATAAAACCACATTATTCAAGATCACTCTCTATTTCAAGTCTTATCATGCTTTTCATTTCCCTAAAATAAGATATCCTGATGCCCAATCTCCCACTCAAACCAAGATTAACTAAAAATAATTTGTCCCTAACACCTTGGATCCAAGGTGATCAGGGTTTGATGCCAAATGAAAGGAAGAAGAGGTGAGAAATACACTTCCCACACTAATCCACAAGACAAGAATGAATTTCACTATGCACTCTAGGGATACACTAGCCACCCAAGTCTATAAACACCAGTATGCAAACTCCTAAGGCCTATACCATGAGGAATCTTTGATCTTGATTTATGAGTGGAACGAAATGAATAACATATTGAATACCATAACACCGAGATACAAAGAACAACAATAGATATTTAGTGAATAATAACTTATATTCAATAAATAAAATAGGTTGAAACTATAAACTGCAGAATTGAAACAACTTGCTTGAATGGTGGTAGATATCTCTGAGAAGAGATTTGGCTGCTACGCACATCCGTCTAAGCAGAATGATTAAAATTTGAGCAAGGTATTTCTCGAGCAAACAAGAAACCTAGGAGATTTGAAAACATTATTATAAGAAATCGACAAATGTCAATGCTCTTATGGGATATGAATTGCACGAGTCTTCTTTTTCAAACAATTAATTTGGGTAAATAGATTTTTGTTTTGTTTGATTTGAGTATATTAAATATTAGTTGTTGCATTATTGTTTTTATTTGGTAAATAAATCTGGTTGCATTATTGTTTTTATTTGGTAAATAAATCTTTTCTTTAATTGAATTTGTTTTATTAAGATTAAACCAACTACAATCCTTCCTTCTGTAGATTGTCTCAAATTAGTTAATATGATTTTAATTAGTTTTTATTTTTATTTTCAGATTTCAAAAGGAGTTGCAAAAGATAATCTGTTCGTGGCTTGCTTTATGAAGGATTATGAAATACTTTGTTGGAGAAGTTTGATCTATTTTCAAATTCTGAATATATTTTTGGACAATTATGATAAAAAACTTTTGATTAAATTGTTATAAACAGGTAGTTTTAAAATTCCTTATTTTTTGAGATTCACTCCTATCCTATGGATATGAGGAATGGATCAATTTTCATGTTTAAATATTCTTGTATACTTTGATAAAGGATATGGTGAATTTTTTGGGAAGATAGACTACAAAAAGTTTTATTGAGTTTTCATGTTTAAATAAGATTCACTCCTATCCTATGGATATGAGGAATGGATCAATTTTCATGTTTAAATACTTTTGTATACTTTGATAAAGGATATGGTGAATTTTTTGGGAAGATAGACTAGAAAAAAGTTTTATTGAGTTTTCATGTTTAAATAATTGTGTATACTTTGATAAAGGATATGGTGAATTTTTTTGGGGAGCTACAAAAAGTTTATGGTGAATTTTTTTGGGGAGCTACAAAAAGTTTTATTGAGGAATATAGAACCATGATTAAATAAGGTTTTCTATCTGTGAGTTAAGGAATTTGTTTTGTATTATAATATCTTGGAATTATGGTTGATATTTTTCAAAATGATTGATTATGTATCGATTCAAACTGGATTTAATCTATTATACCATTATATGATTTAATTACTGCTATTTATGTATTAATTTTTTCAATCTTAATTTGTATAGTTTCAGGTGTTTACAGTATTGATGCAAGTCTCTAAATGTATTTAATTTATTCATATTTTATGAGTTTGCATAGTAACAAGAAAATTATTTATAGATATGATGATCATTCACACCCTCACCTGAGATTAGCAACACATGAATTGTTTTTTCTATATTATGTAAGAAATCAGAAATGTCGAAGTGAAGTGACTTTCCCTTGGCATTTCCACTATACAACGGTCTACCATAGAATTTTCTTATCAGGCGGGTTGCAAGAACAATTTGATGTAGGAATACAACCCTCTGCCATAGAATTTTCTTAGCAGATAGGTTGCAAGAGAAATTTGATGCAGGAAGGAGCATTCACATTTTATTGTTCAACACTAGCCAATTGTAGATTAGTGATTTTATTTTGATTTGTATTTTTTTTTAAAGCAGATTTATCTTAAAACTTAAATACTTTGTTTATTTAAGACATAAAATTTTCATTTTTTTTCACTCTTCTCATTTCCATTTGTTTTAATAACAATAAACTAGTAATAAATCTTAGTTTTATTTATATTTTTTCCTAAGATTTAATTATACTTTAGTGTTGGATTCTTACATGTGTAGCCAAATTTAAAAGGAACTAAATGAAAAAGACTAGCCATCTTTCCATTTGATGAAGTTTAAGGATGAGGTGGCATCACAAACACACATTTGGGATCCAACTTTTTCTAAATACTTATTTGAAACTACTAGTTAAAACAATTAAGGATTGTTAATTCCATTGAAATCCAACTTTTTCTAAATATTTATCTGAAACTACTAGTTAAAACAACTAAGAATTGTTAATTCCATTGAAATTAATTATTTAGATGGTGTAGACCTTAAATTTAGATTGTTAATGCTATCAAACTTGGTTAAAGTTTTTACATTTACTTTTTACTCTTGAAAACCAAATTTCTCATTTTGTAAATGTAAATTAAATTACGCGGCACACAAGGTAAGTGTGGGGGGAATTGAACTCGAAACCTCATGAAACTTCATTTTCACGGCACTTGCCAATTGAGCTGCCCCCCCGGGGGCTAAAATAAATTTATTTTCATAAAAATAAATTATAATATTAAAATATAATTAATTTCTTTTAATATGTTAAATTCTAGTGAGAATCGAACATGAAACCTCATTTTACAAATTTCCTTCTATTTACACGGCACTTGTCAATCGGTCTACACGACCATCCATACATATTATTTATTTAGATACAAATTATTATATTATTACTATTTAAAAACTAAAACATGTTTTTTTTTTAAAACATGTTTTTTTTTTTAAACATCTCATTAATAAATTATAAAAAACCAAAATAATTGAAATTTGAAAATAAAAGTTTACACCATCTAATAAGAAAAATCTAATAACAAGTTTACAAAATATACCATATACCACTAAAAAAAACGGAAACAATGCATAATCAGAAGAATAACAAGTTTACAAAATCAAAATAAAAATCTAATAACAAGTTTACAAAATATAACAAAAACAATGCATAATCCAAAGAAAATCAAAATCATTATAATACACTAATAAAAAAAAAATTATATGAAGTAATCATTAATAATATATTAATAACTTTTTTCAGCTAGGAAAAGAGTACATATATTCCATTAGAATATAAAAAATAACTAAATTAATTGATAAAAATGTTCATTAAACATGATAGTAAATATTATTAGCCTACTATTCATATACCAATCATTGATATTTACCCATGGCTAATCCCTTGCAACCTTGGCTCATGTGCCCTCCATTATGATATCTATGATATCTATTAACCATCTCCCGATCAAAAGTGAGAGATTAAAAGAGATAGGAGCAAGTCGAATGATGATGGAGTCTGAACCAGGGGATTGGAGGCAATTGGGTGATACTTGACTCGAATACCATCACAACTGGGAGAGGTTCTCGAGGGTAGTTACGGTGACTCCCCTTGAGATCTGTGTAAGTTTTTGGAGTTAAGTGGTATTGAGAGAGGTTTTGATAGTGATTTAGGGTTTTTTTCAGGCGAGTTAGGGTTAGGTTAGAGATGGACGTTAATGCCTCGGGACTAGTAGAGGAGTTGGAGGATGATAGTTGGTGGAGACAGGGGGGATTATTAAAGACAGACGAGGACTATAGGGAGGAGCTTTATAGGATTAGACGATCTTAGGAATCGACTGACGTAAGGGAGACTATTATTGAGGCAGGTCTGGGGATCCAATCCTCATATAGGACAGATAGCGAGGCCTCCAGAGAAAACAAGGACAGCAGAGTACTAGAGGCCATCAATGAAATTTTTTCTTGGGAACCAGAAAAGGGTGGGAATAGCCAAAAAAAATTCTCTTATCTGCCCAAGATCAGCAGTGGAAAGGTTTCAAAGAAAAGGCAGACTGATTGTAACACAGTGGAGGAAGCGAGTGTTAGAAATATCCCAAGGCCTGGCCAAAGAGTGCATTCTTTACCCTTTCCTGCACGTAGTAAGTTGGTGGAGGCGGAGTTGGTATTGGAACAAAGACTGCCTGATAATATTTCAGTGGAGGGAGCCGGTGATAGGGTTGGTGTAGAGTCAATACATGGAGTGCAACCTGTTTCTAAACCTTCTTATAGTTTCTTGGTGGTGGTGGATGTGGTTTATGGAAATGACCGTCCTATGAGGGGTGCAGAGAGGGGGTATGGGAAGGAATCGTTAGAGAAGGTGAACGATAGAGATTTCTACAAAAAGGGATTTCTAGAGAGAAAAAATTTAAAACCTTGGAGAGAGAGGAAAGATAAAATAAAGTTGACCCTGGGTAGAGATATAGGGATGAGTGAAGCTAGTCATTACTCCCTTCGGGGCCTAGTTGACAGGTTTGGGTATAGAGCTATGGATACGAGGGATATTCACTCATTGATCACTGATGTTTGGGGTCCCGTTCTCAGATACTTACCAGAGGTGTTCATTTTTCCCAGAGGGTGGTACTGCTTCATGTTTTAGTCCACGAAGGATGCAGATCTTATTCTAAACAAGGTTTGGATTGTGAAGGCAGGGAGCCTTATGCTTAAATGGTGGCATGTGGCTTTTAACTCGGAGAAACAATTATTCAGATTCATACACTTGTGGGTTCTTTTACCCGGTTGTCTGCTCATTTCTTGGTGTTAGTCCCTAAAGTTGCACTTGACTGTGAGAGGGAAAGCTAGGGCATCATCGATTTATTGAAAAGTGTTTTAAAGGATTTTTATGATTTCATTTTTTGAGTAAGGTGGTTGAAAACTGGCTCAAGGGTATAACATAACATGAAAATCAAAATCAGAACATAGTATATTCCATTGACTGGTTAAAAGGTAGTCACATAGATAGATTAGACCGATAAGGAAAAGAGAGAATGAAGCTTTCAATTTGTCAACTTCACATAAATTCTTGTCTCAGAATATCATAAAGAAACAAGACCATCAGCTTGAAATCAAAACTTGAAAATAACTTCCACAATAAATTCTTCACTGTATTAATTAACAATCAAGAAACAAATGCATTGCAATCTGAATAATGAATTCAATCATGAAGAAAGAAATCAAAGTAGAAAAGAGTGTCTAACCATCCATATGCCTTTGCTATTAAATGTCAAATAGAATAGTAATGCCTTACAAGGAATTTCAACATAAGTCCTCTGGATATCCAATTTTTCGATCATATCAGAGTCTTTCCTCTGCCTATTTAAACTATCCACAAAACCCCCAATCCTATTTTCTAGAGTGTTCTTAATGACTAGATCTAGATAGCATCTATCTATTAGGGAGGTTAGCTAAAAAATAGCATTTATATTCCAAAAATAGATCATTGCTCAAAAAATTAATATCGTATGATCTTGCCAGCATTACATTCGATTCTACAAAACAAGGATTAGTTTGATCTAGTCATACATTTTGAGGTCTTTGCATTTCACAAGCCAAAACGAGTAGACACTGCCATATTTCCTGGAAAACATCAAAATTATGATTGTATCAACCTTCATGAAACTTTTAGGATATGATAACAGCAGTAGCTTTGGCAGTTTTCTGTTTGAGCTTTGTGGTAAGAATGACATTATGCCAATAGAGTCTGAAGTTTATTTCTTTGAGTTCTTTGAGCAATGCCCTTTACTCTTTTTTCTTCTTATTGAAACCTTGAATCCTTTCTTGCTGACGAGCACTCCATTGTTCTATATGGGTCTTTTCTCTCTTCAACTGTCTCACTGTCTTCTGGAGTTCCTTGATCCTTTCTCTATCTGTTCTAACTTTAACCTTGAATTCATGGAACTCTTCAGAAGGTGCAGGCTCATTCAGATTTATGGAAACCTTGGGTTCTCTCAAGTTAATTTGGTATTTAGAAACCAATCCCGAGCTGTGTTCTTCATCAGAACTTGCTAAATCCATGGCTTCACGCATATCTGATATGTGATCTCAATCTACAAGGTAACCTTTTTTATTTTCAGGGATCTCACTGATACCTTTAGAATTTTCTTTATATTTTGTCAATCTGGTTGTAGCTCTTGTTCCAGGTATTGTAGATGATGAAACAATCTATTTACCTCTTTCTGCTGGTTTCTTATGCAATGGAGGTCTTTTTGCTTTTTTTTTTCTGGTACCTGCTTCGGCACCTTCAGAGTGATCTTCTATAAATATGATGTTTTCTTCTTTGATTGAGGGATTGAACATGGCTTTGGACTTCAACCTGTATTTGTTGGTAACCCTAGTAGAATTCCTTCTAGGGTTTTGAGACACAGGTACACCTTTATTCTTTGTCCTTTTGACTGCAACGTCTTTTTTACTAGTTGAAGGTGATTCATGCTTGGCTGTAGTTTGAATATCAAAAAACTTCATCTGAATCTTCTTCCCCTTTAACATCTTCCTCACAAAACATTTTGATTTCTGGATCCAATTTCGGTCTTTTACCTCTGCTATTCCTCTTCACCTTGATAGCAACCATTTCTTCTTTAACAGGGGTTTCATCAATTGAAATATTTTGTTTCTATGTAACAATCTTTTTTCCTTTGCCTATCTTCTGTTTGCTACACTGTGGGTCAGGATTTAAGGATTGCATGAGCCAGCTCCAAGGTTTCTGTATTTCTCTCAAAGCAGACACGATTAGAGTCTTAATTAAGACCTGCTGAAACAGGTTTCTCTTTGCATTGGAGGAGAGTGACTGCACTCTTTTTGACATCTTTTTCAAGATTTTGAGTAAAATGTAAGGCAGATTTAAAGGATAATCGCCATTTAGATGCATTAATAGCCTAATGTGGTAGATATAAATTAGTGAGAATCTTCTTTCGTAGGTGATATACCTGTGGATAATGATCAGATCAGTATACCATTTTGGTCTAATCCAGCTGTGAGTAACTCCCTTTCTCCAATTCGGATTTTGCTTATCTAGAAGCAAGAATTGATTGACAAACTCTATAACCACATGCTCCTTCTTCCACCATAGTTCTCCTCCAACCACCAATCTGCAAGATTTGGCAATTGTTTGTTCTGTCACCAACATTAGCAGCTTCTTGATCTCCACTTCGTAACCATCAAATTTATGTGCAAACTCCATAGAGACCTGTTCGTCGTGACCTTGGAAAGTGGTGAGGAATTCGAACCAACCAGCATCTCTGAACCTTTGAGCCATCTGAGGATAAGCTTCGAGAAGTTCGACACCCTCGGGTTCTAATCTGACCACTTATCTGCTCCTCTTATGTGCCATCAAAACACAATGCTACAACTAGCACTTCTCGGATTCTGAATATGCTACCTGCAATTTGTTAATATATAACCATTCTTCTGAGAAAACATCTGCTCTTAAAATTCAGCAAAATCAGGATGAAGAGTGACTGTTTTTAATAATGATCTTTGGGAATTGAACAATTTGAAATGAGTCCTTTGCAGGTATAGATCAATCCGATCATGTAACAGTTTGAATCATCAAATGATTCGAGAGCCATCGTGGGACACATGCGAACTCTTAGTCCATGATCTGGGTAATCATAACAGAATTTGGGTGGTGGGTGCATATTAAGGCATGATTATATTTGCGCTATAGGAATAATGTTATTCCAGTAGCGCTATTAATGACTTAGCATAATTTGAATTTGTAAAGTTCAAACAGGCATATGAAGTGACACATCCTTCAAAACCATGTCTTAAAACTCTAAACTTAAAGAAATTATCCAAAAAGATAAAATGAAAACCATAACAAGCTGAAAAAAATGATTTAAATAAAATGAAATAAGATAATGAAGTGCAGGTAGGAAGGGTTTAGGATTAGGATTTCTCACTAAATCAAACACAAAATTAGAGACTAATACTGGCTCCTTCTGGGGATGGAGTTTTGATAATAAACTCCAAGAACTCCAGACCAATGCCTTTTCCTTTATTTCTGATTCACTAATGTCCCTGCATCTGTCAGTCTTTATTCGCAACATAACTGTAAAAACAAGTCCATTGGGTATATGGAGTCTTTATTGAAAAGAAAACCTATTGTACTAACTGAAAGCCTGATGAGTCTTTAGAGAAAATAGGGCTTCAAGAACCTCCCATTCACTAGGCCTCCAAAAGTTTCTATGTTGTCTAAATTATGCAGGAGAAAAGTGTTATTGTCCATTGCCTTGGCTATTTTGAAAGGACCATACCATAGGTTATCAAACTTACCATGTTTTGCGTTATCCTCTCTCCTGGCATCCCACCTTAACACCAAATCTCCCTCATTGAAAACATATTTCTTAGTTCCCTTATCGAATGTAGCCTTGAATTTGCTCTGGTGAGCAACAACTTTCTGATTCACTTGTTCTCTGACCTGCTGAACTTCAATCATATGAAAAATTATCCTTTGGAGATCGTTGGTTTCTTCTAACTCTTCTTGTAAAAACTTTAAAACTGGTAGGCCCAATTGAGTTGGAAGAATAGATTTTGTCCCATATACCATCTGGAAAGGAGAAGTCCCAATATAATTCTTGTTGCTGATACGATTGGCCCATAGGGAAAACTTTAACTTGGAATCCCATGATTTTTTATTTTCTGCCAGTAATTTTTTGATAATCCTTATCAGAGTCTTATTGGAATATTCTGCTAACCCATTCCCTTGGGGGTAGTAGGGAGTAGAATGAACCAATTTGATACTATACTTATTTCATAATTCAATCATGGAATTCGATTTAAAATCTTGAGCATTATCAGTGACTAGTTTTTTAGGACAACCAAACCTGGAAAAAATATATCTTTCTAGAAAGTCCATGATCACCTTGTTTGTTGCATTCTGAGTCAGAATTGCTTCAATGCACTTCGTAAAGTAATCAGTGGCTATAAGAATCCATCTATGCTTTCCTAAATATGAAGGATTGATCTCTCCGATGAAATCCAAGCCCCATTGTTGGAATGGTCCATGAGTGACGATTGGTTTTAAAGGCAGAGACATAAGTTTCTGCTTTCCAACAAATTTCTGACAGGATTCACATGCCCTGACCCGAGCAAAAATATCTGAGAATAGAACAAGCCAATAATAGCCTGCCCTAAGAATCTTGAAGGCAGTAGCCTTCCAATGGTGATGGCCTCCGCACACACCATGATGTAGATCATAAAAAAATTGTTCAACTTATTTTTCATCAACACACCTCAACAAGAAACCATTAGGATCTTTCTAGAATAAGATCTGATCAATAATGCAATACTTCACTACTCTTAACTTTAATGATCTGAATTTTTACTTATCCAAATCTCGGGGAGATTGAAAATTCAGCAGAAAAAATACGATATCTTAGTACCATGGTGAAGAAACATACTTGTTGTTTACCTGTGAATTTTTTTCTTCAATTTGGAAAGAGGAATCTTGTGTCTTGTCTGAAAGATTGTACAACCCAATTGCTTTGCAATTAGATTCTGTCATTAATTTGGCAAGGCCTTGACCTTTTATCATCTGAGTAGGCTTTATGGTGAGATCATACTCTAGGATTTTTGTTATCCATTTCCCTCTCTTTCCTTCACAGTCAGTCTGAACCAATATTTCTTTGACTGCACTATTTGGGACATAAGCTATAATCTAAGATTGAAGGATATATACTCTAAAGGACTTCAAAGCCTTTACCAAGGCATAAGCCTATTTCTCCATTATGTCATACTTCAATTCAGAGTCTCTGAGGGTTTTTCTAAAGAAGGAGATGGGTTTCTCATATCCTTGCTCATTTCTTTGCAGGAGGACAACATCTATGGTGTTTTCTGATGTAAATGAGAAAATCATGAATCCCTTGGAGTAATCTGGACTAATGAGAACAGGGGCCTGAACAAGATCCTGCTTTATTCTTTCAAAATATTCTTTAGCTTCTGGTATCCACTTAATTTCTGCATCTTTTTACAACATGTCACTAATTTATTTGATAATCTCTGGGAAATTAGGTATAAACCTCCTTAAAAAATTAATTTTACCAATGAAGGACTGAATAGACTTCTTGTTTCTCGGAATGTCTATCTGTTGGATAGCATTTACTCTTTCGAGATCTATTTTAATACCTTCAGGGGAAATAATATGTCCTGAAATCTTTCCTTCCTCCATGGCAAAGTGTGATTTTTTAAGGTTAAGTGAAATGCCATACCTTTTTCATTTCTCAAAAGTCTTCTTCAAGTGTTGTAAATGTTCTTCGTCAGATGTTGAAAATACAGTGATGTCGTCGAGATAAATAACCACAACCCTGTCGTTTTCACCAATAAAAGCAATATCCATAGCCCTTTGAAATGTGGCTCATGCATTCATCAATCCAAAGGGCATCTTTTCATACATAAAAGTACCCCATGGAGTGGTAAAAGTTGTTTTCTTTTTATCTTCCTCCACTAGTGATATTTGATTGTATCATGAGTATCCATCAAGCATGGAGATCCTCTTTGCTCCTACAACTCTTTGTAAAATATGATCCATTTTTGTTAATGGATAATTGTCTTTCAAGGAGCACCTGTTCAAATTCCTAAAGTCCACACAGAGCCTTATCTCTTCGTTCTTCTTCCCGATAGGTACAAGGTTGGCTACCCATTCTGAATACCTCAGTGGCACTATGATTTTGGATTCCAATAACCTTTTCAACTCCTTTTCTATTATAGGCAACAATAGAGGATTAAATTGCCTGGACTTTTTCTTAATAGGTTTAGACCTAGGTTTCAAAGGAATTTTGTGATGTATTATCTCTGTATCAAACACTTTCAAATATTCATAAGACCAGGAAAATATATCTAAATATTGCTTCATTAATTCAACATATACTCTTCTCTGCTTCTGTGACAATTTTCTAGATATTTTGACCAACCTGGGATTTGTATCCGGACTGATGTCACAGTCCAATACATCTGTTTCTTTTGTTTGGATAACAACCTTCCTGGAAACATCATTGTGATCGAACAACATCTCTAGTGGAACCAAACCTTTAGGCAGATGGTTTGTCTTCAATTCAATGATTTTGTGCCTAGCAACAGTATCTTGAAGGACCTCTGCAACATGTATTTCTACTTCACCATTTTCGTCATCCTGATCTATTGAAATGTTAGAAAACTCTTCAATAGTTTTCAAGAATCTTTGAATTTCCTCATCATCTTTAAAGACCCACCAATGTTTTATATTATCTGGTATTGAGGGTCTATGTCTGACCTCAACTTTAAACTTCAGATTAGGAAACATTGGAGTTTTTAAGTTTCTAGCTACAAGTGCCAAAGAATCAGCCTACTGATTTAAATTTATGTGCACAAAAGTAATATTGAATGCCAAAAACAAATTATCCACATAATCCCACACCTCATTTCTATATTTTTTCAACCTTTGTTGTTTGGTTTGATATATATTTTTGATATGGTGAACAATTAATTCTGAATCTCCAAAAACAGAAAGTTTATCTATATCCATATCTTTTGCAACTTTCAAACCTAACAGTAAGGCTTCATACTCATTGATGTTATTGGTGGTTTCAAATTCAAGTTTATATGACATAGGAATCACCTCCTTAGTAGGGGAAATGAAGACAATCCCAGCTCTGAAACCTTCTTTAGAACATGCTCCATCAAATTACATTTTCCAAATAAAGTTATCTTCACTGTCTCCAACTGCAGTTGTTGTCTTCCTAACTGATACTTCTGCCATCTCATCACTCATATGAAAAATAGAAGAACGAAGATAGTCTTCTACAACATATATAGGATGATTAGTGGGGTTTTCATGATCACTTACCAAATAATCCATTCTTACTTCTCTGTATAATCTATGTTGTTCCCCACCAAAAACAAGTATGGTTGCATAACTATGATCCATCTGTAGAGTACTACCTACCTTCTTGGCCCAAGATCTTGAAAGAAGCATTCCAAATTTTGGTGGTATGTCAGCCACAATAACATCTAATACCACACTTTTCATAGGTAACTGGGAAAGAGTAACAAACTCATCTTTCATAACTCCAATGAATTTGACTTTCTTGGAGTCAAAAGAATATAGATCATGATATGGTCTAGTAATGTCCAATCCTAATTTTTCCATCACCACCTTAAGCATGACATTATGCGAGGCACCAGAATCCATTAGGCAGTTGTGAAATATCTTGTCATGGACATTTAATGAAATGTAGAATGGGGGAGAGGCATCAATTATGTCTTCAATGTGAGGTCCAATAGTTATAACAGGGTTTTCATCTTCTAGATTAACTGTATCTAAAAAGGTAACTTGAGCTGGAGACTGTAGAGCCTTGAGGACAGTCTTTCTAAAGGGTTCTATTTTCATGAGTTCTAACAATGGCACTGAAATCTTGATTTTTTTCATTTCATGTTCTAAACTGAAAGAATAAACATTTCTTTATGGTTCCTTTATGTCAATAGTTCTATCCTTGGTAGGTTGTTTCAATGGTTGATCAACCTGAATCTTGGGACTTCCTTAGATGATTCCCATTTTAATTGGAGCACTAGCCTTCTTTGTGGAAACAAGTGTATCCACTTTAGGTGTATTTGAACTAGATATGAGATTGTACTTCTTCCTTTTAGGTTCCTTTTGGATGATCTCATCAACATCCCCTTCCTCAAATTGGTTTAGAATTAAAGCATCCTCATAATCCTACTGTATCACATGCATAGGATATGCTTCATAATAATTTAGGTGAACTGCAGAGTCATATTATGTATCATCTTCATCCTCCTTCTCATCTACTGCATTATTCTGGAAAGGAGGAAAAACCTTTTGATCATCTTGATTTTTTCTTTCCCTTGGTAATATTTGAGGTGCATTGTCCGGCCTCCTGAACTGGTTTTGGTTTCTGTATCCACCCTTGTG
Source organism: Picea glauca (assembly GCA_000966675.3). Lineage (NCBI taxonomy): Eukaryota > Viridiplantae > Streptophyta > Pinopsida > Pinales > Pinaceae > Picea > Picea glauca. Next base: position 27,620 of record JZKD02S2008809.1, on the reverse strand, counting down.
TGCAAGTCTACTGGGTTTTTTTTGTTACATCTTCAACCTTGCCATCTCACATGTTAGAGTTTTCAGCATCTTAGCCATTTCATCCATCTTAGAATCAGATGTTGTATTAGAAGATGAAGGCAATTTTTTTTATTTTTATTTTTGTCTCTATCACTCCTAGACTTTAATTTGTCTACTACTAATATGTTTGATTCTACCTCAATAACAACATATTTCATCAGGATGAGGGTAGAATTCCTTCTTTCCCTAAGCAACAAGGAAAATTCAGCATCGAAAACATTGGCAAAAGTGATTTTAGTTGATGTCTATGAAGGTTTAATCTCCTCTGGAATTTTACCAAACATCTAGTTAAATCTTTTGGTAAAATTTGGTATTGATTCACCTTGTTTCCTTTTTAAAGCACCAAATTTGGTGATGTAGTATAAAAATTCTTTCTTGTCTCCCCAGTGTTTAAGAAAGGAATCATCTAAGGCTACAATATCAACAATTGAATTAGGAGGCAAACTCCTGAACCACTTTCTTGCTTCCCCATTTAGACTCTGCACGAACAATCTCATCCACACATCAGCATGCTCTACATTGAAATTATCTGCAAAACTATAAAATGAACTCAAATTCTCTTCAACAGTAACTACTCCATCTCCATTGAATCTAGGCAAGTATCTCATATAATTATTTGGTGGAAAGTCAAACATGACTTGTGGAAGAATCAAAGGGGCATACCTTGCTGCAATGATTTTATCCATTCTATCTGCAGCCATATTTTCTATCTTTAGTGTTTGAGTTTTGGGGGTAAGCAAGGTTGGTGATGTTGGAGATGAAACTATACATTGTGTATGACAACTTAATTGTACTTTCACTGAATCTTGATCTATAGAAGATAAGGATTTCTCTTCTAGACTATGAACAGATGAAGGGCCCAGAAACAGAGGATTTTCAAAAGAAAAATAATGTGGTTTAAAATCTTCAGATAAGAAAGATCCAAGAGACGAAGAAGGTGTCTTTGGTTCACTCTTAATGTCTGTGTTGTGATCTCCCAAACTTTTAGTCACAGACAAGGTGTTTGAATACTCCTGTTTAATGAGTTCAGTAAGTAACTTCCACTATTCTAGATTTAATTATGAGATAGTTGAAGGGAATGAAACTGTATCAGGCTCAATAACAGGTTTGACTTCACTTTCAGGAATCACCCCCTCATCCACTTGGGTTTTGGTGATTTCAGAGGACTATCCTTGAAAACTTTCTGAAGAAAATTTTCCCTTTGAGAGAGAAGACTATCTAGAAACAACCTTAGGTTTTCTTAATAACTTTTCAGGATCTGGAACTTCTACAACAAGCTCAAGATCTGGATTTTTTGTAGTTACTAGTCTCTTAGTAGATGATGAAGAAGTTAGAGGAGTTTTAGGTCCTTTACCTTCTCTTTTAGGAGCCAGAATTACTGCAGAGGAGTCGCCAAGTGAATAATCACAGTCTTAAATAATGTCCAAAATCTTGTTCACCATCAAGATTTGAATCTAATTTTGTCGTTTCCCCAGGGAAGATATCTTCGTTTCTTCGTCCCTGGAAACAGCGCCAAAAAATGTTAGTCCCTAAAGTTGCACTTGACTGTGAGAGGGAAAGCTAGGGCATCATCGATTTATTGCAAAGTGTTTTAAAGGCTTTTGATGATTTTGTTTTTTTAGTAAGGTGGTTGAAAACTGGCTCAAGGGTATAACATAACATGAAAATCAAAATCAGAACATAGTATATCCCATTGACTGGTTAAAAGGTAGTCACATAGATAGATTAGACTGATAAGAAAAAGAGAGAATGAAGCTTTCAATTTGTCAACTTCACATAAATTCTTGTCTCGCAATATCATAAAGAAACAAGACCATCAGCTTGAAATCAAAACTTGAAAATAACTTCCATGGTAAATTCTTCATTGTATTAATTAACAATAAAGAAACAAATGCATTGCAATCTGAATAATGAATTCAAGCATGAAGAAGAAAATAGAGTAGAAAAGAGTGTCTAACCATCCATATGCCTTTTCTATTAAGTGTCAAATAGAATAGTAATGCCTTATAAGGATTTTCAACATAAGTCCTATGGATCTCCAATTTTTCGACCATAACAGAGTCTTTCCTCTACCTATTTAAACTATCCACAAAACCCCCAATCCTATTTTCTAGAGTGTTCTTAATGACTAGATCTAGATAACATCTATCTATTAGGGAGGTTAGCTCAAAAAGAGCATTTATATTCCAAAAATAGATCATTGCTCAACAACTTAATATCGTATGATTTTTCCAACATTACATTCGATTCTACAAAATAGGGATTAGTTTGATCTAGTCATACATTTCGAGGTCTTTGCATTTCACAAGACAAAATGAGTAGACACTGCCATATTTCCTGGAAAACATCAAAATTATGATTGTATCAATCTTCATGAAACTTTTAGGATATGATAACAGCAGTAGCTTTGGCAGTTTTCTATTTGAGCTTTGTGGTAAGCACGACATTATGCCAATAGAGTCTGAAGTTTATTTCTTTGAGATCTTTGAGCAATGCCCTTTGCTCTTTCTTCTTCTTCTTGAAACCTTGAATCCTTTCTTGCTGACGAGCACTCCATTGTTCTATATGGGTATTTTCTCTCTTCAACTATCTCACTGTCTTTTGGAGTTCCTTGATCCTTTCTCTATTAGTTTTGACTTTAACCTTGAATTCGGGGAACTCTTCAGAAGGTGCAGGCTCATTCAGATTTATGGAAACTGTCAGTGTTTCATGGAAACCTGCACAGGAGATCTAGCTAAAGCAAGTACAAACAAAGATTATCAAGAAAGGAAGAGAGATTCAATATGAAAGAATGAGAAAATATATTGACACTACTCCAATGAGATGATGATTGATACATAGATCATGATCAATATGATACAATGAATGAGTGGAATACACTCATATATAGGGAAAAGAATTCCATAATTAAGAAAATAAATCAAGTAGTTAGTTTTCCTTAGGAATGCATGCATGCATAATAGTGATGGTAAAAATAGAAAGTCTAAAAATAGAACTAGTCGGTTAACTCCCAATGAACTAGTGTTACTCCCAATGAACTAGTGTGTCAAAAATAGAAATTTCTCCAGCACCCCCCTGAACATCACTGAGTAAAAATGAGTCCCGACTACTAGTCCATTTTAGGTACTCATGTACAATGCAACTAATGAACACTGAATAAAAGTGAGGAAATAGGGAAAACCACGTGGGAACAAAACCCCCCCTCAAAAGATAATGTATCAAAAGAAGAAAATAACAGTTGTTAGACAATTGTGTTCTTCACTGCAAGACGATCCCGCAAAGTCTGAAACTTCTGCTCATTGAAAGTCATTGTGAATATGTAGAAATATTTATGGATCTGATGAAGTCCTTTGGCAACCTGTTGGGCCTTGTACTTCTTAATCCTGTGGACCCATTTGCACCTGAAAATATTCCTTTCTAGTGGACGTGGAACCAAATTCCAAGTCTGGTTCTGTAGGAGTGAGTCATACTCCTTCTGCATGGCTGCTTTCCATAATGGATTTCCCACAACCCTATTGTAGTTATGTGGATCAGTAGATTGAAGCATATAACAATGCATGGGCATCGCAGATTCTGAAGTTGAAAATACATGAGAAGGCTCCTCGTGTTGAGATCGAGTCCTCCTCGAGGCCAGTGGATTCCCTGCAAGGTTGCCTGTTTCCTAAAGTGTGGTATGTGCCTTCTTGGGCATCTGCCGAAGCTTCGGCGTTGGATTCTTATCTGGATGTACTACCTGCTTATTTCCATGTACATAATCTGAGTGTATGGAATCATATTTGATGTCTGAAACTGATCGAAGAACAAGAGTATATGCATGTTACACTAGAGGTGCATGCAAATTACTCTCCTTATGTGTAAGTAGAATAGAGGAGTCATCGTCAGAAAACTTAGTGAATTTATACAACCTTGACTTGTGATCCACCTCACCAATTGCAATGATGGAATTTTCATGCATGTCAATTACTGAAACTGAATCTGATGTAAATTCAACCTTTTTACCTTTCTGAGCGATCTGATAAACTGAGAGCAGATTCATATAAAGATTTGGAACATGTAAAACATTCTCAAAACTGCCATTGTAGAGTTCCACTCTCCCTTCTCCTGCTACTGCTACTGGGGTATCATCCCCCATGAGAATAGGGGGTCTTGAGCATGGAATCAATGCTCTTGCTCAAGACCCCCTATAGAATCTTCTTGTAGCTTTTGCCAATCTGGTTGTAGCTCTTGTTACAGGTCCTGTAGATGATGAATCAATTTGTTTACCTCTTTCTACTGATTTCTTATGCAGTGGAGGTCTTTTTGCTTTTTTTCTGGTACCTGCTTCGGCATCTTCAGAGTGATCTTCTATAACTATGATGTTTTCTTCTTTGATTGAGGGATTGAACATGGCTTTGGACTTCAATCTGTATTTGTTGGTAACCCTAGTAGAATTCCTTCTAGGGTTTTGAGACACAGGTACACCTTTATTCTTTGTCCTTTTGACTGCAACGTTTTTTTTACTGGTTGAAGGTGATTCATGCTTGGTTGTAGTTTGAATATCAAAATCTTCATCTGAATCTTCTTCCCCTTTAACATCTTCCTTAGAAAATATTTTGATTTCTAGATCCAATTTCGGTCTTTTACCTCTGTTATTCCTCGTCACCGTGATAGTAGGTATTTCTTCTTTAACAGGGGTTTCATCAATTGAAATATTTTGTTTTTGTGTAACAGTCTTTTTTACTTTTCCTTTCTTCTATTTGTTGAACTCTGGGTTAGGATTTAAGGATTGCATGAGCTAGCTCCAGGGTTTCTATATTTCTCTCAAAGAAGACATGCCTAGAGTCTTAATTAAGACCTGATGAAACAGGCTGCTCTTTGCATTGGAGGAGAGTGACTGCACTCTTTTTGACATCTTTGTCAAGCTTTTGAGTAAAAAGTAAGGCAAATTTAAAGGATAATCACCATTTAGATGCATTAATAACCTAATGTGGTAGATATAAATTAGTGAGAATCTACCTTCATAGGTGATATACCTGTGGATAATGATCAGAGAAGTGTGCCATTCTGGTCTAATCCAGTTGTGAGAAACTCCCTTTCTCCAATTCGGATTTTTCTTATCTAGAAGCAAAAATTGATTGACAAACTATGTAACCACATGCTCCTTCTTCCACCATCGTCCTCCTCCAACCACCAATCTGCAATATTTGGAAATTGTTTGTTCTGTCACCATCATTAGAAGCTTCTCGATCTACACTTCGTAACCATCAAAGTTCTGTGAAAACTCCATAGAGATCTGTTCATCGTGACTTTGGAAAGTGGTGAGGAATTTGAACCAACCAACATCTCTAAACCTTTGATCCATCTGAGGATAAGCTTCAAGAACTTTGGCACCCTCGGGTTCTAATTTGACCACTTGTCCACTCCTCTTAGGCGCCATCAAAACACAATGCTACAACTGACACTGCTCGGATTCTGAATATGCTACCTGCAATCTGTTAATATATAACCGTTCTCTTGAGAAAACATCTGCTCTTAAAATTCAGCAAAATCAGGACGAAGAGTGAATGTTTCAAATAATGATCTTTGGGAATTGAATGATTTGAAATGAGTCCTTTGTAGGTACAGAGAAATCCGATCATGTAACGGTTTGAATCATCAAATGATTCGAGAGCCATCGTGGGACACATGCAAACTCTTAGTCCACGATCTGGGTAATCATTGCAAAATCTGGGTGGTGGGCGCATATTAAGGCATGATTATATTTGCGCTACGAGAATAATGTTATTCCAGTAGTGCTATTAATGACTTAGCATAATTTGAATTTGTAAAGTTCAAATAAGCATATGAAGAGACACATCATTCAAAACCATGTCTTAAAACTCCAAACTTAAAGAAATTATCCAAAAAGCTAAAATGCAAGCCATAACAAGCTGAAAACAATGATTTAAATAAAATGAATGAAGATAATGAAGTGTAGGTAGGAAGGGTTTAGGATTAGGATTTATCACTAAATCAAACGTAAAATTAGAGACTAACACTTGGAATCAAGAAGCCTTCGAGGATATTGGAAACGTAATTGACAATATTTATTCGTGAACCCTGGTTTACTATAGGGACTAGACAGAAGGATGGGTAAAATTCTTGTGGAAATTGACCTGTTTGAAGGGTTTTCGGCCTATATTGAGGTTGTGTGGAATGGAGGGGACTACGTCCAAAAACTGGACTACATGGGAGTGTCGTTCAGGTGCACAAAATGCAAAGCTACGAGGCATTTAAGGTATAACTACTCTGGTCCCCAACAAAAGAGGATGTTCGAGCCGAAAGATGTGTCTGTTGAAGCTGAGTTAAAGATGTCGTCGTATGCTGAGACTATGCCATCTGAAGAAGGGCGTGGAAGAAGACAACTATAGGATCTGGAAAGCGATCAAGCATCATGTAAGTCCAATCTCCATCGCTTTAAAATATTTTTTCCACCTTATGTATATTCTGTGGGGGAATTTGATTGGTAATGGTTGAGTGGTTCCTAGAGAAGAATTGAAAGAGAGATCAGCTTCAGATAGATGCATTTATTGTGTAGGTTCTAGTGAGGGGATAGAAAAATGACACGTTGTTGCCTTGGCGGAAGA
>JZKD02S2008809.1:0-20869 GCA_000966675.3 Picea glauca | reverse complement strand
TAATTTACAGCTCAAGGCTCTGGTACATAGTGATTCTGAGTTTTGCACTGGAATTAACTCAAAAAAATATGGGGAGCTGATGTGGTTAGCGGATAGGAGTCCTACTGAAGTTTTGACTGTTAGTCTAATTCTGGGTTCGGGGAGATCCAAAGTGAGATCTAGTGAGTTTTTCTATAATCCAAATCCTAAAGGTTTTTAGGCCTAGAAGGGTGGTTCTATGGGTAAAGGGAGAAGCCCATATTTTTATACTATTCCTAAGGTATCTCCTGAACTGGTGATTTTAGAATATTTGAAGGGTAGGACTGAGTTCTTCTCATTTCCCTCACAGGATAGTGATCCTACAGGGGTAGATGAAGATACATTTAGTATTCAAAATTCTTCTAAGACATATCCGAGGGTATTGGATGAAATAGAGACTTCAATCATTAATTATATCCCAACCTATAGAGACATACTCAATAGATCTCCCCTGCCAGTTTTTGTTGGGGGAGACATGTTAAATAAGCCAGTGGATAAGTTGGATAAGGAGGACGTTCTTAGGCATTTGAATTCTCCACCTGAGGTGGGTGAGGCAACTTTGATAAAAGGGGATGTTTGGGGAGGGTTGGAGAAGTATTTTTCTCATTTGAAGACTAGAAGTGCGTGAAAGTTAGATGTTGAGAAGGCAAAAAGAAGCTATGTGTGGAACTAATCTGGTTATTGGTCCAAAGCCGCTTAGAGCACAAAAATACCTAGCCAGAGTTAAAAAATGATTGTGGCCACACTAAATGTAAGGAGAATGGGGGGCTATATGAAGTACTTAGCCCTTAAAAGGTTCACAGAACTTACAAAACCATATGTCTCATTTTTACAGGAAACTATGGTCAGTGCTACTAAAGCTAGGGAAACTATTGTTAAGATTCTTCCAAATTGGTATTCTTGTGGGGTGGATTCTACTGGACTTTCATGGGTTTTTCTCTCTATATGGAATCCAAAAAAATTTGATTTCAATGCCTATTTGACTTCTGCAGGAATTATGTTAGAAGGAACTGTAAAATATTTGGATAAAAAGTTAAAGTTGATTAACTGTTATGGTCCTTACTTAGACAAGGAGGTATATTGGGAGAATATTAAAAGGGAAGGGTTACTTAAAGAACACTCACTGATCCTGGGTGGGGATCTAAATTTCACTACCTCAAGTAGAGAAGTTTGGGGTGCACATGCCAGATCAGATTCCTTACAACCCTACTTTAGACAGTTGGTACAAGAAGAGGGTTTGGTGGATGTAGTGCCTGTTCAAATTCTTCCCACCAGGAGGAATGGCAGAGGTGGTTAGGATTATATAGCTAAAAGACTGGATAGATTTTTTTATTTCAGAGGATCTTTCTTTGTCAGGGATGACGTATAGAACTTGGGTCTGTAATCTAAAGGTCTCAGATCACTTACCTGTGATATTACACTTGGAATCATATAATGAAAAAATATTTTATCCTTTCAAGTTCAACTCTATTTGGTTGGAAGACCCATAACTTGTTAACTTTGTTAGAACCAATTGGGATGGAATTTTGGGAACATAGGTTCTAAACCCAATGGACTCACTGGTAAAAAAGTTAAAATTATTAAAATCTATGGTGACCAAATGGGAAAGGAAGAAAAAATATGAAGCAAGAGAAGAATTTATCAAGCTTGAATTGGACTTGGATAATTTTTATACAAACTACCCAGGGGGGTTCAAGAAGGATATAGACAAAGTTACAGTTTTAGAAATGGAGAAAAGGAAAATTGTACTTATGAGACAAGAGGAGGAAACTTGGAGGAAGAAGAGAAAAATAAACGGGTTGGCTTTAGGTGATAGGAATACAACATTTTTCCATGCCTATGCGAACTCCAGGAAACAAAGAAATACTATTTGGGAGATTAATAAGGAAGATGGTTATGTGATTTCTTACAATCAACATTTACAAGTGGAAGTTGTAGGATACTTCTAGAATATTTATAAGGCACAACCTAACATTTGTATTTCTGATCAATTAGAAGTTTTAAAGAACTATCCAAAGATGTTCACAGAGGAAGATAACCATTGAGTAATTGAAAAAGTCACTTCAATAGAAATTATGAAAACTTTAAAAGGATTTAAAGCTTCTAAAAGCCCTGGCCTAGATGGCTGGATAGTGGAATTTTTTCTGTCTTTTTATGATATTTTGGGTAATGATATATTAGAGATGGTGGAAGAGTCCAGAAAGAAAGGGTGGGTTTCTGGGGCACTAAATGCTACCTTTCTTTCCCTTATTGCAAAAAGTGATAGACCAGAATCCTTTGGAGACTATAGACCTGTAGCTTTATGCAAATTAGTGTACAAGATTATCACTAAAATTATAGCTACCGGGATAAATTCATTTTTGTCTTTTGGGATTTCTAAGGAAACATTTGGATTCCTTGAGGGAAGAGAAATTACTGATGTCATTGGTGTTGTTCAAGAAACACTTCATAGCATTAAGGTGAAAAACATCAAATCTTTGGTTCTAAAATTAGATCTGGTAAAGGCTTATGATAAAATGGATTGGGGGTTCTTAAGGTTAGTATTACTATAGGTGGGACTGAATTTAGAAGAAACAGACTAGATTTTGGGATGTGTGACCTCAACAAACTATGATGTGTTGGTAAATGGAAAGCCTACTAATTTCTTCAAAAGTGCAAGGGGACTAAGGCATGGATGTCCTTTGTCACCTTTACTTTTTCTTCTTATTGTAGAAGGGATGAGTAGAGATATAAAGGAGCAGGTGGGGAAAAATAAAGTAGAAGGTATTCCAGTGACAAGAGGGATATACATTACTCATTTAATGTATGTTGATGATATCATATGTTTTTGGATTGGAAACATTGTGGAATGGAAAGTGTATAAGAAAATCCTGGATCTGTTCTGCAAAGCAACAGGTATGGCTTTCAATCCACAAAAGCTTCCTTCTTAGAAGTTGGATGGGCAATAGAGGAAGTAGCCTTGTTGAAGCATATCTTGTCATTTAATGCTAAACCAGTTGAGGAAGGGTTTAAGTATCTTGGATGTTACATCAAACCAAATTATTATAATAAGACAGATTGGTTGTGGTTGGAGAAAATATTTGACATAAGAATAGCAAATTGGAGTCATAGGTGGCTCAGTTTAGGAGGTAGACTCACTCTTGTCAAAATTGTATTGGAAAGCTTACTCATGTATTGGTTATCATTAGCCAAAATTACTAAATGTACTTTAAATAATATCAAAAGGAAGATGTTCAACTTTCTATGGATGGGTAAAAAGACTAAAGAAGGGATACATCTGGTTAGTTGAAAGAATTTAGCCAAACCAAAAAAAGTGGGTGGTTGGGGTATCAAAAACACATTTACCTTTGGTAAAGATCTTGCAGCTAAAAGCTTATGGAGGTGTCTTATAGTACCAGGTCTCTATCATGAGGTGATAATGAAAAAGTATCTGAAGAAAACAATTGTCACTGCGTGGTTTAGGGAGGGAAGGAAAATTTGGTCTCGCATATCAAATATTTGGATATCTCTCACCTAATCCACTCCTTTAATAAAAGACTGGCTGGCTTGGAAACCTGGTAATGGGAAAGACATCAGAATTGGGGTTGATCCAATAGTTGGAGCTCACAGTTACTTTAAACTATCTATGAATCTTATACGCACTCTGAAGGTACTAGGTATATAATTCCTAGCACAAGAAAGGAATATGGAATTGGATGATCTGAGTCATACTAGCTGGAAAAAGGCTGAGTCCCTAGGACTGGAAGGAGAAATGTCATAGGAATGAAAAAACTATGTAAAGGGGTTAGTTGGCTTAGGAATCAATTTAAATGATGAGAAATATACTTTAATTTGGTCCTGGGATACTAAGGGGGGACAATTTAATGCATAGCAGGCCTATGAAGTCCAATTGTTGGAGGAGGAGGTATAACCAACTTTTTGGTATTATGAAATTTGGCATTGGCAACTTCCACTAAAAATCAAACTTTTTACTTGGCTTATGCTTGAGCAAAAAATTCTGACCTGGGAGAATCTGAAAAGAGGATTTGTTGGCCCTAGTAAATGTGTACTATGTGGTCTCAAAGAATAAAATGTAAAGCATCTATTTCTTGACTGTAACTTTACAAAATACATTTGGTTTTATACAAAAAATGAATTAAATTGTAAAGGTAACTCGGAAGGAGGACATGTTGCAGAATGTTTATTACACTGGATAAAGAAGAAGGATAATGTTAAAGAATTGCCTTGTTATTTATGCTGGAAATCTGGAAACATAGGAACTTGGTTATTTTTGAAGATTGTTTTCCTAATAGGGTCATAATTTGCAATAACATATTACAGGATATGGGAGAAACTAAATCTTCTTTTGTTGCAAAAGACAATAGGATTGACATGCCTCCTTTATTGGACTGGGATATGACAGTGGGGTTCTTTGATGGTGCTTTACAAGAAAGATGTTCTAAATGTGGGGTTGGAGCAATGATTAAATGTCCATTAATAGAAACTTTTAGGATGAAGATGAAGTGGGGTACCAATACAAAGGGATAACTTCTTGCTCTGTGATGCATTCTTTACTTTGCTTCCTTTAAAAAGATAAATAGATTATAAATGTTAGGTGATTAAAATAGTCTATGATTATAAATTATCATAGACTGGTTTGCTAATGATAATAATATCCATGTGATCTCTCTTCAGCCTTGGATGTCTAGAATTCTAGAGCTAAGCCGAGAGATTTATACATTTAAAAGCTCAACATATTTACATGGCATATAACAAGAAAGTTGATCTATTGTCGAAAGAAGCTTTTCTTCTAGAGGAGGATGGGATATATTATGCACAAGGGAATGATGGAAATAAAACAAATTTTGTAAGATTGAATGTATAGAATTTTTTTTGCAAAAGTGTATGAGGAGCTGTAAATGAAAACTTTTTTGTTTTTTCATTTGGGTTTACAAAAACTGAGGAAAAATACTTTTACTCATGTATGAAAGGCAGTTTTATATTTGTAATGTTAGGATGAGCATAGTTATAAGGCTCATTGAACAATTGGATAGGAAGTCAAACCACTGTTGGAAGTCTTTGTATGAAAGTAACAAAATACTTGAATTGAATTCTGTTGACAGCATGATGTATGAGATTTTGTAACAAAATTCTTGAATTTTGTTTGGCAAGTCTTGATGTATGAGATTTTGTAACAGAACTTTTATATTAATTAGATTTTGTAACATAACTTTTATATTTTGAAAAGTTAAAAAAAAAAAAATCATTGATATAAAAAAAAAAAAATTATAAATTGACAAATTATAATTTATAACCAAAGGGTAAGAGAATATTTTGACCTAAATAGCGAAATCCAATACATCAAAACAAAGCGACTAAATAAAAACCTCGCATTCAACCTGCAATGCAGTTGTATCAATAATCTTGCCATTATTGATGCCGTCCTGCACTTTCTGAGCCCACCACTTGAGTGCATTACTTTGGTCCATTGATAGCCTTTTGAATACGTCTTTCCAAATGCTGTAAATTAATTTCTGATCAGCGAGCGAAAGGGTGTCAGCCACATCCATAATTCCTCTCTCCAATGCAGACAATTTCTCACCATTGATAGGGTGATGCGCAATCAGCATAACCATAGCATCCAGCCAATTGGTTAGAAAAGAAAACCGAAATCACGCGGGAGTAATTATCTCCCCATTCCCCATTGCATTTAGAATCCGATCAAATAAAATATTTATTTTAACTTCCACGCCAATTCGAATGTATTTTGCTGAATTATGAAGGCAAATATCCTCGCAAAAGTTTTTAATAAACGTTTGATACAGTTTCCCATCGCAACGCCTGATAACGTCAAACAGCCACAACAGAGCAGACCAAGCACAAAGAGCGGCTTCTTCCACGTCAATAAACTCATTGAATTTAATACGTTCAACGTTGGCCCGAAACTCTTCTAACAGTACAGACCTGCACGTATCTGCAACAGCCTCAGCGGAGGACGTCTTTGCGGCCTCAAAATATCCTACAATATATTTCTCCACTTCCGTACGAGATAGACTATTGTTCACAGACAACATGTCCTGTAAAGTGTGTTTCAGCATATCTAAATCCCCACAATCCGACTTGTCTTGGCTCATACCAAGTCTCGCAGCTAACTCCGGCAAAATGTTTATCTGCAAAGAGGATAGCATAGCTCGAAGTTTGGCTTCTTGCTCCAGACTCCAACGAACAGCATCCAAATATATCATGCATTGCTTTATGCCCTCATGAAATAGCATTTGAGAAACAACTGGTAGAATATCCAGGGCTTCATCCACACCCGAGAAACAAAACCCTTCGTCTGCTTCACACGAATACATGAGCTCAAAACATTTAAGATAAATCTCTCCACTAACAGAGCTTCCTATCTTTAGTTCACGAGGCCGCTCGCCCCAAGACCAGCGATGAGAAAGCCAGGTTTCATAAAACTCTGATCTTTTCAAAACTTGAGAATGTAGGTAGACATGATTTTCTTCGTCTCCATCTTCACCGATAAACTGTAATTTTAGGTCAGCTGTTTCTTGATCTCCAAATTCGAACAATTGTTGTTTCGCCATTGCTACTATTGTGAAGCTTACAGAAGATCCTCTTTTAAAAAAAAAACTCAACAAGGAACCCACGAATAATAACAATACTAGCAGTCTTGCAAATTGTTTATCCACGTGATCACTTGCGGTCTTATGTTTTTTCTTTCATTAATGGTGTATTTATACATGTTCATGGCACCAAGGTCTCCTTATTTATTTATTTTCATAAAATGTGGAGGGTAAATATAAATTTTCATATGCATAAGCTTTGTTGTTTTGGGCCTTGAAAGTTGAGATGGCTTGGGTTGGACGGTGTCTCTTTATCCGAGTACGCGCAGAGTTTTGAGGAGGAGTTTCGCTTCCACAAGGATCGGCTGCGACTTAGCATGGATAGTGGAATCGACTCGCGTCTTACACCAGACAAATTCGGACGAGATCGGACTCGTTTGTAGGGAATATCTTTTCTCATCGATGGTGAGGTTTTAGTGGGTAAACTTTGCATGGTTAATAATCTCTTTGTTAGTAATTAGTCAATGTTCCAGTTAAGATCTATTTTAGTAAAAAAATTAAAAGTGGATGCACCTAATTTATTAATTAGAGAATTTGTTTTGTCATGTTTATCATATCCATGATGAGATTTCACGTTCAATCTTGCATGGTCAATAATCTCTTTGTTTGTAGGGAATATCTTTTAAATCCATGGTGGGTGAGATTTTACTATTTCAGTGGTTCAACTTTGCATGGTCATTAATCTTTTTGTTAGTAATTAGTGAAGGTTAATGTTTTGTTGAAATATCAATGTCTAATGTCTAATTGACTTTTCCATATTTTTGGAACTGTGTGAAAAGAAGTAGAAGTGTGAATACATTTCCTACTATAATTTCAAATTTGTATTATTTATTGAGTGAAATTTTGAGGAAGGTCATTTGTTTTTTATGTTCGTCACTTTTACTCCAAGTGTCAAATTGTCTTGTGTTGTTATATATAAATTTGAGTAAGTCAGTGAATGGATATTCAATCAACTATTCACACTTTATGTGAATTAGGAGTATGGACTAATTAAAATTCAAGGATTGAGAGTGTGAAACTAATTAAAGTTTGTTTATTGTTATATTTAATCCTCCAACAAACCTTTTCCCAACCCCTCTTAGTGTGAGGCCTCGCTAGGGGACACACTATAGTAAACTAAACACCTAGAATTTATGATGGGTATATTATGAAGTGGAAGGTCAAACTGACCCGTTAGGATTTTTTATAGCGGTAAGTTTTGACAAAAACTTCATGTGGGACATAGAATTATCCTTCCTACATTGATCCATGAGAAAAGAATGAGAAAACCCCACACTTCAAAGAACGTTCATTGTATTATTCAACAACTTGATGCCTCCTTACTCTCAACAAGTGTGTTTCACTATGAACTTCGGAACTACACTCGCTACCCGAGCTTGTACGGGCCAATATGCCAACACATGAGGCATATACCATGAGACATCAAATATTGAAGTATTCAAGTCATTCCACTCTAAAACTACACTAGCCACCCAAGCCTATATATGTCAACCCTTGAGGCCTCTAGCATGAGGCAAGTAACAATGGAGTATCCCAAGCTATTAAATAAGATTCATCATATAAAATACCATAAAGAAATACTATAGGTTACCCAATACCATGGGCCCATAAACTATGAATGATAATTTCATGATTCATTATATCAACATTGTTTTAACTACTCTATAATCTAGTCAACATTAACTTGGTATTCCCCCTTTAAACTTTACACACCTACCCCCTCAACCTTTATTAATAAGGTATTTGAGAATATACCATGTCATTTATCACCTAAGTCTACATATAGACTTTACACCACTTCAAACCAAGGGTACATCCATTTGCATATGTGATAAAATCCAACTCCATAAAAATAATTACAATTGTATACTTAAAAATGTAATTTTATAAAACATCAACATGTTTTATTGCCAACATCCCTCTCTACTCCAATTAAAGTTAGCATAATCAAACACTCCTTAAACAAATACTTTTCATTTTCTATCTATCTATCTATATCTATCTATCTATCTATATATAGAAAGAAAGAATCATGCATACCAAAATATATAATACACCATTTGAATTGGCTTAAAAACCCATGAACCATTACGATTGTCATTATAAGAAATATATGTTTATGCACTAGAGCTTAGCAAAAGAAACAACTCCATGTTTTTCCATGCATATTCAAAACTAAAACCACATCCACATCTTTCAAGCTCACTCGCTATTTCTTAAATTTGTAATTAGTTATATGGTTTAACTTGACATTAACGCCATTTTACCTCAAGCATCCAAATAAACAAAACTAAAACCACATCCTTCAATGTTTCAACATGCATATTCAAAACTAAAACCACATCCTTTAAGCTCACTCAACATTTCTTAAATTTGTAATTAGTTATTAACGCCATTTTGTTTCCAAGCATCCAAATAAACAAAACTAAAACCACATCCTTCAATGTTTCTCCATGCATATTCAAAACTAAAACCACATCCTTCAAGCTCACTCTCCATTTCTTAAATTTGTAATTAGTTACATGGCTTACGTTGACATTAACGCCATTTTGCCTCCAACCATCCAAATAAACATCCTAGCGAGTGTCACCCATACGTAGTGTGAACATGTGAGAATGTGCCTTCCCATCACCATATGGAAACCTTGAAGCACATCTAATCAAATTGTTTGGTTATAACTTGAAACACATATAGTTGATTGAAATTTTGAAGGTTATTTGCTTTTGGTGATTCTAGGAATATATATATATTTTATTATGAATTTATTTGTTTTCAAGATTTAAGTAGCAAACATCTTTATATTAGTAAAAATATAAATTAAAGTTTTCTTAAAAGAGCTCTACTATAGGGGTATGATTTCATAAGTTATTAAGGGAAAGGTTCATCTACAATAGAGGCGTATGTCTTTTAGATGAATATCTACAAGCAGGGTTGGGAATATGGAGATTTTTTTAAATAATACTTTTTATGTCTCTTAGATGAGTATCTACAGGGTTAGGAATATGGAGATTTTTTTTAATAATATTTTTTAATTTTTAGTATCATATTTTTCAATATGGGTGGCATTTAAAATATGGTGACATTTAAAATATTCATCCACTTTACTTTATATTTAAAATATTTAAGTACTGGAAAATACATTTGAGGGGAAGTGTCTCTTTGTCTTAAAAAAAAAATAGATTTCTAGCAAGTCCTACTTTCGAGACTATGTTAAGTGAAAGTGCTTTGATCTTGGAAGTCTTCTTTCTATTACAGTAGGTTTTGAAGGCATCTTCAAGACTTCCCCCTTCCTAGAGATTCCTAGGTTCTTAAGGTATACATGATTTTTGTTGTCTTCATCTTGACTGATCAACTGTAATTTTATGTGAACTGTGTCTTGATCTCCAAATTGGAACAATTGTTTTGCCATTGCTACTATTGTGAAGCTTCCAAAAGAACCTCTTTTCGAAAATAGTTCACCAAGGAACTCACTTTCAATATAGACCTATATTTTGGTATATTTTTAGAATAAAATCGATAATCACAGTCTTGCAAATTATTGATCCACACTATCACTTGTTGTCTTATGTATTTTCTTTCATTAATGGTCTATTTATTTATACATGTTCATGGAAGTGAGGTCGGATTATTTTTTTATTTTCATAAAGTGTCGAAGGAAAATATCAACATAACGTGGACCATTTTCATACGCATAACCTTTATTCACAAGTATTGTTTTGGATATGACATTGTTATAGCAAGATTTTCCTCACCCTATGCAAACTTGCATAGAAGGCCTTTTTCCATTTACCCATGTAGACTTGAAGTCCCTTTTTGCAAATCCCATAGCTAAAAACATTATTTTTCCACATATACGCGCCCTACCTATAGTACAACATGTGTATACGCAGGTTGCACGACTACAACCCGTGTACATTGGGATTTGTGCCCAAAATTAAAAAAATGGTGTCGAGTTTCCATGTCACATCATGAGATCTATGATCCTTGGCCTTGCATATACTGGAAACGTTCCGAATCGACCCTTTAGTTCCACTTGAAGGCTACAAATGGGCCATGTGACACCCTGTTTCCCCTAGTCTGTAAAAATAACTATATTGGCCAGGAACTATGGAAAACTCAAAGATTGTGAATGTTTGATTTAATGGACCTTTGTATAAAAGGTCCGAGGAATGTAAATGATGTATGAATATATGTTGTATAACTGTTGAGAGGGGGATGTGCTGAAAAGAGACCACGATGGTTGATGAGAGGTGGTGGAAGAGGCCGGGGGTGGCTGCGTTAACTTCCACTGAACCAAAACCGTACTAGTTTGTATGTGCTTGGGAAAACCAAATCTCACTCTCAGACCCTGAAATGAATTACCCGCCCAGATGGTAGGTGGGGAGGCTCCTCAAGAGTAAATAAGGGGATGGGGTGAACTGCCCATCTGTAGAAGCTCTTAGACCTGACCATCGGACAAGGAATTTCATGCCACACGCAACCTCGTAGGAGGAAATAAGTGTTGAAGGAGGGGGAGAGTGGAGCTTATAGATACAGACACACACACACACGCGATAGGATCACAGAAGGAGAACCAAAGGAACTCTGGAAAATATAGTGAGTCATGAGCAAAGGAGAAGGAGAGTAACCTTCGTCCTGGACTTTTGATGAGCGAGAAGTAAGAGACCGAGTCTCAAAGAATCGTGGTCTAGCTCGGGGGTGGCTAGTGGTAAATCCATCTGGAGTCACTGAGCCTATGGTTGGGTGGAAACGAGCACCCCTCTCAACAATCATGCCATACTTGGTGTTCTTTATGATAAGTGTTTACATTTCGTATCTTGAATTAAATATAATGGATGCATGCTCATGTTTGCACACTTATAAATGATTGATTTATGTATAGAAGTGTTTGCCTGGTGTTCCAATCAGCAACAATGAATGCATGCTTATACTTAAATGACCATAATCAGTTTACGTATAGAATGTATAAGTTCATATTCGAGCTCGTTCCTTGGAGAGTTACCCCATGTACATGACCCATGATATGCCCTGGTTTGTTTTCCTGAAGGCACCTCCTTCCGGGAAGTTCCATCATATTCCAGAGCCGGAGTGAGTTTCTTGAAGGGACTACTGTTTAAGTAAAATATCCAAGCTTACCTCGCCCCTATCATGGAGTTCATAGCTCGATAAGTTAAGAAGGCCTTTTAGCCATGTCCCCAAGCATGGTGATAATTACCCAAGAGTCCATTGAAGGATTTTATGGCCTAAGTTTGGAAACCTTGCACCAGAAGGAATGGTTCCCTCAGAGTTGGTGTTTTGGCGTTTCGGCACCTGGGATACCCAAGGACAAGTCTCCTTGTATTCGCGTGTTGTGAAATCCCGACTTGCGAAACCCTGAAATGGTATAGCATGGTTAGATTTTAGTGTTTCGGCGTTTCGGCACTCGAGATACCCAAGGACAAGTCTCCTTGTATTCACATGTCACGAAATCCTGACTTACGAAACCTTGAAATGGTATAGCATGGTTAGAGTTTGGTGTTTTGGTGTTTCGGCACCCGGGATACCCAAGGAAAAGTCTCCTTGTATTCGCATGTCGCGAAATCCCGACTTGCGAAACCTCGAAATGGTATAGCATGGTTAGAGTTTGGTGTTTCAGCGTTTTGGCACCCAGGATACTCAAGGACAAGTCTCCTTTTATTCGCATGTCACGAAATCTCGACTTGTGAAACCTCGAAATGGTATAGCATGGTCAGAGTTTGGTGTTTCGGCATTTCGGCACCCAAGATACCCAAGGACAAGTCTCTTTTATTCGCATGTCGTTAAACACTGACTTGCGAAATCCCAAAATGGTATAGCATGGTTAGAGTTTGGTGTTTCGGCGTTTCGGCACCCGAGATACACAAGGACAAGTCTCCTTGTATTCACATGTCGTGAAATCTCGACTTGTGAAACCCCAAAATGGCATAGCGTGTCAAGAGTTGGATGTTTCGGCACCCGGGATACCTAAGGGAAAGTCTCTTGTACTCGTCGGTCCTGGAATCCCAACTTGCGAAGCCCTGAAATGAGCTTAGCGCAT
The DNA here is from genome assembly GCA_000966675.3 of Picea glauca. Classification (NCBI taxonomy): domain Eukaryota; kingdom Viridiplantae; phylum Streptophyta; class Pinopsida; order Pinales; family Pinaceae; genus Picea; species Picea glauca. The sequence continues at coordinate 8,185 of JZKD02S2008809.1, read as the reverse complement.
ATATCTGAACTTCGGAGTTTCGGCTCCCGGGAAACCCAGTTGCGAGACCTCTTGTCCTCACCTATCACGAAATCCCGACTTACGAAACCCTGAAAGGAACTTAGTAGATATATGGGTTTCGGTGTTGCGGCACTCAGAAATCCGGAGGGTATGAACCATCGTCTTCATACATCGCGAAATCTCGGTACACGAAGTCTCGGTAGGTGAAATCCCGAATCGTCTTGGTGAGAATAGGATTTCGGGTTTTGGGGTTTGAAGAGTTGAAGAACTTGACTCCCTTGCATTTGTAACTCCCGGTTCCTAAAGTCCCAAAATGCGAAAGGTGCCTCTTGTCTTAGCCCAGGGTCACAACCGATGGACACATGGGAGTAAATCCTATGTTTGGTGCGTGAGTTGTACACGATGGATCTTCAATGAAAGAACCAATGAATCAATGTGCTAAAGGTCCCGATTGGAGGACCTAGCCTACGCTAGACCCTCATAGGAATTTGGGAACTCTGTCCCTCGAAGAAAAGGAGAAAAGGTCGAAAAATCTTAGTTCTCGTAGTGGGTGTGTTACAGACCAAATCTGAGCTATGGAAAAAGGAGAAGAACTCAACTTTGAGAGCAAAGTTACTCTGGAGAAATTACTCACTTCATATTGAGTCTGCATCCCTTTGTCCTTTAAGTCTGAACACATTGTTCATTCCCCAAGCACTTCCCTACTTGATTGAGAACCTCATTGTCTCTCTTATATGAGCTTTCCTTTAGTGGAGGATTGAAGTGGTGGAGGCTTAGCTGGAAGGAACTTAGTTTCTTGGTTCCGAACCGTGCCGACATGGAAGTTTGTAATTCATTCACTTTTGCTAATTACATTTTAATAGAGATACTCTTTTCTCATCCAATTAATATCAAATTGTCATTCCATGGGCATATTTGTTATGAATGTTGATGGAGTATGTTATTTAATGTGATAACATTATATATTATCACCATATGCTTGCGTTTCTTGGTTGTTGAGGACAAGTTGTAGGTGTATTTCTTTGAGTCAAGTGCTCAACGATGGAATTCATCGAACGTCTGGATGAGGTAGGCCTTTTATCTTGTCTTGCTAGCATATTTGTTTATATAGCATACATGATATTAGAGTTGATTTCTACAGTCAATTCCGTCTGTTGTGGTTTACCCCTAGCCATAGAGAGATTTTCCTCGTAACAGAATTGGCAACCATACTGGGGATATAACCTTATTTTTTAGGGTTTGGAGTGTTTTTCTCCTTAGATTGCTCTCGTTTATATTGAGTTTCTTGTTGTATGACTGCTTGACAGCCTCTGTTCATTCCGAGTCTAAGTTTCTTAGCCTTCTCCTTAGCCTGGTTTTGTTTTAACACATATACGCGAGTTTTTGCTTGACAGTCGCATACATACACGTGTTGTCCTCTTGCAAGAAGTGTATATACATGCTTTTCCCTTGAACAGTCGCGTACATCACCCTTTGTTGCTTGTTTGTTGAGTTTGATGGTTTTTGGGTAGGTTTTGATGATTTATGAGTCTTCTTGGGTCTCTGTTATGACTGTTAAGTGTCTTTGGAATGACATAAAACCTTTCTTTGGTTGAATTTTTGGGCGGTGCCTTTCTCATGATCCTTTTCATTTGATTATCCTTGCATCTTAGGATGGGTGTTTTGCTTCTTGATATGCTACTTGGTTTGTCACTGTTTACACACAATAGAGTTTTTATATCAAGATCTTGTTCAGTCCTTGCATTTTCATCCTCTTATATTGAAAATACAAAAATATTAGGCATTTTACATTGTTGGAATTTAATATTTTGAGTCTTTATCATTGATCTTACTACATGTAAAGAAATATTTCATTTTATTTAGAATTGCATAACTGAATTAAGAATTGCATTTTGAAAAAAAAAAACATATAATTTATTGGGAATTGAAGCTAGGAATTTGCATTGTATTCATATTCATTTATTTTACTTGTTGAGCCATAAAATCACTACTTTCACGACCACACATTTTTGAGTAAGCAAGGCCACTAAAAGCAATTTTATAATTTAAAATTGATTAGTAATGATTTTATTTTTCTAGGATGCACAAACTATCTTAGGATTTAGAGCCTTGGAATAGGATTTTGTGAGTAAACTTCTCTAAGGCTATTAAATCAACATATGTGTCTGACTAATGGAGTGGATAAATCCATTGTATAATCGATAATATGAGGAGGCTCCTCTTACACCCAAGTTAAGCATGAGGTTGTGTGAGGTTGTTTGAAGGGATATCCCCCTGATACCTTCTTAGTGTCAGATATATTTCTGGGGATCTATTCATATATGGGGATCTTGCTAGTACCCTTACCTCTATGAGAGGCAGTGATTTCAAGGTTTCAATATTTTTTACCCTACCCATACGGTGGACATGACTTATGACTGTTCGCTTGTGCATCAGTTATATCATGGTTTCTTCTTTTCTTGAATTACGTACCACATAGGTTACTTGCAACGGTTATCCTGCAGGTACCCTGGGTCAGATAAGGGTCTAAAAACACACAACCTTTATGGAGGATTACCTCTTCGAGGGGATCTGACTGATTGGTTGTTAATCCCATGAGGGCCCTTATAACTTATTCTGATACCTCTGATATTTAGTAAAGGAGTCTCAGGTCCCTCTTGGGCGAGGCATACCTACTTTAGAGAGAGAGGCCCCTTTCAACCACTTTATCCTGTTTGTGTGCATATTGGTCGTTTGGTTATTTTTGGTGTTCTCTTTGATTATTATTTAGCCTTAGGATTTGTTTTTTATATCTCAAGTATTGAGTCATCGTGGATTCGGACCAGCTTCCCCGCAAGTCTCGCCGCTTGTTACAGTTACCACCGCATTTTGATTCTTTTCCTTCTAAAAGGCGCAAAGTTATCAAATTTGGTACACACACCTCCACTTTTCAAACTTGTGATCATACAAGGATGAGTACTAAAGCGAGTCAATAAGATATTGGGAGTCCTTCGAATCCCCTACCTACTATAGTTAATGATACCCCTTCGACGCCTTCAACCACAATGGTTGTAGTTTCGGAGGTGCCTATCATCACCTCTTCCCATCCTATAGTGAATACTCAACCTATAACCACGAACCCTTTTGGGTCTCTTTGTCACTCACCAGGATATAATGTTCAGTCCATTCCTATGGCCTCTAGTCTTTTTTCTTATGGTATGTCGAACTTCACATCACAGTTTTCAAACTCCATCCCAGTGGCTGGTACGAATACTAGTATTGGACTTGGGGGCACCACTCCTCCACATACACCATTCTTGTTTTGTGGAACTTGTGTCCCTCAAACGAATCCTACTGTTGGAGGTGTTCCTCCTCTTAATCCTGGGTCTAATCATGTTGCTTCTAGATGGAATAACCAACTTGATGGACAAGCTACTACTCACGTTCTGTCCTTTACACCCACCTCCTTTGTGTCGATTCCGACCAACATGTTTGGCATGATGAATCCACTTTTATCCTATGGGTTCACACCCAGAGGAGGTCAGTTTTACACCTTGGGCAACCCCCAAATTGGAGCCACTCTGGATGGGAGGAGTTTTTACAACACTCATCATAAGATTCCTACTAGAATGGTGCCCAACCAACCCATTATGAATCAGTCTAGAGGAGGGTCTTACAATCCTGAATAGGGCCATGGTGCTTACCAGAACCCTGGATAGGTTGTGATTCCCCAACCACAATCTTTACAGGGAGCTTGGGGCTAGATTCCCCAACCACGTCTCCCTTTTCTGGCCATGCTCTATCTACCATACTTCTATAAGTTAATGAATGACCCCATGCATCATGATCCATCATGGCCCTCCATGCCCACTAAGCTTCCTTTAGATATTCCAAAATTCAAGGGAAGAACTGGTGAGGATCCTGGTGATCACGTTACCACCTTTCACCTTTGGTTCTCTTCAAATTCCCTTAATGAAAATTCTATTTGGTTAATATTGTTTCAACCCACCCGCACAGGGGTTTCCACAAAATGGCATATTGAGCAACCTATAGGGGCATATGAAAATTTTGATGAGTTGGTTTTAGTCTTCCTCAATCACTTCCAATTGTCGGTTTGTTACAATGTTGGCATCAAACTTCTGTCAACATTTCATCAGGATTGAGACACTCATATCTCAGATCACATCTAGGAGTGGCATAGACAAAATAGTTTGATCAAGGCCTACATACCCCCAAAATTATTTCTAGAGTAGTTCCTTAAATCTCTCTTTCCTTATATTTCGAAGGATGTGTCTACATCTGGGGTTACTTTTGAGGAAGAAGCAATTTTTAAATCCCAATAGTTAGATATTATATATGCTCAGTATGGGATGTTATACGAGATTCTTCCCGACACAACGAGGTCAAACTATTACCCTAGACAAAATCCCAAGCCTCACGTCGATGGCATTGTGGTCTCCATTAATGTGAAATATATAGAATCGGTGACAAACCATTTGAAAGACTTGTCTCTAAACCAATCTGCAAGAGGGCCAGCTTCATCTGTGTCCTCTAATCCCACTTAGTTGGAGGATATACATTTTGTGCAATCGTCGACTGAATCGAATGGTAACCAACAACCAGGAGGGAATAAGAAGAAAGGACGTAATAATAATCGTAAGGGTGGTAAGAATAATAATAAATCCAAGGACAATGGTAATAATGAGAAGATGAATAATAATGTTGGTGAGGGAAAGAAAGAAAGGCGGAAGGTGAAATTTCCCTATAATCTTTGTATGGATGATCACCTTACCCAATTATGCCCCAAACTCGCATAAGTTGTGAGGCTTTTATCTCTACCACCCGCTGTGCTGACTAACCATTTTCCACATAACTAGTACATGTCCTCGAGCTCCTTGAATGTCGAAAATGTGGTGAGTGGGTTTCAAAACCCACCGACGCAAGACGATGATTGTTTATGCATCAATATGGTTAAATCTAAAGTTAATGTAGCCACTCGGTCTCATGATTACAATTCTCCATAGAATATACCTAGTCTAGAGTCTCCCCCTCCTCCAGAGACGCCCTTACATATAGAAAAACTAGATCCATCGCCTCGTATTCTGAAAAGCATACTTAAGCACTCTACCCACGATCTTAATGCTAGAGCTGCCTAGAATTACTCTATTGTTGAAGACCTAGGTCAAACCCCTTGTGCTATGCCGACTTTGGAGGTACTCTAGACGTTTCCTTCAAAGAGGAATGCCTTGTTATCTACGTTAGGAGATCTATATCCTCATGGCTCGAAAGTTATCAAGTTTGATATCACAGATGTGAAGCCTCACTTGCCTTACCATGTGGCATTCCAAATCCACATGGGTTACTTGAAGTATACCATCAGGTGTATACTGTTGTTGATGAAGGCACTGCAACATGTGTGATGTCCCTCATTTTTTGGAAATCCCTTGGCTCTACAACCATGTTGACTTCTTTTGAAAATCGTTCCGTCTGCCCTCATGGTATTCTTCCTGCCTTTCCGGTCCAGTTAGGTGGGAAGATGGTATAGGTGGATGTCAAGGTGGTTGATGCACCCCTCGATTATAACTTGTTACTAGGACGCAATTGGACTTATGCCATGAATGTAATCGTATCATCCATCTTTTGTACTCTTTATTTTCCTCATGATGGGAAGATCATGATGATCGATCAGTTGTCCTTTGCATATTCTAGTCCTAATGCATATATTGGACCGTCGATCCTTGTGATTGATAATTCTCAGCCGGAAAATGAGAATATCGATGTCAGAATGTATTCACCCCTTATGGGTACCTTCGAATTCATGGCACCAGTTTACCATATTTATACCATGTCCAGTAGGCCCATTTCGTCAGAGAGGTTTGTTCCTTTCCGCACTTCCTATTTTAACGATCCTTGGACCCTACCTTCCTCGAATATGTCTTGTGAAGGTCAGTCACATTCTAGAATGGTCGTGCCACTATCGGTAGCATATATTGCATATCAAGATGTTCTTGACTCTTCTATTGATCCAGATCCTGTTACCTCACAGATAGATGAGGAGGATCCTGTCCTGGAGCCTGTATGGGCTGCTTCGTCATCTTTTTCACATGATTGCCTCAATGAGACTTTTCCTTTAGATGAAGATATCATAGAGGCCATGAATTTTCTAAAAAACCTTGGGATGATATGCATCATTGCTCTTATTTTCTCCCAGATCTTTCTATAATCGAGCAAGATAATTTTAGATCTACTTTGATCTAGATAGTTGGTCATGCCATAGTTCCACTTGATACACACACAATTTGTGCCGAGGGAAACATGGAGACTATCTCCCCTACCATCACTATCAATATCTCTCGTATCCCTTGCAATATTGAAAATGTATACATCGGTGCAGATTGTTCGCCAGAAGAAATTATGATCTACACCAAACTCTTCAAGGAATTCTGAGATTTATTCACTTGGTCATATGAAGAGATTCCATGAATCGACCCTTGAATTTTCAAAGATGACATTAAAACTTAGTCGGATGCTAAGCCTATTCAACAATGTCTTAGAGATGTCAATACCTGGAAGGCCCCTACTACTAAGGCAGAGGTAGAAAACATTCTTAATGTTGGTTTTATCTACCTGGTTCCCTTGACTAAATGGGTATCCAATCCCATTCTTGTGAATAAAAATCAAGGAACCATCCGTGTATGCATGGATTTTCATGACTTGAACAAAGCATGTTCTAAAGACAAATTCCCAACACCCTTTATCAATCAAATTCTCGATGAGTGTGAGGGAACCAGATTTTTTCCTTTCATGGATAGATTTTCAGGGTATAACCAAATTTAGATTAAACTCGAGGACCAACATAAGACGACATTTATTTTCCCTTGGGGTACTTTTGCATACCAGAAGATTCCTTTCGGCCTTAAAAACATCGAAGCAACCTTCCAATGTGCTATGACCTTCGCATTTCACGATCTCAAGCATATAGTTGAAGCCTATCTTGACGATATTGTTGCTCACTCCCATAAGAGAGTGGATCACCATAAGCACCTCCGACTAGTCTTTGAAATATGTCTCCATTATCGCATCTGGTTTAACCTTCATAAATGCATATTTTGCATTAGGTTAGGTCATCTTCTAGGATTTTTAGTCTCTGAGACCGGGATCATGGTAGATCTGTTAAAGGTTGAGGAAATCCTTCGATTTCCTCCCCTACACATTATTCTCCAACTTCAAGGTTTACAGGGGAAAACTAATTTTTTACATCTGTTTATAGTGAACTATTCAAATACTACTAAGGGTTTCATGCATCTCTTGAAGAAAAGCACTCCTTTTATCTAGGATAAGAGAGCCCAGGAATCCTTCGATGCTTTGAAGAAATACTTGGTATCGATACCTTTGTTGAAGTCACCTGGATACAATAGGGATTACTTGCTTTATGCCACCACGTCTGAAGAGGCAATTGGTATGGTGTTTGTTTAGAAGGGTGATGAGCTCCATGAGCACATCATTTACTATCTCAGTCTAAATTTAGTCAGCCCTAAACTCAAATATTATCATGTTGAAAAGTTATCTTTGGTTTTCATTCACGTAGTCCAACGGTTATGACATTATATATTTGTTTGAAAAACTATTGTGGTTGTCGATGCCAATCCATTTCAATACGTCTTTACCATGCGTATCATAGGGGGAGAGTACAATAAATGGATTTTCATCCTACAAGAGTTTGATCTTGATTTTGCTTCTGCGAAATCCAAAAAATCACTAGTTTTTGCAGAGTTAATATCTGACTTCCCTGAATCAAACGAGGATGTTATTCATGTTGATTCATTTGCAGATGAACACATTTTCCTTGTCTCGTCATCACACCCTTGGTATGGAGACATTGTTCTCTATATTCAAACTTTGAAGTTCCCTCAGTATCTCTCGTGAGATGACCAATGGCATATACGATACCAAGCTAAGAACTACCTTATCGTCGGTGACACTTTGTATCATCGGGGAGTATGCAATATCCTACATCATTTTTTAACTCACAAAGAAGTCGAGTCTTTTCTAAATGATTTCCACAGTGGGGCTTCTGGTTGTCATCTATTGTTAGGGTCCTAACCTGCACATAGGTAGAACAATATATTTGGATGTAATAAAGGTCAATATTAATAAGGCCTTTCAATAAAATAGAATAAGGTAGATGTAAGAAGACCTAATAGAA
>JZKD02S2008808.1:523614-534172 GCA_000966675.3 Picea glauca | reverse complement strand
GTTCAATTAATGTCTCTTGTTATTGTAGGGTTATAAAGCCTCATGATCCCAATGCCCATATGCCTCCAACCTTGTGATCTAATGATCGTTGGGTGACAACTGTCATGAAGGGTGACGACTAAGACTAAGGGAAACTTTCAATTCAAGGCTAGGAATGAATAGGCCCACATCAAGTGAAGGAAGAAAATTAAGAAGGTACATGTGGTGTCCCATTCCATGTCAACAACAATGCATCCATTCACTGGGAACAAATCGATGACTCCACTAAATTAGGGTTTATGATTTACATGATGAATTGATGATGGACATACCTACATCCTTGGTATGATTAGGCACAGTCGCGCAGAGCTCCTCTTGGTTTTGAGAATAGTTCATTCTCTACTAAACAGGGGCAACCACGTGAAGGTGGAAGATCTAATTATGCCCCCCCCCCTTACATCACTCTCAATTTGCCCATATTACCTAACTTGAAATTCTAAAGAACATGTATCATATACTATATTATACAAAATAAAAACATATAAAGATCATATAAAAGATATAAACACATACCTCTTCTTTTCAACAATTAAATATCAGTCATCTTCTTCTTCATCCAGCTTAACATCTGTATCAGGATCTGGTTCAGAATCGATATTGGTGCAAGGCTTATTCCTATCAACATCATCATCAACGTCATTTTTTCTACTATAGTTATCGATATCGTCAACTAGATCGTCATCTCCTACATTTGGATGATCAACTTCTTCAACTTCTTAATCTAACACATCGACTACATGAGCCACCTGATCCTGATTTGCATAATCATGATCTTCTTCCTCCTTATTATATTCATCCTCGGCTACATGATTATGCTTTATTGATCTTCCTCTTGGATCATATCTAACAACATATGACCAACCTGCTTTACCAGGTACCTCTGAGTAAAATACTTACTCACATTGACTTGGAAGAACATAAGGCTCTGTACTTGATTCAAATTCTCTTGTATTAACCATGGTAAATCCATTATCATGCTCAATAACAGTTCTTTTAGGATCACGTTCATGCATCTGTAGCATGTACCATTTAACCTCAAACAAAACTATTTTAAAGGAATTAAAATCACACTCAATTATATCCTCTAAATGGCCATAATACCTATTCTCATTTTCTTCTGGATTTCTGTCACTTCTAGAGGAAATGTTGGTGACCTTAAAAACTGCAGTTATCCCACGATCTGAGGTTTTCATCTTATCATCCAACATTTTGATATGAAATTTACGACCATTACACCACACAGCCTTGTGATGTTTCAACTGCAACATGGACAACAAGTAAAAAATACACTGCCAATTAATAATCCTCATATAGGACTTACTAAATATATATTTCAAAAATTAAACAAACCAAATACAATGAAAAATTGGGTAAAACTAGGAAAATGTGGGTAATAAATTTAACTTGCATGTTTATCTTTTAAACCAAAGGCTAAATCAAATTCCCTTGATGTAAGATCAGGAAATTGATCTCGATGATGATGCGTTGTTTTAATCATCTTACTCACCCCTTCCCATGATAACCNAACCTAGAATATTATGGAATCCACATACCCTTTTCCATAGAATATACTAACTAGATCCAAAAACCAAAGACATGAAATATGGTACTACAGATATAATATATTATCAAGGAAAAAACAAACTACACGAAATTTGGACATTTGAACAAAAATTTACAAGTTAAATGAGTACATCAATAAAAACAACCATACTAACCTTGCAAGTTCAAAATCCGAGCTATGTAGATCAAGAATTGGATTTGTTCAACCGGTGGGTGATGGAAAAAATAAACAACTCAAACAAAAGCCAAGAACAATGTCGCAACTATAACAATTGTGTCTCAAAGTCTCTTAAAGTCAGGTATATATAGATCAAATAGTCAACTAGTCGTTAACACAAACCAATGAGATAGACAAAAAATTTGTCGCTATTGCCATGAAAGTTCATCACTATTTCCATGAACTTTCGTGGCAATAGCAACGAAAATCCCGACCAAGTTAAAATAACCTATTTGTTGATATTGCGATGAATGTTCATGGCAATATCGACGAAAATCCCTCCCTATTTAAAAAAAATATGAAACTAATGGAAACGCGGAAACATTTCATGGAATAATCCGCCCATATGTAGTTGTGTATCGTATTCAATTAATTCAGTTAATCTATGAAAGTGTCAAATGAAGTAAAATGTTCCAGACATTGATTCAACACCCCCCCCCCCCTCTCAATGTTAGTGTGTGTTTCAACAAGCAAAGAATCGAAAATTGATTATTCCACCTAGGGAACCAAAGAAGAACATCAACAATCAGATATTGAAATCAAAAGAGATATGGAAAAAAATCAGAATCAATGCTCACTTTCTCTACAAGCCCAACATAGGAAAAGTGATTGGTATGTTGATAATGTTTGTTCAAAGCATATGACAGGTGAAAGGAACATGTTTATAACTCTGAAGAAAGAAAGAGATGGATCAATTTCATTTGGTAATAATCATTCAACTAAAATTATAGGTAGAGGCACAATTAAGCTTGGAAGCAAAGATGCAATGGTAGGAAAATGTTCTATTGGTTGAAGATATGAAACACAATCTATTGAGTGTAAGTCAGATGCGCGACCAAGGATAGACACTTCAGTTCGTCTCAGAGAAAAGTGAAATTAGGAAAGAAGGATCATGAAAGTTAGTGGAAACGGTGATAAGGAATTCAAACAACATATATGTTTTGAATGAAATTGGAAAAGAAAGTTGTTGTTTAGGAAAGGAAAATGAAAGATGGAGCTAGAACACAAGAATGGGTCACATGCACTTTGACAATATTGTCAAAATCAACAGAAAGGAAGCAATAAAATAAATTTATGAAATTTCAAAGCCAACGAATACTCTATGTAAGCATTCTCTACAGGGAAATTAGACCAGGACCAAGTTCAAATCAAAGGAGTACTCAATGAAAAAAATGCTGGATATTTTACATATGGATCTATGTGGACCAACGAGAACAAAGGGATTATATGGTGAAGAGTATTTCACACTACTGATTGATGAATACACAAGAATGACTGCAGTTTTCTTTCTCAAGAAGAAGTTAGAGGCATTTGATCACTTCAATATTGTTATAGCAATATTTTCCTCACCATTTCTATCTTGCATAGAGGGCCTTTTTCCATTTCCCTATGCAGACTTGTCATCCCTTTTTGATGAAGCCAGAGATAAAAATACATATTTTTTCACATATATGCACCCTATCTACTATACAACATGCATATACACAAGCTGCTCCACTACAACCTGTGTACATTGGGATTTGTGCCAAAAAATACAAAAATGAAGTCGGGTTTCCATGTCACGATAGGAGATATATGATCCTTGGCCTTCCATATACTGGAAATGTTTTGACTCGACCCTTCAGTTGCATTTTGAAGGCTATAAGAGCACAATTCCGAGCTATGGAAAAAAGGAGAAAGCATTCAACTTTGAGATCAAAGTTACTCTGGAGAAATTACTTCATATTGAGTCTGCATCCCTTTGTCCCTCAAGTCTGAACATAGTGTTCATCCCCCAAGATATTTCCCTATTGTTGAGAGAACCTCATTGTATCTTTTCTATGAGCTTGCCTTTGGTGGAGGATTGAAGTGGTGGAGGCCCAGTTGGAAGGAACTTGGTTTCTTGGTTTCGAACCATGCCAACCCAGAAGTCTGTAATGTTTTCACTTCTACTGATCATTTATTAATAGGAATACTTCTTTCCCGTCCAATTGGTATCGTGCAAATATATGATTGTTATCCATGGGAATATTTGTAATGTTTATTAATGGATTATTCTATCTAATGTTCTAACCCCTTTAGATTATCACTATATACCTGCTCTTCTTGTTTTTTGAGATCTTGTTGTAGGTACAAAGCTTTGGGTCAAAGTACTCAACAGTGGGACATTATCAAATGTTGGAACAAGGTAGGATTCTTTCTTATCTCGCTTGCATATTAGTTTATATAGCATATAATGGAATTGAGTAGATTTATGCAGTCATACCTGTCGGTTGTGGTTTACCCTGGCCATAGAGATTTTTTCCCTTGTAACAAATATATACAAAGAGATGGTTGAAACATAGACAAAATTGAAAACAAAATATTTGAGATCAGACAATGGTGGAGAGTTTTCATTGAAAGAATTCACGTATTTTTTTGGAGAAAATGGAATAAAAAGGAAATTCTCAATGGCAATGACACCTCAACAAAATGGAGTCATTGAAAGAAAGAGAATAACAATACAAGAAATTTCCAAAACCATGATGAAATATTCCAAGTTGGGTGACATATTTTGGGCACAGGAAGTACATACAAAATTTCATATCTTGAACAAAGGAATGATTAGAAGTAATAACAATAAGACTCCCTATGATCTATGGGAAGGAATACCGGAAAATGTGAAAAATTTTAGAGTATTTGGAAACAAGTACTATATCAAAAGAGAAGATGACAGGATTTGACTCCTGAGTTGACAAAGGAATATTTATTGGGTACGCAAGCAAAAGAAAGGCATACAAGTTCTTCAATATAAGACTCGAAAGAATAGTGGAAATCATCAAAGTACAGATTGACGAGACAAGTGTACAAAATCCCAAAGAAGAAAGAAAAGACTAAACAGAGCAGGAAGGAGAAGAGGATTTGAAAGAATAAGTAAAAAAAGAAGAAGAAGAAGAAGAAGAGCATCCAAAAGTAGAGCAAGAGGAAGATGACTAGCAAAATATTCATATATCTCCCAAAACTCCTAGTCGGTGAGTGCATAAAAATCATCCATCAAAATAGATCATTGGGAATAAAGATGCAGTAGTTGAAACCCAAATAAAATTATGCTCACCAGAAAAAATACATCTAGCATTGTTGTCCATAGTTGAACCCAACAGTTTTGAAGAAGCCAACATTGATGAAAATTGGATCAAAGCTATGGAAGAAGAACTAGATCAAATAGAGAAAAATGAAACATGGGAACTTGTTCCAAGGCCTAAGGATAAAAATGTGATTGGCACAAAATGGGTATTCAGAAACAAGTTGAACGAGGATGGACGGGTAACCAGGAATAAAGAAAGGTTAGTATGCAAGGGATATGCTCAGGTTGAAGGAATATATTTTAAAGAAACGTTTTCCCTGGTTGCTAAAATGGAAGCAATCAGATTGATCTTGGCTTATGCATGTTCGAAGAAAATCAAAGTATATCATATGGATGTAAATGAAGAACTATAAGAAGAATTCTACATCAAACAACCAGAAGGGTTTCTACTATTAGAAAAGGAAGATTTTGTTTGCATATTGAAGAAGCCATTGTATAGACTTAAACAACCCCCAAAGCATGGTATTTAATATTGGACAGACATCTACAACAAAAAGGGTCTAGGAAAGACAATGGAGACACCAATCTCTACATAAATATAAATCAAGATAGTATGTTGATAATTGAATTTTATGTTGATGACATTATTTTTTGAAGTGATGATGACAGGATGAGTCGGAAATTTTCTAAAGACATGCATAATAAATTTGAAATGTCATTACTTGGTGAGTTGTCCTTCTTTTTGGGACTCCGCATATGTCAACAACTTACCGATATTTTCATCTCCTAGACCCAGTATATCAAAGAAATGTTAAAGAAGTTTGTAATGGTAGATTGAAATCATGTAAGTACTCCCATGCAAACTAGTTACAAATTGAGCAAAGATGATAAATCCAAGGATGCATATCATAGACTCTACAGATCAATGAGTGGCAGTTTACTCTATGTGATAGCAGCGAGACCAGATGTGATGCAAGAAGTTGGAAAGGTGGAAAGATTTCAAGCAGCACCGAAAGAAAACACATGTTATGGAAGTAAAGAGAATATTTAGACATCTCAAAGGAATAAAAGACTATGGATTATGGTATCCAAAATGGAATGATCTATCTCTAGTTCCATACATATATGTTGATTGGTTAGGAAGTGTTGATGATAGAAGAAGTACAAGTGGAGAAGCCTTCTACTTGGGTAATTGTATGGTATCCTGGTTGAGCAAGAAACAGTCTTCAATATCGTTTTCCATAGTAGAAGCAAATTATATTGCAACAGTATCATGTTATATATAGGTTCTCTAGATGAAGCAAACTTTGTAGGACATACAGGTCGAATGTGACGAGCCTATTCCAATATTCTGCAATAACACCAGTGCTATAAGTATTTCTAACAATCCCGTGATTCATTCGAAGACAAAAAACATTCTGATCAAGTTTCACTTTCTACTGGAATAGGTTACATAGAATAAAATCAAGGTAGATTATGTTGGGACAAAAGAATAGATTGTAGATATCTTCACCAAACCTCTTCCAAGGGAGACTTTTGAGTATCTTCGACATAAACTTGGAGTAGTTCCAGCCCCACAGTGATCTACATGGTAGTTGGAACATTACGACAGGGGGAGAGAAGCAGTAATCATGAAATACTTCAATGCTTCTTGAATGATTTGTTTTCAAATATTTGCATGAGGAATCACCATGAAGAGAAACATCAGTAGAGATCAGATATTTATAGACAGGGGGAGCAACCCCAAGAAGAATTCACCCTTTTCCATTGATGTCAAAGAGGGATAGAAAAACAGAGGCATGGAAACAAAGAGAAGAGGTATGAAGATAGGGTGAGACAACATGAGCATGAGAAGTGTTGTGTCTAAGTGGTTCCATCAATGCCAAAGGGGGACATTGTTGAAAGATTCATAGTTAAAATATTAATTATCGAAAGTTTAGTTGTTGAAAGATTGGTTGTCATTAAATTGTTGAAATATTGTTTGTCATTGATGTCAACCCTTGAACAAGAAGTTAACAAGTTGCATGCCAAAGTAAAGTAGTTGTAAACAAAAGTTAACAAGTTGCATGTCAGTTGCATGTTAAAGTAACTGTAAACAAAAGTGAACAAGTTGCATGTCAGTGGCATGTCATCATGAGATCCTCATTATAAAATAGAGAAGAATCAATTGAATATTACTTCTAAGAATACGGGTTGGATATCCGAGGAAGAGAGAGGAATTCAACGAAGTCCAGTGAAGGAAGAAGTTTGCACGAGCCGAGTGTGTGGAGAAGAAACTAGAAACAAAGGTTCTTTGAGTAAATATATGAATTTTAGGAGGAAAAGTGCATACATCCGTGGGTTGTAGTGAGGAAAAGTGTGGATACCCGTGAGTAGATAATGTATAGGTTCACGGAGCCGTGAGGAATTGTTTTTGAAGATCAGGGATGTAAAACTCAGGTCAGCTACAAGTTGAATTTATGTGTTCCTATGTGTGTTAGGGTGAGTATTCTGAAGAAATTAGGAACATATAACTCTTATCGAATCATAAGCATTTGATTTGGAGAATTCTCTTCTGGATAGTAAAAATAGTAGTAGCAGGTATGTGTGGTTGCAATCTTGATGAGATATTGAAATCAATAGTAGTAGTAGAAGTATCAGAAACAACAACAACAACATGTTATCAGCTACAACAACAGAGATAGTGACAAATTGGTCTATATTTATATTTCAGGGCGGTTGGAAGGGGCAAAGAAAGGGGGTTGTAGCCTCCTCATGGTTGGATCCTATTAAATTAGGGAGTTGGAGCATCCTTCAAGTTGTATCATGTCAATAGGGGGTTAGAGCCTCCTTCGAGTTGTAGATGGAGAAACAGGAAGTTGGTTCTTCCAATGAAAGTACTCTTTGATAAATAAGAAAATCATTATGTGGTTTTCTCCTGCATTGGGTTTCCATGTAAAATTATGGTGTACTGTGTTTATGTGATGTTTATGCATTGAATTATGGTGATTATTATATATTGAATGCTAATGATAAACTATTGAACATTATTGAAGGTTTCAAAAAGTACTAATTGTGCTCATATTGATTCACCCCCCCTCCTAGTATTCCAAAAGTAGATATCTATCGATACATATGCTCTTGTGAAGGAATATGGATAGCCAAGCAATGAAACATAGTGCACAACTAATATCTGAAGGCTCGACATACACTACCAAGAAAAAACCCTATACCCCCAATCCCCCGGTTCTCCATGGGACATGTATTGGAGCCACGGGCCCAAGGGAGGGAAACAAATACTCCATCTGTGTCAACAAAATGAATGTTTATTGTCTTTCCATTCCCAAACCCCATTGATAAAAAAAACGAGTTGGATATAAGTGTGGATGAACTGGTTCGTCATCGGATTCTACTAGAACCAATCGAGCATAGTGCAACACCTCCATGGCTAAAGATGATCGTATGGGAATGTAAGAGGAGATGATGCGATTCACCAGGGGTTTCTATGACCAAGTAACCTAGAAGGACTTAAGGTAAGGGTGTGTAAAACAATGTTCGACGCCCACGAAGAATAATTCTCGCGCATGCACAAAGGTGTTGAAGTGATCATCAATTTATAAGATCTTTCGACGGTAGAAGATTTGTGATAGTAACGATTGGTATGACAGATAGTTACACTGTGTCAACTTCATCCAATTTCAGGAATATGGGCTCATTAATGTTGTTGATAGGAGAACGATTTTCCCAATTCCAAATAAAGAAGGGCTTAATTATGGGAACTGGTGGAAAGCTCGAAATTAAGGCTACAATGATTGATCGTTGTCTAGCACGATGAATCCAATTGCTAGGATGGAACAAGATACCGGCTAGCTCAAGGAGAAAACCAGAAAATAACTCCACATTCAAGGAAAGGAAGACATCATTATGGTTTCATTCCCTTAAGAAAGAGTGTAGCATTCCACCTCCTTAATTCTTCCCTGAATTCAGAGAGCGCTCTTTCACTTCCCTCTTAGTAATTACAGACATGTCTTCTTTTTCTTGTGGAATTATAGACTGGTTGTCATTGTATATGATATGGAATCCTCAAGCAAGCCACATGCACAACCAAAGTCTAAGGCCATCAAGGAACAACTAGATTCCAATCCTGTGTTACCATGCGGTGTACAATTTGAAGCTTCTACATTCGGGAAGGTTTCCCTGCTCAAATGTGTCAACTACAACATTGGGGATTCCAATTAGTTCCCTGATTCGTAGTTCGAAAAATACATAGAGGTCGTCCAAAAATAAGATGGTACTCACAGAGTAGTGATCAAGGAGTGGGTGAAGCCTCTAAAGAAATATGACATTCTCTCCCTACTCAATTGTCCACACTTCATTCATGCTCAGGTCGTTCAGTCATGTGTGTGTTTCTTCCTCATCAAATTGCATGGGGGATACCTATGGATGGACCAACCCTATCATATCAATCAAAACATTCTACAGAGGATTTTCGGCGTTCCTGCATCTAAGGAAGACATGACGGTTAGCCTCAAAATAAAATATGCAACTCGGGGGATGTATATTCTAGATTCAACACATGCACAGGAAAACGAGGGGTTATAATCCCCGGAATCAATAACCCAACAATCCAGTTTACCACACAATTATTGGCTTGCAAGCTCATAATATATCTAAGGGAATTATAATAAAATTAAAATAAAAATGGCTAATAAATCATGTTTAGGGAGGGTCATTCCATATTTTTTTGTAAATGAAGGATCACTTTTACAATATCTCAATATCTAATTCTTAGAATCGAAAACACTTTTACAATATCTCAATATCTAATTCTTAAGATCGAAAACATTGAACTTGAAAGAAAAAATCATCCTTAAATAGATAGTATAATATATTATTGTTTTATGAACTTAGTAATTAGTAAATAACACTTTCATGTTAACTCATTTTTAATAAATTTAGCTTAACATTTTATTGGTATACATATTACTACTCACCCCACTCTATGATAACATTCCATCAAATATTGATGTATTTTCATTGTTAGTGGAAGATTGGCTTTCTATAAATCGAAAATATGTATGAAAAACATGAAACCAAAAATAAATATGCAAACAAACTTATAATTGTTGTTTTTATAAAAGTACGTTCTTGACGTCTTAATTGTGAAACTCCACAACAACATATAAAAGATCAACAAAATACAATATTTACGTTGTTATATAATCCTTAAGCAATTTTCATCGTTCTCTAATTTTACCAATTGTAGTGCTTCACAACATATAAAACATCAACAAAATATAATATTTACATTGTTATGTAATCCTTAAACAATTTTCATCATTCCCTAATTAAGTTTGGGTATTTAAATATTTTTTTTAATTAAAACACAGGTATTTATAAAAAATAAAATAATAATTTGTTTTGAAAATATTGTTGAGTTGTATTTTTAAACCAAAAAATAAACTGATTATTTCATTGTTTGTTACATCATGAGTTGTATTTCATTGTTTGTTACATCATTTTTTCAAATCATGATTATGTCTGAAGTCCAAATAAACTGAGACACAATCTCCACCCTTATTAAGGCTGCACCATCATTAATGTTGTGGACAATGATTAGAAACAATTTCGTTCATTCATAAAATACTTAATGTCCAATGTGGAAAGGAAAGAATGAAATTCAAGATTCTAATCAGTGGTCACTGTATGCTCTTATC
>JZKD02S2008808.1:479719-491659 GCA_000966675.3 Picea glauca | reverse complement strand
TTTTGTGGTATAATATAGTTCAATATCATCATATTCGAAATGTAATGGTGTAAAATATCTGGATAGCATATTCATGAGCATCTTTAAAAAAAAATCTGGAGGTGGACAGTTTTGGAATGGAATTTCTCCAATTCAGCAGTGGCGTAAAGCCTGGGTGGAATCTCTCCCATACTCGCTTAAAAACAAGCAAGGCGTAAAACCTGGGTGATTAGACTTTCATACTTTGATATATTGTGAAAGGTAATTAGACTTTCATAGCTTGGAATTTCTCCAATTCAGCAAGGGCGTAAAACCTGGGTGGAATCTCTCCAATTCTCGTTTAAAAACAAGCAAGGCGTAAAACCTGGGTGATTAGACTTTGATATATTGTGAAAGGTGATTAGACTTTCATACCTTGATATATTGTGAAAGGTGATACACAATGAATATCAAGAACCCTGTTCAAAGTCTACAACTTTGTACAACTTTCTTGAGTTGAAGGTCAAACTCCACCTTCTCTTATCCTTGCCTTTTGCCTTGTACCCTTTCTTTTCTGATCGACTCTTTCTAAGCTCGGGAGTCGGGAAGATCATTTTCTTTCACAGTCGATTCGGGAAGATCATCATGATGGCATGAGACTATTTTCAAACAGCACTGATGACATTTATTAGATCGCATGAGTGCTGAGGTCTTGTGAAATTATATTAAATTCCCAATGACACTGGTTTGACAGCTTGAGTGCTGACATTCAGTTCAAAATTCTTCGCACAGCCTTTATTTAAGGTCAATCAAACTTAGTAATGTTTGCACTTTTGGTGAGTGGCTTTACTATGTCCGGACATGTATGACCTTTTGTTACCCTTTCTTTACCCACTAGCTTTTTATGACTTTTCGTTTCTCTCTTCATCTAAAGATATGAACACTCTTTTATGCTTTTATAAAGTACTTGGATTCTCTTGTGTCATGTCAGTCCCTATGCAAATGAAGCAACACCAAATTAAAAATGATTTTTATGTGTAAATTGTTAAATATATTGTAACTTCAACAGTGTGATTGTATACCGCTAGTTGTCCTGGTCAGCTGTACAATCGTTTCTTGATGTTCTTGATTTTCTTGAGTCTATTTAGCTCGTCTCTTTCTCCTTTTAGTATGTACTCAATAATATACTCAACGTTATTGGTTATGCTCATCTTCTTGTTTTCCATTTCTATATTCTCTGCTTCACATTTTGTCATGGTATCAGAGCTTCAGACATAAACCTCTTCACATAGTCTGGAGAGCAACCCGATCCTATGAAGCGCGGAGCTTAGACTATCTACGAGAGCACGAGATGCAAGATTCTTCATAGAGATTGGAAAACAATCCGCAGTTCGCCAATCCGCTCAAAAGATCGTTGCAGACATCAAGCACGAGGAAGCAGAACTGTAGAAAGCAAAAAAAAAATTAAAGAGTCGTGAAAATTTAAAGATTCGTGAAAGATTCGCGAAGCAGAGCTACAGAAGGCAGAAACAATTAAAGATTTGTGAGCTTTTTAAAGAATTCGTGAAAGATTCACAAAATTCCTTCTTAAGAAGAAAGTTTTTGTTCATACAACAAAAGATAATCTCCGCAACTGTAAGATCGACCTTGTGAACAGATCTGAGCCATTAATCAAGCTCAGAAAGGACGGGGAGCGCGCAGAAAAGGAGTATGTGTTTTTGTCGTCATATCAAGGCGAGAGCAAGCTTAGCCGTCATATCAAGAAAAGATTAAGCCATGACCGTCAGATCTCATCAGAGAGAGATCGATGGTGAGTAGGCATTGTGGGGATCGGAAAGGAAATTAAAGCGCGAGCAAGTTGTGAGCCCACAATCGCTCAAGATCATTGATCTTGTCAAATCAACAGATCAATGACGGATATTGATCCCATTATGGACAAGCATCCTCTCTTTGCGAAGATCAACAAAGAGATTAAAGAGTGAGCGAGTTAAGTCTCCACAATCACTCATGGTCGTTGATCTTCAAGCAAATGGCACCTGTCTGACGATCTTGTACTCTGGGAGGAAGCCAACAGAGGCTGAGGAGTAAATCTCTCCCAAAGCTCCAAAGAGTCGAATTAGATCCAGACCATCGATCGAAGTGGACACGTGGCAGGAGATCCTGCACTTCGACGATAATTAGTTCGGAAGAAAGAAGGACATGAGAAGCCAGAACTCCCGAAGGTCCGAAGCCTAGAGTGCATTTGAACCATCCATCAACAAGGACACGCGACGCCAGATCCCTCACTTCGGAGACTTAACACTCTGGAAGGTCTTGCGGAGCGAGATCTATTCGAAGTCCCAAAGTAAATCCGATCCCTTGAAGGCTGTGGATACATGTCGACAGATATGTCACTTTGGAAGATTAGCACTTCGGAGGTTTGAAGTGTTGTGCACCTCGGAACACCCGAAGCCTGAAGTTCCGAAGTAAATCTCGACTGTCCAAATCAACAGGCCACGTGGAGGCACAT
This sequence comes from Picea glauca, assembly GCA_000966675.3. Lineage (NCBI taxonomy): Eukaryota > Viridiplantae > Streptophyta > Pinopsida > Pinales > Pinaceae > Picea > Picea glauca. The sequence continues at coordinate 489,192 of JZKD02S2008808.1, read as the reverse complement.
ATCGCACTTTGGAGATTCGACACTCCAGAGGATTGCAGTATTAGCAAACGAAAACTCCCAAACACCAGAGTTCCGAAGGAGATCTTGGTCGTTCGTTCGCTAAGGCCTTAGGACCATTGATCTTTGCAGCAGCAGGTAAGAAAGGACTATCACCCGAATTCCTGAAGTACTTGTGGACCGTTGATCTCAAATCAACGAGGATTGTTGATCTTTGCAACATGCTAGAAAGGAATATCACCCGAAGCCCCGAAGTAATTGAGGATCGTTGATCTCAACTCAACGAGGACCGTCAATCTTTGGAATAAGACCGTTATTCGACCATTTGGCTATTTGGAGGAATTGAGACCTTCAACGTCGAAATGCCTGAAGCCCGAAGACCTGGAGTGCCTGGTTCTCACCCCACGGTCACATGAGAAGCTAAACTTCATTTTTTTACTCTTGAGTAAACTCAGAAAGCCCAATTCCACCATTAGAGGGGCTACAGTTGCCAAAGCAGTGGTCATCCCCATTTTTTTCGGTCCGAAGTCACTGAGAGAACTTCACAGACCTTGTTTTATGCGTAGGAAACAAGTAAGCACACAAATTGTTAAACAATTTCTTTTTATTTAAATATTTTTTTCTTCAAAGATGGCCACCTCAAGCAATTTAGGACCAACTCAAGGACCGATTCTTCTTGGAAAGAATTATGAGTTTTGGTCTCTTAGAATAAGATCTTTCTTGCAATCACAAGAGTGTTGGGATCGAGTGGATCTTGGATATGTGGAACCAAATCCAACAGACCTTGCTTCCATGACCAACCAACAAAGAAATGCTCATGCAAAACAAAGGAACAGAGAGAATAACACAAAATTCTAGATTCAAAACTCAGTGGATGACTCAATTTTCTCAAAAAGCAGAGGCGTTGTTACTTCTAAATAGGCTTGGGACATCCTTAAATCAACCTACCAAGGAAATGACAGGGTCAAAACAGTCAAACTGCAGACCTTGAGGATACATTTCAAGACTTTAAAAATGATAGAATCTGAAAACATTGATCAGTTTATAAACAGAGTCATGAGAATTGTAAACCAGATCAGATTGACTGGTGAATCCATCCCTGATCAATGAATTGTTGAGAAAGCCCTCATAAGTTTACCAAAGAAATTCGAAATGGTTGTTACAGCTATCCTTGAATCCAAGGATCTGTCAATTTTTTCAACGGATGAATTAATGGGCTCTCTATTGACACATGAGACTAGACTACATCTCGAAGATGAGTCAACAAACAATGCCTTCAAGACTCAATTTTCCTTCAGCCGAGGGAGAGGTAGAGGAAGAGGCAAAGGTCACCAAGGAAGAGGGAGAAGTCCAAGTAACCATCACTCAAGTGAAGGTCACAGACAACACAGCCGGAATCATAACTTCCATCCTCAATGAGGCAGAGGGAGAAGATCAAATGACAAATCAATCATACACTGCTATTACTGTAAGAAGTTTGGGCACTATGAATCTAAATGATGGAAGAAGCAAGCAGATCAACTCTAAGGCAGAGAACATGTCTCAAATCATGAAGGAGAAAACTCAGATGGTATGTTTCTCTCATTCAACGAGACTGAAGAACAACATAAATATTCCTGGTTGCTGGATAGTGGATGCAACAATCACATAACAGGTAACAAATATTTACTCTCATGCATTGATTCTTCCATTTCATCTAATATGACACTTTGAAATGATTCTTTAGTCAAAGTTCGAGGAAAAGGAACTGTTCCTATTCTTACTAAACAAAGTGTAAAGAAAGACATACACAATGTCTATCAGGTTCCAGATCTGACACATAATCTATGAAGTGTAGGACAACTAATTCAACATCGCTATAAGGTACTTTTTGAAGGAGCATCATGTAGGATATATGATAAAACCCCCAACAAAAAATTGATTTCTGAAATCCACATAACCAGGAATAGGATGTTTCCCTTGACCCTCAGAATTGCAAATCTGATCCAATCATATGCACAAAGTGCATCCACCCCCAATGAAACTATGGTTTGGCATACAAGATTTGGACATCTATCCTTTCAAAGTCTAAGTCTTCTACAAAAGTACTCCATGGTCAAAGGTCTACCTGTCTTCAAAGAGCAAAATCCCCCATGTGAGTCTTGCATTCTTGAAAAACATAAGAGAACTAGTTTTCCACAATACTCCACTCAAGGCAAAAAACACTTAGAGTTGGTTCACACTAACATATGTGGACCAATGCAAACAGAGTGAATAGGTGGTAGTGTTTATTTTCTAACGTTTATTGATGACTTTAGCAGGAAAATTTGGATCTATTTTCTCATACACAAGTCTGAAACTTTTGCAAAGTTCAAAGAATTCAAAGCTGAAGCTGAAAAACAAAGTGGCAAATATGTAAATCTCTCAGGTCAGATGGAGGAGGAGAATACAACTCCAAATAATTTGCAAATTTCTGCAAATCACAAGGCATCGTCATGCAAACTACAACCAGGTATACTCCACAACAAAATGGAGTGGCTGAAAGGAAAAATCAGACAATAATGAACATGGCAAGGAGCCTTCTCAAAGAAAAATGTCTGTCAAATACATTTTGGGCTGAAGCAGTAACATGCTCAACTTATCTCCTGAATAGATATCCAACCACCAGTCTCAAGATGAAGGTCCCTCAAGAAGTATGGAGTGGGACAAAGATAAATGTTGCTCATCTCATGACATTTGGATGCATAACATACACTCACATACCTTCCGAATTAAGGAAGAAACTGGATGATAGAAGTGAGAAATGCATCTTTATTGGCTACAGTGAAACATCAAAAGCTTGCAGGCTCTACAATCCAATCTCAAAGAAACTGATTCTCAACAGAGATGTAAATTTTTTTGAAAATCAGTTTTGGAACGAGTCTAGAAATCAACCAATGGACAGTTAAGATCCATTGTTGTCACATCCTGAAGACAGAGAATTCAGGACAACAAATGCATCAGCCTGCTCTTCCAAGGCTGCAGGTACAAGGACAATCTGAAAGCTCTCAGGATAACTCAACTTCTAGCAGAAAATCTTCCTCTGAACTTCCAAATCAGAGAACTCGAAGTTTGAGAGAAATCCATCAGCAGTTGGATGACATTGATCCACACAATCTTTTTACATTAATTTCATGTCAACCCACATATTTTAAAGAGGCAACTAAGGATCCACATTGGGTTCAAGCCATGAACCAAGAGATTGAATCCATTGAGAATAACAAGACATGGGATCTTGTTGATCTTCCCAGACACAAGAAAAGTATTGGTGTCAAGTGGGTTTACAAAACTAAACTTAATGAAAAGGGGAAGATTGAAAAGAATGAGGAAAGACTTGTTGCCAAAGGATTCTCACAACAACCAGGTACTGATTATGGTGAAATTTTTTCTCCAGTGGCAAGGTTGGACACTGTAAGGACTCTCCTAGCCATAACAACTCAACACAAATGACAAGTATACTAGATGGATGTCAAGTCAACTTTCCTAAATGGTGTCTTAGAAGAAGACATCTATGTGGATCAACCACCTGGATTTGAAGTCAAAGTGCAGCTAGCCAAAGTACATCGGTTGAAGAAAGCCTTGTATGGCTTAAAGAAAGCTCCAAGAGCTTGGTACAACAGAATTGACACTTACTTGATCAAAAGTGATTTCAACAGAATCCAAAATGAACCAACTCTCTACACCAAAACTAATCAGCATGGTAAAATTCTGATTGTTTTCTTATATGTTGATGACATGATATATACTGGAAATATTGAGTTAACCAGTTTTAAACATGCCATGCAATCTGAGTTTGAGATGACAGATCTTGTCATAATGAAATATTTTTTGGGGATTGAGGTTGACCAATCAACCAAATGAATTTTTGTCTGTCAGCAATAGTATCCAGTAGATATCATCAAAAGTTCTGCACGGAAGACTGCAATCCAGCAAAAACTCCTATACCCCCTAGGCACAAAATTGAGCAAGAAAGATGAAGGCCCTATAGTGGGCCCTACCCTGTACAAAATTTTAGTAGGCAGTTTGTTGTATCTTACAACAACTGGGCCTGATATTATGTATGCAACTAGCCTTGTTTCCACGTTCATGGAATCCCCCAAAGATTCTCAATGGAAGATGGCGAAAATAATTCTGAGATATGTTGCAGGCACTCTCAATTTTGACTTATGGTACACTCAGTCTGATGATGATCATCTCTCTGGTTACACAAACAGTGATTTTGCAGGCAATATAGATGACAAGAAAAACACCTCAAGACATGGTTTTCACCTGGGCATGAACCTTATTTCTTGGGCATCAAAGAAGCAACCCATAGTCTCAATATCTTCTGCAAAGGCAGAGTATGTCGCTGCTACCTCAACTTCATGTCAAGCTGTGTGGCTGAGAATAATATTGAATGATATGTCACATACATAAAATGAGCCAACTCCTATCTTCTGTGACAACACCTTAGCAATTGATCTATCCAAAAATCATGTGTTTCACAAGAAAAAAAAAACATATTGACACTCATTTTCACTTCATACGCGAGCTAGTTAATAATGATGACATTACACTTCAATTTGGTGGCTCACGAGATCAACTCACAAATATTTTTACAAAGCCACTAGGAAAATCCATTTTTGATTTTCAAAGACAACACTTGGGCATTATCAGTGCTGATGTTTGTAACCATTGAGTTTAAGAGAGAGTGTTAAATATATATGTAACCTCAACAATCTGACTGTACACTGCCAGTTGTCCTGGCCAGTTGTACAATCGTTTCTTGATGTTCTTGATTTTCTTGAGCCTATTTAGCTCAACTCTTTTCCCTTTTTGTATGTACTCAATAATATACTCAACACTATTGCGTTCTTCTCATCTGCTTGTTTTCCATTACTATATTCTCTGCTTCACATTTTTTCATAAACAAGCTTGATGTAATACACTTATATGAAATTTATAAGTAGCACAATTTAATTATAAATGAGAAATTAAGGGTATTATTATTATTATTGTCTTTTTTGTGACTGGCCAAAGCTCCTACTATAACTTTTAGGTGGGCTCATGATGCCCCATACATGACACACAACTAGTTTCCTTAACAATACACTACATCACCCACTGCCCTACACCTAGACTACGAAATTAAGGGTATTATGAAAGACTAGAGAAAATGTAAACAAAAATAAAAAAAGGATTATGATTTGTATCTTGTTACTTGTCTTAATAGGATTGTGGTTTAATGGCCACATAAATAATACAATAGGATTGTGGTTTAACAATCACAAAAATAAAAAATGATGATTATTTGGGTCATGTTAATTGTGTTAATAGGATTATGGCTTAATGGTTATCTTACTATTATACTAAGTTATTTATTGAGGTTTAATTTCTTCACAGGTATGAATAAGTAGTTGGGATCTAGTATATGTTCTCAATGACTTTGATAAAATAGTAATAGTATTTCATTGTTGTGACTATCAATCTCATTTGTAAAAATAATTGGTCTATGACACATTCTGTTTCACATACATATTTTTTTATTTTTTATGGTGGTATGCCTCTTCGAACAATGGGCAATGCTTTTATTAAGAGCATTTGGAATAAATTGTGAGGAATAATTTCTTTCTCACCATTAATCAAGATTCCATTGCCATGAGGTGCATACATAACAACACCTATGCATGCACCGTCTAAGTAGTGGTTGAATATATGAGGAACACATAAAACTACTAGCACACACACACACATATGTAGACCAGATCCCATTCCCATGTTCTCCTTAAGGTGTGTCAATTCTTTTCATATTAATAAGATGATAAATATTTGTTTGTTTGTATATTATCCCATGGGGTTGAAAATGGTCTCATCGAGGAGATTGTATTTTTTTGTTAAATTTATTTTATCCTCATATTTCTATGACACTACTAGTAGCATAAGTGTATACGAATCCCTATTTGACATCAATTACATATACGATATTTACATGGTATTTGACGAAAAATGCCCCACTTTCATCAAACATTTTGTTGTAACTTGAGATGGTTTCCGACTATTTAGAAATCATGCCAAAACATCTTTGAACGTGCTTTAGGCAACAAGCTGACTCTTGGATTAGAGAGGTATATCTCATATGATTAAAGAACATGGGCTTCCCATTGTCACTAAGCAATAGTTCTAACAATTAAGCATATGTGTTATATTTAAGTGAATTAAAAAGAAGGAAAAATATAGTTGAGGATAAATAACAACAAACTAGAATAAAGGTTGTAAGTGTCATAGATCAGAGGCATAATTTGTTGTGCATGGATTCTCATTCAATAAAGAACAATAAGTTGATAATAAAAAGGTGGAAGAAATGAGAAGGACAATTAATCTCAATCCTAGCAGTGAGTATGGAAGTAACTGCAGAATTTAAATGAAGAAAATAAAGTTTTTTGGGGAATCTAAAGTAATGAATCCAACAAATGAACAAATGCCAAAGTTGGGCACAATAGTGAATCCAACATCATAACATTCATCCAAGTAATTTGTAGATGTATTAATAAAGGCATAGATAATAGGGGATGTAGTAACAATATTTCATCCTTAAAACTAGTAAACTTACTACAAATTATAGAAATAGAGAAATGATTAGAGATGATAATATGAGAAGCTTAATACCAAAAATAGGAGAGAAGACATGGATCTGATTAAACAAGAAATGAATCTTACAAAAAATTTCTCTAACTGAAAATTTTACAAGAGAATGGTCTCACAAGCTCATTCTCCAAGAACACAGTGTCCTTGTTGTCCACTAATTCCTAACCTACTTTCCCATTTCTGATGTCTTGAGTTGCTACTTATATCCTTTGAATATTGACTTGATGCCTCAAAAGTCTCCATAAAATATTCAACAAACTCCTTATAAAGTAGATAAATATGGACATATGTGCCCTCAAAAGTGGATCTCGTAAATATACTAAAAGTTGGAAATGATTGTTATAACAACTCTTCGAAATATATTCCTTACTCTTGATCTAGGCACCAAATTAATTATTCAATTCCAACCTTGATAATATAATTTACTAGCTCATCTCTTCCTTATGAATGGAGTTCATGAATCCCTCACAATCATTATTATGATGTACTATATTTGGATGCACTGATTAACTGCTCCTTGAAGCTGGTTTCTTCTAACATCGTTGGTTTGAATATGAAAGTGAGTACCTGCAAATGAAAATAAAACACCTTCAAGCATATGTGAACATTGACAAAAGTTTCCATAATACCCGTGTATCCAAGGTTGCAGAGGGTTGTTGTAATCACTTAGAAGAAATAAAATACTCCCTGCCCTATTCTCAAATACAAAGTTGTCCTCTACTGCCATATATAATATCACTTTACAACTGCAAATTATAAGAGCTTCCTTATGACATAAATTAAATCTCATGCTCCATCCCGATTGAGATCACTTCTTTCTCTCCAACACAAACTGGATTTCTACACATATATTTGATAGATGTTAGGAAGTAGCTTGACATAAGCATGTAGCTTTAAAAGACACCAGAACATATGAGTTCCAAGAGAAGCACTTGAAGATGTTTGAATCTTTCACCCTTTTGCAATCCATGCTGATCGATCTAAACAACATTAGCATCATATAGAAGGCTTTGACCATGTAGAAAACCTTGTCAAATTCTAAAATCAAATGTTTCTCGATCACAAAGAAAAATATAGCATAAAATTCCAGAGATTCTAGTGCACCTCAATTTTATTCGCTGTCACATTTCTCTAAAAATAAGGATTTTTTTGTCTCTAATATTCTTTAGTTGTCGCCTATTTTCTAGCTTTCTATCAGCTATCATAACAGTTCTACTATCTCTCTAGAAGATTTCAAATCTTTAGGTATCTTCTCGAATACAAAGTCATCACAATAGTACGTCAAGACTTGAAATTTTTCCCATACTTGCAACATTTTACTTCCCATGGTATTTGAAATATTTTTTCACACATATCACAAATGAGAGCTCTGGTTGAATCTTCTTAAAACCACATATTTTACAAAACTGTCATCACCAACAACTCTTGGATTCCCTATACTTCCTTTAGACCTTCATAATCTCTGGTTTTCCACAAATTTACAGTTGATAACAAACATGGCATGGTACTGACTTACCTATATTTTATGTCTTTGGAAGCCAATACAAAGAGTTTTAAAACATACTGAACAACTGAGCAATGTATCAAATTTCCTTCCTCATCTTTTGCATAGAACGCAAGTCTCATCCTTTTCATCTATATCTGGATCATAGAATTTTGGTTTCACATCTTCATCTTTAGAATATTTGACCACTTGTTTTAAGGGTTCTTTATGAAACCTCAACGTTAAAGCTTAATAATTTTTTCTTTGAAACAATCACTGTATGTCCCTTTCGCAACCAAGAAATATATATATGCACTGGGATGTGACATTTGTTTCATATCTACGACCTCAATAAACTTATGAAAAGAATCCCCTTTTTCTACAAGGATATCTCCATTGACTTGCATATTCTTAAATTCTTCTAAGAGGTCTCTATTTTTAACACCCATATACAAAAATAATCTTTGATAGAAGGATACTCTTCTCTGCATCTCCCTAGTTTATCTTCAGTGTGAAGTGATAAACACCAATCTTCAAATAGATTGTGATACTCCTATGGATCTGCTAATACTTCAGCCTCCTTTTGATTCACCTTTTTGATATCATTAAGCGAAAGAGAGACAATTTCTGAAACTTTGCTTGGAAGATAGAAATGAACCATAAAATCATCTTCGGGTATGCAGTTGGTTTTTGTAACCAAAATTTGAATACATTCTTCTAACTTTCCCAACATTAATAAACACTTGAAAGAAACATTGTTCTTCCCTAGATCTCTGACCATCGATGCAAGTTTGGAGATCCCTTTGGCGTTGGGATTGTTTTTCCAATCTGACTGCACATGAAATTTGGGGATATACATTTCAGTAGAACATAAAAATATCTCAAACCATCCACAATTTTTAAAATCTACTCTTAATTTACCCAATTTGGGTCATCTCGCACAAAACCCATGTTTTGAATTTTTCCGATTCTTCTTTATTGCTTCATAAAACATGCCTAAAATTCACTGCCTAGAAACGTTGCATGTTCACAGGGGGCTCCCTTGTGATTTAGTAAATCACGGTGAAGGAGGGGGGGCGAGGGGTGCAATTCCCATGAGATGCCACGTATTCTTGGTGAAAACCCTAGTTAATTTTTGTGGACCCCCCTATCATTAACCATCGAGCACAGGAGGGGGGTCACAATTGATTGCACTCGTTGTATCTTGGGTTATGACAAGCATTTAGGAGGTTCAATAAATACTCACATGACCATAATATGGATTTGAAAACAATATAATACTAGAGAAATACAATAGTAATTTATCAAAGGATAACTCACACCCATTTATAATTTTGAAGTGAGGATTGTG
>JZKD02S2008808.1:467157-479669 GCA_000966675.3 Picea glauca | reverse complement strand
GAGAGAGAGAGAGAGAGAGAGAGAGAGAGAGAGAGAATCTTTTAGTCAATTTAATAATCTTGTAAAATATTGGCGAATCTTTCACTGAATTATAAACTTGTAAAATCTTGGCCAATCTTTCACTTAATTATAAAACCTTGTAAAGCCTTGGAAATTTTTTGGATAAAGTATCAAATCATTTATATTAATAGGAAATTGTATTCATTAAACTTTAATATACTCATTTTAGATATTTGGAAAAAAAACATAATTTGTCCATCCTTTAGACAATGCTGCAAGCATTAGGGGTTATGCTTGTCAAGGTTCTCACTTTACACTCTTGCATTTCTCTCTATCATTTTTGATAATATTTCACCACAAAGTTCATATGTGTTGATCTTGACCAACAGTTCTGTCAAGCGTCGGATATATTAATATTTTCTCTACTACTTCTATTACATGGATTCTTTATTACTGATTCATCGATTATGAAAGGACTCTTCAAAGAAGTTCATCATAGGATGTTCTTAAATAGGAGCACACATAATAAATCCATCAATAACTCCAAAAGTATAATAATATTGATAGGTCACATTCCATGCATAACTTTCTCTCTAATCATCCATTTGTACTAAAAAATGACTTGTTTCCAAGGAAGAGAGGTCTCTATCCCTTATACTTTTATTGTCTTATAAAAAAGTAAAGGGACACAAAAAATTATAATAAATGTTGAGCATAGATTAGGCATTATAAAAAGAGATTATATGAATTAGACTCATATAATTCAGCATGAACAATAAGAGATGTAGATTAATCAAGGGATATTATGTCATCATGTATATTTATACCTAGAAGTAGCACTGTGCATAGTCAAATTCCTATCACCCATTTGAAGCCCATTAATGGTAGCACATGTCGTTTCTGTCACTTGGATCCTACTACATACTAACTCCCAAAATTGAGTTACATAAAATTAATGAAGAAATCAATGATCCAGAATTATAAATTTATTTTGGCTATCTGATACAAGCACTGATAAGCATACATCTTTCTTAGTTACATAGAACTCTCCATAATATGTGCATTATTAGCAGAAACTATGTATTTTTTTTTTTCAATCTTGTTTTTCAACTTTGACTTCAAGAACAATAAATTTCAATAAAGATTCTTTCATCCTCCATTGGCTACATGTAATGAATTCTCTATTAGTGTTAACATCAAAAGTATAATTGCATTAGAGGAATGTCAATTTCATGCTAATAGGTATTCTATGATGAAAACATAGGAACCCAATGCATATACCATTTTTCTCTTCACTTAGCTAAGTAGAGCTCATTTCCATTTTTAAATAACCAATAAGTATTTTCAAAGAAAATATAAAATAAACACAGTAGATCCTAAAAGGTGAAGATGCTTAAGTCATCTCACAAAGTGAAAGGAAACAAAATAATATTTCCTTGAACCATCAAATATATAAAGAAAATAATAATAATTATGGAAAACACATTGAGTTCCCAAACACTAGCCAAAGCCATATATTAAGTCTAATACCATGTCTTTGTCAAATAAACATGACAAAAATATGAAGAAAAGTTTTTTTACTCAACTAAGGTCTTTAAATTTAACCCAAACCCTTGACTCAATGGAAATCAGATGAAACCAATCATGCTACAACAAAGGGTTCAGTCAAACATCAAATGATAACTACAAGCATTCAAAGGATTAACACAAATTGTAACCAAAATAAACCCCAAAATTTCAAACTTGACAAGATGTTCCAAAATGCAACAAACAAAAAAACCATTAAAATTTACCAAGATATTAGATCTAGACATCAAAGAAATTTCATCTACTTGAATGAGCCCATTCTTTCTTAGTAGAAGTATTGTTAAATTATTTATTTACCCTTTAATAATATGGCACTATCTATGTGAAGAGATAGGTCATAGCTTCATCAAGTTTTAGTTTCATTTCCTATCACATACAAGAAAGATACAATGTAATAGTTAAATATCAGAACATCAATCTTAAAGTAACTTGGATCAAGGAAATGTGGCTCTAATTTTAAAATGAAAAATAAAAAATATAGAACCCATATTTACCTGAAATGCAACCTCAAATTTGCACATAGTAATCTTACCATTATAAAGAATTTCCTACCTACTCCAAAAATACAGGAACAATGAATCATAAGAATCACATCATTTGTTCTATTTCATTCACTATTTCTTGCACCACCAATGGAACACATATACCAACTTTGACTTCAAGAACGATAGTGCAATAAACATTCTCTCATCCTCCATTGGCTACATGTAATTCTCTTTTAGTCTTGACGTCAAAAGTATAATTGCATTAGAGGAATGTTGGTCTCATTATAATAGGTCTCCTATGATGATCACATAGGAACATAGTGGATAGACCGTTATTTTATTTTCTTAGCCAAGTAGAGCTCATTTTCCTTTTTAAATAATCAATAAGTCTTTTCAAAGAAAATATAAAATAAACATAGTAGGTACTAAAAGGTGAAGATGCTAAAGTCCTACCACAAAGCAAATGGAAATAAAAAAATATTTCATTGAACCATCAAAAAAATAAAGAAAGTAATAATAATTATGGAAAACATATTGAGTGCCCACAAAATAACCAGAGCCATATATTAAGCCTAATACCATATGTTTTTCAAATAAATGTCATGAAAAAAAAGATGAAAATATATTTTTTACTCAACAAAGGTCTCTAACTTTAAGCCAAACCCTTGACTCAATGGAAATCGGATGAAAACAATCATGCCACAACAAAGGGTTCAGTCAAACATTAAACGAGAACTAGAAGCACTCAAGGGACTAACTCAAATTTTAACCAAAATAAAATCAAAATTTCAAACTTGACAAAATGCTCCAAAATGCAGCAAACAAACAAACCATTAAAATTGATCAAGATATTAGAGATAGACATCAAATCAATTTCATCTACTTGAATGAGCCCATTCTATCTTAGTGGAAGTATTGTTAAATTAATTATTTACCCTTTAATACTAGTACACTATCTATATGAACAGATAGGTCTCAACTTCATCAAATTCCAACTTCATTTCATGTCACATACAAAATAAAGACAATGTAATAGTTAAATATCAAAACATCAATCTTAAAATAACTTGCATCAAGAAAATGTGGCTCCAATGTTACAATGAAAAAAACAAAATATAGAACCTATTTTTACCTGAAATGCAACCTCAAATTGGCATATAGTAATCTTACCATGATAAATAATTTCCTACCTACTCCAAAAACTACAGGAACAATGAATCAAAAGAATCACATAATTTGTTCTATTCCATTCACTATTTCTTGCACCACCAATGGAACATGTGTACCGAAATAAGTGTCCCCTAGGCCCTCATATATATTGGATTATGTCAAATCTTGCGGTATATCAATTTACCAATTCTCATTTTGTTGTTCGTTTTCTTCATTATGAAAAATACCTTCTCTAAATGGACTATCATTATGAGCCTCCAAAGAATTATGTTCCATATCAAGTTCATTAGAGAAATTTTCTATATTGTTTTCTCCCTTTCTATCACAATCTGATTGCCAAAGAGCTAGTGCTCTTTCATATGGAAAATTGGTAATGTCATACTTTGTTACATATAATATTAAACATATATCCATATATTTATCAAGCTTGTTCCTCATATTTGACTTAAAAAATGATAGTGCACTAAACATTCTCTCATCCTCCACTGATCTCAAAATCATGGTTTGACACAAATCCACTAATTTGAAATATTCTGATATGTTTTCCTGTAAGTATTGGATAACACCTAAAATAGTCCATAATCTTGTTATTACATAATATTCTATAGGATTATCCAAAACAAAAAATTGATTCCACATTGTTTTAGAAAAGCGTGTGGCTTGTTGAAACAATTTTGATTTATCTAAAATTCCTTCAACCCATTCTCCATGTATATCGACCTTATTGCAAAAGTGGAGCACTAAAGTATTAAATTTTTCCAGAAAGTTGGATTTTAAAGTAGTTTATATTTTATATTGTTCCAATAGTGAGGGTACACCTCATACATGACCCCCAACAATTCATCTCGAGGAAATAATTCTCTTATCTCCGATGATGGTGATTTTGCAATTTCTATCATGTTGTGTCTCATTGAAATGACAACATTGTCGAATAGGTCTCTTGAAATAGGATACTTTATGGTAGTTAGTCCTGTCTTATCAATATAATGAAAAATAACCATATACCCACGCACTTCCATACATAGTATCCCTTTTTCATCAAACTTAAGAAAAAATCAGTATTTTCTATATCAATGATCGTAGTCCAATTTGTAAAATGTGGAACTACAAAAGGTGCTAGCATCGTATGAAAATTATCCAATGAAAGGCATGCAAATTTTCTTTCATTTGTGTATTCTGCAATATACATTAGGCAACTTTGAAACATTTTCACGAGGACATTCATTTCATCTAGCATAGGAAGAATTCCAACCAATGTTAATAATGTCTTTAAGTGAGTTAGTCAAAAGAGAAGATATTGAGCTCTATCTATTGAGTGTTATTCATACATCACCCATACCAAGGAATTGTACTCACTAAATAATCTTTGAGGTGCTCCATTCAATGAGATCACCTTGTATCAATATCTTTTTATAGATTGTTTCAATTTTTAACACTGTCAACAAATTTTTTTAACTCTGAAAATTTTTTGGGACTACAAAAAAAGTATGCACAAACCTCTTGTACAAGATATTAAACTTTTGAAACCGATGGAAACTTGTTTACTATTTTAAATGCAAGATTCCTCCTATGAGCCATACACTAAATACTTAACATATACGGTGAAGTTGATATTTGTAGTCCGACACAAAGGCCATTCATTTGTCCTTGCATTACTGATTCTCCATCTTCTCCAATACATACCAATTTTTTTGTGATCATTAAATGATCCATACCACCAATTTGCTTCAAACTATTAATAACAAGTTCATAAATATTTTCAACTGTAGAATTCTCCCTCATTTTATGAATCCCAAGTAGATAGGAATGTCTAATATGGTAATTAACCATATAAATATTCATGCAGATCCATGAAGTATTATCAATAGTCTTAAACTCATCCAAAGACAATATCAAAAACCTAGTATTTGCAATCTTCTCTTTGATATCATTATTTTCTACTTGAGCTAGATATTTTCCCATTCCCAACCACTTGTTAAATAACAATGAGAAGATGGAAAGATTGACATTTGAAGAAAAGATAGATATTTCATGTAATTCACATAATGTGTCATAGGATGATCTTTAGATAAGATGTGAAATACAATGATTAATTGAATTATCTTGGATACAAAATTTCTTTCCATCATCTTTCTGAATAGAGATGTGATGGTTCCTCCACTTTCCTTGAGTTTTTCCTTGGTGATTAAATATTTATTATATTCATTGAAATATTTTACATGTTGAAATTCCTCAAAATATTTCCATCTAACAGTAGATTTTTTCTCACCATATACTATTTTATTTTCATACACCTTTTCTACATGCTTCTTTGTTGTATCTAACTTCATCAGAAATGTCATTGGTGTGCCAAGTTTCCAACTACATATATTGCATCTAGCTTGTGGTTTCTCTTTCTCATTTTTTGGAGGTATCGGTTCAATAAATGGAAATTTTGAGACCCAATTTGGTTGGAAGCCTCTCCCTATGTCCCATTGGCATTTTTGTCTTTTTCGTGAATTGGTTGTGTTCTTTTCCAATGAAATATTTTTGACATTTTCATTGCCAATTTCCGGTGAAAATGCATTTATCTCACTTTGATCACCAAAGGGACATATTCATTCATCTATTGTTTGGCTATTAGATGCATTTTCACAAGAGTTGACATCTCTTTTAGTGATAGGTTGCTCAAAAGAGCTCTAAGAATGAAGAGAATGTGGATCCTTGGATTAAGGTCTTTGAAAGTATGATGATATATCATTTTGTCTTGATATTTTCTTCCCATGATTAGTGTTTGACATCTCAATGAATATTCCACAATTGAAATTTCAAATCGATCTAGAATCCAAAAGAGAAACCTGTGTGAGAAATAATATAAAATTAGTAAAATTCCTACCAAGTATAGAATGCATGTATGCATTTAAATTTATTATATTTTTTACAAAATCAAATTCTGTGAGAAAACATACACCCAAAAAGGAAAACCGCCGAATGTTTACACAAATCCCAAAAAATAACTTAGGGTGTGGAGCAAGAAAATACAACATAAATGGATCCAAAAATAGAAACTTACCACTGCCTACAATAGGAATGGAAAGATTAGCAATTTTTGGAAAGGTATGTACAAATGGATTGGTGTAATGCAATGCAATTTTGTAATGAAGAAGAAGAAGGTGATAAAAGCCTCAATTCTTATGTTTTCTAACTTTAACAAAAAAATTCAATTTGATTATAATGCTAGTACATTGCAACTAGAATTGTTTTCAATTAAGAGGGCATACCCATAACATACGTCAATGGGAATAAGAATGAGTTAATGAAGAAGTATTACACATACAACCAATATTTTTGTGTGATAGTTCAAGTGTTCAAGCATTGGATTCATTCATTACTACATAAGGAATTTTTTTTGTACACAAAACACTAGGATTTAAAGTTCATAATCAATGTGTAGAATCAACAAAATCAATGGCATGTCAACTGCATTGAAGTTTTGGAAATTTACTCTTTTTTGGAAAAACATAATGCAAGCAATGAAACAAAATGGAAGATGCACTAAATAAAAGAGCATTGTTTCTTACCACTATGAAGAATAAACTAACTAGATATGAGAGTGTTAAATAAATCTATAACGCTAAAACATGTTTCATACATATTACATATATTTGTAATAACCCAACATTACAAAATAGGACGATAGAACTAGATTTATTTATGCAAGATGATTTTGTTCAAACAAACGTCATTGAACGTGACTGTGCATTCTAGGAAGTATAGCACAATAGTTAGAGTGAAACTCCTCACTACTAAAAAATTGGTCCAACAACCATCAAAGGAGAGATGGAGGGAATGGAGCCACCACTTGGTTTTTAAGGGAAACTAAGAGCCCAAAAGAAGAATGAAGGAAGGAAGGGAAGATATACTAGATTTATTATTAAATTTCATTTAGTGGGTTCAAATAGGATTGGCTGATTTTAAGGGTGCTTTGATTAAGCCCCAAAAGGTTCTATTGCAAATAGAAAATGAATCTTAGAAAATAAACTAATTCACCCTACAATTAAAACAAGTTTTCTAGCTAAGAAACATAGGAAAATGAGACCAATTCAAAGAAGAGGAAACAATATAAGATACCTGTGAAACAAGACATATGAAACACCTATTGAATATACAATAATATTTGATCTTCTTGCAATGCTTCGAAGTGCCAATATCTACCTATAATGTACTTGACCGACCACCTCCAAAACAAATAAATATGTATAGAATACAAGATCTATCATGCAAATAATAAGAGAGATGTTACCAAATGTTATAAACAAAGTGTTCCCTTATTTGTGATGTTGTATACTTGTAGTCAATGTGCTAATGGAATCCCTTGGGGTGAGAATGAAAATTATCCAAGAAAACCCTAGAGGAAAAATCATTAGATCCAAATCAATTGATGTGCCAAGAGGAGGAAACTAATAGAATGCAGAGAGTAAACATGTGGGGGGAATTTTGTTATGTGAGAGAGTTTATGGAGACTCTTAGTGTAGGAATTCCAATAACTTTAGAAGGTATTCATAGTGAATTTTATTACAAATGTGATAAAGATTTTATTCTTTAGACAATGAGAGGAAATAAAAAAAAAATAAAAAAAAATGAAACATATTAGAAAAGAAACTACACATATTTGTCAAGGAGTCCACGAAAAAAACAATTGGGAATAAGTATCCCTTCGTAAACTCTCATTTTCAAGGTTGGGGTTAGAAACATAAGTTCCACAGGACTTTGCAGGTTTGTCACCAAATAAGTCATGTCTATTTCACATGTAGATCCTAGGGTGATAACCTAAATAGGCTCAAGAAACTTGTGAATCTCCAGTTACATGACTTTGATGTGTGATCTCGTAGATGAGGAGCCTACCTGCTTTGAAGAAGCCATTCAAAATAAGGAATGGGAAGATGCCATGACAGAGGAATACCAATCCATAATAAAGAACGATGTATGGGAAATAGTTCCCAGNTACAACCAATATTTTTGTGTGATAGTTCAAGTGTTCAAGCATTGGATTCATTCATTACTACATAAGGAATTTTTTTTGTACACAAAACACTAGGATTTAAAGTTCATAATCAATGTGTAGAATCAACAAAATCAATGGCATGTCAACTGCATTGAAGTTTTGGAAATTTACTCTTTTTTGGAAAAACATAATGCAAGCAATGAAACAAAATGGAAGATGCACTAAATAAAAGAGCATTGTTTCTTACCACTATGAAGAATAAACTAACTAGATATGAGAGTGTTAAATAAATCTATAACGCTAAAACATGTTTCATACATATTACATATATTTGTAATAACCCAACATTACAAAATAGGACAATAGAACTAGATTTATTTATGCAAGATGATTTTGTTCAAACAAACGTCACTGAACATGACTGTGCATTCTAGGAAGTATAGCATAATAGTTAGAGTGAAACTCCTCACTACTGAAAAATTGGTCCAACAACCATCAAAGGAGAGATGGAGGGAATGGAGCCACCACTTGGTTTTTAAGGGAAACTAAGAGCCCAAAAGAAGAATGAAGGAAGGAAGGGAAGAGATACTAGATTTCTTATTAAATTTCATTTAGTGGGTTCATATAGGATTGGCTGATTTTAAGGGTGATTTGATTAAGACCCAAAAGGTTCTATTTCAAATAGAAAATGAATCTTAGAAAATAAACTAATTCACCCTATAATTAAACCAAGTTTTCTAGCTAAGAAACATAGGAAAATGAGACCAGTTCAAAGAAGAGGAAACGATATAAGATACTTGTGAAATGGGACATATGAAACACCTATTGAATATACAATAATATTTGATCTTCTCGCAATTCTTTGAAGTGCCAATATCTACCTATAATGTACTTGACCAACCACCTCCAAAAGAAATAAATATGTATAGAATACAAGATCTATCATGCAAATAATAAGAGAGATGTTACCAAATGTTATAAACAAAGTGTTCCCTTATTTGTGATGTTGTATACTTGTAGTAAATGTGCTAATGGAATCCCTTGGGGTGAGATTGAAAATTATCCAAGAAAACCCTATCGGAAAAATCATTAGATCCAAATCAATTGATGTGCCAAGAGGAGGAAACTAATAAAATATAGAGAGTAAACATGTGGGGGGAATTTTGTTATCTGAGAGAGTTTATGCAGACTCTTAGTGTAGGAATTCCAATAAATTTAGAAGGTATTCATAGTGAATTTTATTACAAATGTGATAAAGATTTTATTCTTTAGACAATGAGAGGAAAATAAAATAAAAAATAAGAAAAAAATGAAACATATTAGAAAAGAAACTACACATATTTGTCAAGGAGTCCACGAAAAAAACAATTGGGAATGAGTATCCCTTCATAAACTCTCATTTTCAAGGTTGACGTTAGAAACATAAGTTCCAGAGGAATTTGCAGGTTTGTCACCAAATAAGTCATGTCTATTTCACATGTAGATCCTAGGGTGATAACCTAAATAGGCTCAAGAAACTTGTGAATCCCTAGTTACACGGCTTTGATGTGTGATCTCCTAGATGAAGAGCCTACCTACTTTGAAGAAGCCATTCAAAAGAAGGAATGGGCAGATGCCATGACAGAGGAATACCAATCCATAATAANAAATAGTTCCCAGACCAAAAAGTAAGGATGTGGTATCATCAAAATGACTCTTCAAAATAAAACATGCTGCTGATGGAAGTATTGAGAAATATAAAGCAAGATTTGTCGCTCATGGATTTTCCCAGAAGGAAGGCATTTACTATGAAAAGACATTCGCTTCTATGGCTAGATACACTTCGATTAGGACCATCATAGCACTTGCAGCTAAGATGAAGTGGAAGCTACACCAGATGGACGTGAAGACAAATTTCCTAAATGGTGTCATCGAAGAGGAAGTGTATATAGAGAAACCCCAAGGATTTGAGGTTGAAGACAAGAGGTCTCATGTCTGCAGATTGAAGAAAGCCTTATACGGATTGAAGCAAGCTCCTAGAGCTTGGTATGGCTGTATAGACAGTTTCTTGACGAGCTTGGGCTTTACCAAGAGTAAAGGCGATTCAAATCTCTACTTCAAAATTATGGATAATGAGCCAGTAATCTTACTACTATATGTGGATGACTTATTCTTAACTAGAGAAGAAAATCTCATTTTTTAATGTAAAAGGAGACTTGCCTCGAAATTTGAAATGAAAGACCTTGGCCTAATGCATTATTTCTTAAGTCTTGAGGTATGGCAGAGTCCAAAGAGGATCTTCCTTAACCAAGGGAAGTACACGGTCGAGATGTTAAAGAGATTCAACATGCTGGAATGCACACCCATGAATACACCCATGGAAGCAAAGCTGAAGCCATTGGTCGATACTTAGTCACATTTTATTAATGCCACACTGTACAGACATATTATTGGATCACTGATGTACCTGACGAACACCAGACCAGACATTTTTTTTGTCGTGAACACCTTGAGTCAGTTTCTGGTAGAGCCCAGACATGTTCACCTAGTGGCTACAAAACATGTGATGAGGTACCTTAAAGTTACGATAGATTATGGTCTCAGCTATGATGGAGATCATGATTTCACATTGAGTGGATACACTGATTTAGATTGGGCAGGAAGCGTTGCTGAGAGGAAAAGAACTTATGGATGTTGTTTCAGTTTGGGATAAGCCATGATCTCATGGCATAGTAAGAAGCAATCCAGTATTTCTCTCAGCACAATGGAGGCAGAGTACATTGTCGCATGTTCTGCTAGTTTCGAAGCTATATGGCTTCAAAAATTGCTGACCGGTCTATTTGACCTAGAGATGGAAGCAACCTTGATCCTATGTGACAACCAGAGCTGCATAAAGATGATAGAGAATCCTGTATTCCGTGACAGGTCGAAGCACATAGAGATTCACTATCATTACATCCGTGACATGGTGCAAAGAGGAGCCTTGAAGCTCTTGTATATTAGCATGGATTAACAAGTTGTTGATGTGTTGACCAAACCTCTATCTCGTGTAAATTTTGAACACTTTCGAGATAATCTTGGTATAGTCCGAAAGGACCCTCCCTGAAAGGGGGAGTATATATGATTCCTTGCTTCTGACCTTCCTGTTAGACGTAAAGCAAGATGATTCCTTGCTTCTGACCTCACTGTTAGACATAAAGCAAGATGATGTGTGTGTTCCTTTCTTCTGACCTCACTGTTAGACATAAAGCAAGATGATTCCTTGCTTCTGACCTCACTGTTAGATGTAAAGCAAGATGATTCCTTGCTTTTGACCTCACTGTTAGACGTAAATCTAGATGATGTGTCTGTTCCTTGCTTATGACATCGCTGTTAGACGTAAATCAATATGATTCCTTGCTTCTGACCTTATTGTTAGATGTAAATCAAGATGATGTGTTCCTTGCTTCTGACCTAGTTGTTAGACATAAAGAAAGATGATGTGTTCCTTTCTTTTGACCCAGTTGTTAGACGTAAAGAAAGATGATGTATACCTTGCTTTTGACCTAGTTGTTAGACGTAAAGTAAGATGTGACTTGCACTAAGCTACCAGCTTAACAACTGTGACATAGAGCCAGTCTAGTACTGTGATGGGCCAGCC
Organism: Picea glauca; assembly: GCA_000966675.3. Classification (NCBI taxonomy): domain Eukaryota; kingdom Viridiplantae; phylum Streptophyta; class Pinopsida; order Pinales; family Pinaceae; genus Picea; species Picea glauca. Next base: position 467,824 of record JZKD02S2008808.1, on the reverse strand, counting down.
TAGTGCTGTGATGAGGTATCATTTTTTATACTGATACATATTGATGCAGATGACGATGGCATTCTTTCGAGAATGACGATGTTGTCGATGAAGAAAACTTCTGATGATTTATAGATATGCCAGCCAATATGATATTGATGATGATGTCCTCTCTCTCTCGTATGATGTTGTTGAAGAATACCCTTCTTGTTAAGGGGGAGTTTTGAAATAATGTAACTGCAAAGAGTATTCTTATTATTATTGATATTTTATTCATAGGATCAATCCCCATTGTGGATTGATCATGTCGGATATTGTAATAGGACCAAATCCCCTTTAGCGGATTGGTCAAAAGACAATTGTAATATGCAGAATAAGAAGTCGGCCCTAGCAATTAATGAAGATATCCAGAAATATAATAAAGGTGGGTTTACCCACCCAGATTGAGAAGTCAGCCCTACCAGTGAAGAGACACTTCACACGTGCTAGAACTTGTATAAATAAAGGAGGCTAGCACCTCATTTGATCACAACTCACTTGCTTAGTTTGAGAGACAAGTTATGATCTATTACTAGCAGAGGAGAGAGAGAGTGGCGCATATCTTGGAGAGGACTTTATGTTTTAGCATAAATATCTCTTGGCATTGTATTGGCTATCTATATTAAGGAAGTTTTGCTGGGTTTTCTTC
>JZKD02S2008808.1:441758-467147 GCA_000966675.3 Picea glauca | reverse complement strand
TATATATATATATATTCAAACGTAATTCAACATTTCAAAGGGTTTTAACAAATGTGCCGCTATCCATGGCCACATTCATACCCAATGCATTCTTGCATTGATTTCAAGTTCGTCATGCTTTAGGACCGGTTCTGGGTCATGGGGCGTTGGGATTTAACCTATCCTTTCCTCATATGGTTTTTTTTGTTTTTCATTCATTCTCAAAACAGGATCCACGCTCCCTGCTATAGGCCGATTACGACCCCAAATTAGTACATATTAGACTTAGAAGTTTCGCATGAATGCGCTCATGCATTATGCCTTCATTAATAATCGTGGTGCCAATACTCATGACCACCCACATTTGATTTTCTCTAACACCTATACCTCGTGAGTAAAAATGTTGGAAGGTCCTCCTTCCTCAATGAGAAATCCATTGTCTGTCCTTTATGCAATTATGAATTTCCTGGAAGTAATTCCATGCAACGTGCTATCTATGAGAACTTTTTGTTTCCAGTCGTTCCTTGATTGGTCCACGTGTTCATGACATATCAGTTCATGAATTCTTTTGAGGGTTACAACTAGTCTTTTAGTACCAGAGGTTCGCGCCTCCATTATTCAGGTCATCCTCCCCGAATTATACCCTACTCGGGTATCCAAGGCATACAAGTGCTCTTTCAATTTTCAAGTATAACATGCAATAATAAATATTTCGGAAGGGGTTCTCACCAAATCCCTTCATACCCTGTGCCACACAGGCACGAATACCTTTATACCTGTTCTTGGCTGCTTGTAACCTTTCTATGTCCTCTACCTTATCAGTAGTACTTTAGTGGGATTTCCACAGTCCCGTCAACAACCTTTCGACCGTAGCCTTTCCATGGTCACCCTCTGCTTGAGGTTGTTCATTATTGGCAAATGTCTTTCTCAACAGTTCCAATATTATTCCTTTCTACACATGACATACACCATAGGCATATTAATTGTCATGTAAATTGAAATGCAAATATCATAGCATTTAATTAATAAAAACATTTTCAGGCATGTCTAGCATATATGTATGCACTTCATCACATTATCCTTAATGTTTTTCATGAGTGTAACACAACAGTTCTCAATCATTTTCACAGCATGACAACCGTCGTTATTATGGTGTCAAATCATTTTTATTCATCAATGTACTATCTTCCTAATTCCATAGAAACGTAATTCACATCAAGGGAAGAATTGAGGGCTCTCCCCCTCTCCCAATTCTTTCTACATCACCTGGGGTTTTTCAGCCCAGTCAAGTTATCTCTAAGGTCTCACTTCCTTTCCTTGATCACAACTTCAACCAAGCTGTATCAATTAAACATACTCATTTATTCAGTTAATCATACTCAGGGGTTTACTGGCCTCTTACCAACCAAACTAGTTTTCACAACTGATCTTTTTCTGAGCAGCCCTGGTTTAGGCCCATCCTAACTCTTAGGATACTTAAACATTCTTTAGTAGAAACTCTTTGTTCATAATGAGTCAGAAACGTGTGCATCCTACACACGTCCATTAGGTTATCAGAATGGTCGATATTCGGTTATTAGTCTTCTATTACTTACATGATTTTTTCAAAATGTAATCCAAGATTCTTATACATGGACAGGCCTTACAGCTCATCGTCCAATCTTCAACATTTATCAGGGTTGTGACTCTGTTCTTCTGACATAGACCTTATATAGTTCCTCCACCAGGAACTCCTTCAACATGCAACTTCCTTGTTGCAGATCCATCACCACCTGTGATTGCCTCAACCTTGAGTTAGCTTTTTAGTGGTCTACGAAATATTCCCTTAAGGAATATAACATGCATCTTTGTTAATTTACATCTATGATGTACTTAACCCCTTTCATAATTCTAGGCCTTCATGTAGCTATCATGGTTATATTTCATAGCCTACATACATTCCCATTTTTAAAATCAGTCATCTCAGGATTGTTCACATTCCTTCTCATTGTGATCTACAAAGGCATAAACATTTTCCTCTTATCATGACAATAGAGCATCCTTGCTTGTTTACTCTTTCATTTAATTGTACTGGATTTTCCCGGGGATATGGAGTACATTCCCGTTAAGCTATCCTTCAAGACAGATCCTTCACGATTCTTCAGAATGGAGTCAACCATGCATCCATGGTATTCATTCAATTTTGACAAGTGTAATTCTTGCCTCACATTTCACTCATCAGGGCCATCCTGTTGGGCCTTTAGTATACTTATACTCTTACATTATATATGTGCATTACTTACATGTTCAATATACCATTCATACCTTACTAGTACGAGTATCAGGCTTCTTAATATGAAGTTCCTTGGTGCATTGACTCATGCACTATTCATCATATTGGCCTATTCCCTCTCCTCACGTGACCACCGGCGGTGACCACGATCCGAATTAAAAGGTGCTTCGCATTTCGCGATTTCAAAATTTTCGTTGCAGGGAACTCTGTTTTCCCTGACTCCTGAAATCTGAAAACCCGAAAGACCAAGGCTAAGGTTTTTCTCGGCTCTTTCATCCATATGACCCTTCGCTCAGAACCTGGGATCCATTCTCAGACACGCGTCAGGATCCCGTATTTCAACGAATCCGTGGTCAACGCTCTATCGTTTTCCAAACTTCTATTCTATGAAGACCCGAAAATTTGGATCCCACGGTCCAAATCTCCCCGGCAATCAACGGTCCTGATTAAATCGGTGATTTACCCGGCGCAACTTTGGGAAGTCTACGCTTCCATTTCCCCTATAGAAGAAACCTCGAAGCTCTAGATCAATGGCTCTCGTTGATCCCAATCTAACGGATACTATTTCTCTTGAGCTTATCAGGTTTCCTACTGGACTAATCTCATAGTCCAACTCATACGGGTGTTACCCTCCCTTTTATGAAACGACCAACAAGGGTCACTATTCGGAATTAACAATAGTCCCAAAGGACTCCTTAAACAGGTTATCCTCATGGGCGATTCTAACCATTATGGGTCGAGTAAATCTGACCCTACGTATTTTCACCAATCCTCTCAATCATGAGGAATTGTACACTCAGGGTTTAGTCTCTTAATAAAGCAGAAATCATAACTTTCTAAGGATCCTACCAGACCTTACCAGATTTTCACAAAATCATGAAGGGTTTCTTCATTTGGGTCTTAACCCTTATCTAACCAACCATCTTAACCGCAAGAGACTCTACCTGTTTTAGTAGGTAGTCGTCGTTATGGTAAGACAAAACAACTCAGTTTATGTCGCGTGCCCAGCTCGTGCAGCTTCGTAGCACAATTTATTCTACCTCTGTTATTCGCACTCAAATCTTATCAATAACAACGATCAGTGCATCCCTACTCCTATAAGAGTAGTTGCCATTTTAACAAGGGGTTATAGAAGTTTCCAAATTATATTTTCATTCTGCAGTCCTTCTCCTTCAAGAGAAACATAGATAACAATATCTTCTAACGCGGCTCGTGCTTGAGCCCAAGTAGGCCAAGTGTTGTAACCATGCTCTGATACCACTTTGTAACACCCCCACTACCGTAAATCAAAATTTTGGTTCATTTTTCAATAAAGAGAATCCTTCATAAAATTCCATTAGCGAAATGCCAATCCCCGACTCAATATCGGGATTTGGGGTTTCAGACTTTCTGCTACGAGAGTCCCTATCCTCTCGAATCCCCGATCACCGATGGGACAATTTTCCGATGCGCCCCCTTTTTCACCAACCCCTTCTAGCATACTTCTGGTCCACGTAACCTGCATTCATATGACCACAGTCATATCCTTCTGTCGGGGTTTCTTCTATCGGGGTTTTGACACCCATGATGTTTTGGCGACTTGAATCACCAACCTCCAATCTCCAAATCGCTCCTTTGTTGCCTCAACCCCACTTGGCTAAGCCTTTGGCCCACACGACCGGCTCCTATATGACCACAACAACAATTTCTCATGGGGGTTTCGGGGTTTGCGGTGCCGAGGTACACATGTACCCAGAACTCCCGATTCTCCGATCCCTGATGTGCTTACGCCCTCCAAGCTAAGCCCTGGCCGATGTGACCACTAATTCCAGGACCTTAGTCCTACCTCTCGTCGGGGCTACTGGGTTTCCAATGTCGTAAAACACTTACCCCTAGGTTTCCCGATCTCTCGAACATCGATTCTCTGTCAAACTGATAGCTGGCTCCCACTACGGCTCTTCCCTCAGCTGCGCTATCCGGACAGTTGTTCCCCACTGATCGGGGTTTCGCGGATCGCGATTTCAAAGTGCATAATTCACTTGTCACCGGGATCCCCGATATCCCGATGAACTCTAAACGCCGATAGATTGACTCCCTGTCGGGATTTTCTCCGATGGCGTAGATCTCTACTACGTGTCCTCTAAATGAATGGTTCAGGTCATGTCGGGAAATCATGGATCGCGATTCCGTATGACAAGGTTTCTTTGTGCTCGAAAACTCTGATTCCCCGATTCCTGACTTTCAGGATCTCCTGACACGTATCCCCCACGATAGACGGTCCTGATCTTGTCGAGATATCGGGGATCGCGATTCCAAGCAACAAGATTTCTTTTCTCTCGTAAACCCTGATTCTCCGATATGCCGATAGACGGCCTCCCTTTTGGGAATTTTTCCGGTGGCGCTTGATCGCTGCCACGTGTCCTTCCAGATGGACGGTTTCGATTCCTCCAGGATTTCGAGACTTTTGATGCCCCCATTCTCGTAGCCTCAGGAACTCTGATTTCCTGATGCCGAAGGTCTTGAATCTCTACGGATTTCGGATGCTTGTCTCCCTAAAATGGATGGTTGACGGGTAATTGGACTGAGATCTAACGGTCTAGATTTTTTCTTCCTGTGCACACTCCAGAGACTAGACTCCGAGTATCTTAAATCGATCCAACGGTTCAGATTTTCCCCTCGTGTGAATCTTCCACCACTTCATGGATGTGGGAAGATCACTGGTCCGAATGTTCTTTTGGGGCTTGGGATCTACGATCCTGATTTCTCGTTGCTCACGATGATAGAGGAAAAAAAGGGCAAGGTATGTAACACCTTCGTTACTTTCATCAATCTAATGGTCGTGAATGGCTATGGGTCCTCCGATGAGATGTCATCCGTCGACTTGTTACATATCACAACACTACTATCTCAGAACCTTAAGAGGATCGTTCCTCCTCGTACAGGGGTAATAAGACCTGCGCGTTCAGGTCCTTTTTCTGGGTTCTTGGTGAACCTTTCTAAGGAGGGAATCTCTGTGAAGAGATCCCTACCGAGGCATTTTCGGGAACAGATAAGGGAAACAAACTCCCGAGGATGGACTGGAAGTCTGACTTGGTTCAACTCATGCATAATCAAATCCATTTATCAACATTAGTCATGCATGGTTTCCTCTATTATAAGCATATATCTATTCATTCTTATCAAACACTGCATTGACATTCTAACACTGAAATCATTTACAATTTCACAGTTCTATGAGCATATATATGCCTATACCAGTCTATGAATTTCAAGATGCAATATATATAAAACACTTATCATAAATACACCAGAAGTGGGTGCGACTACTGAGAGGGGTGCTTGTTTCCACCCAACCGTAGGCGTAGCGACTCCCAATGGATTTACCACTAGCCACCCCCGAGCTGAGACCACGATGCTCTGAGACTGCGTCTCTCTGTCTTCCAGTGACCAGGAGCGAAGGTTCCAATCCTTCCTCTCTGCTATCACTCACCCTGCCTAATGCCATAGTTCCCCTCACATCTTCCCCCTTCAATCGCTTCTGCCATATGCCTTATCCTCTCGTGAGGTTGCGTGTGGCACGATAACCCTTGCGTTGGTCAGTCATGATGGCTCTACGGATAGGCGGTTCACCTCCCCATCCCTCATGAAGCCATCAACCTACCAGCCTGCAAGGCATTTATTTCAAGGCTAGCGAGCCGCTTTTGGTTCTCCAGGCCACTGGAGTCCAAATACGGTATTTTATTCTTGGTGGAAGTTAACGCCCCTTTTCTAGGTGCCCTCCACCACCATCGTGGTCTCTTTTCTGCACATCCCCTCTTAGTAGTCCTGCAATATAATTTCATAATGTTATTTACATTCATCAACCTTCTTCATAAGGTCCATTCACATCATACATTCACATTTTCATCATGCTTTAGCATGGTAATTCCTATATTAGGATTAATTACAAATATTGGGGGAAACAGGGTGTTACACACTCCCTCAAAGGAGGATAAATAAAGGCCCAAATTAAAAAAGAAAAGAAAAAAAAAGAATATGTCCTACCTTCCAATAGGGGAGACACCCTACCCCATGGTAGGAGGGAGAACTAACCTATGAGAAAAACAAAGGAAAAAAGGGAACAACTACCTTGTTCATGTTGAATGACCAAGGAATTGACACAATTGATCTAATGATGATTGTAGAAAATGAAGGAAATACAACAAGATATAAGAATATATAAAGAATACAGGAAATACAAGATGATAAAGCACAAAAGGACATGAGATCTATACATAAAGGAGACCCTACTAGCCAAGACTATTGAGAGAAACATACCACCTCTCAAACAAGATATATGGAAAAATAATAGGAAAAAAGAGAAGGATATGCTACCTAGAGTGGGGAAGAAGAGAAATAAGAAGGATGAAATCCCACAATGAACATGGAAGGAAAGGAGACATGAGACAAACCTACCTTGAAAAAGGGGAGAACATGAGGATCGAAAGGAACAAAAGGTTTTCCCCATGAGTAAAAAACTGAAACATAAAACATAAGCCCATTAATAGAGAAGGTTGACACAAGCATAGAGGGTGAAGCTAAGGAACTCAACACACTACAAGGGAGCGATAGTCATAGGGTGAAGGAGAGAGATTAGGATACTCCTCAGGAGAGATAGGAATATAAGATACCTATGATGCCAACCAATCTTAATAGTTAAAACCTATGGGTGAAGGCTACATACTTATGGTTACAACCTAAGGCTTAAGGTCAACTGAGGGTATTATGAACGTTAGGGAAGAATGTGGAGAATCTTAAGGCACATCACCCATGATTTCGCCAGGTAAGTAGTTCCAAGAAGTTTAACCACTAGAAGAGGGGATATGCCATGTTGAAATGAAGGAACTTGATTTTCAAGTCCATGGGAAATGTTGTGTTGAGATGTTGAATGTATTGTTCTTGGGAAAGTAACTAATGTCCTTATGAGTAGATTTGTGAGCATACTTTCTATTCAATACATGAGAATTTTCTAAGTTATGAGTCTCAAACTTATGGTGGTGTTTATATGAGGTTTGGCTTATATGTGTGCCAAATAGAGTTTCCCAACTCAACAAGGTGGTTGTTCCTTGTTGTAACAACAAATTATTTTCCAATTATGTTTCTTTACTTGAAAAATCAAGAGGAAAAGAAAGGAAGAATTCAATAAACTAATAAGTCTAATTGCATCATTCAATCTTCAACATACAATATTCTTCTAAAAGTAATATATCATTTCTTACAAGGATAGGATTCCGTGTATAATGATACCCATAAATATAATGATGATCATAATAAGAATGTATTCACAATTTTTTGCAAATTATGAAAGTTCCAAAAATACATTGCATTAGTGCACGAGTTCTACATTTAAAAGATACTTCTAATGTGATATTTTCCACCCTTGCACCTACTAAGAATTTAATTTAACAAAACATACTAATATCAAACTTTGCCAATTATAAAGATTGGGCAGCTACAATTATATCACAATGCAATAATCATTTATATCTTTAAAAAAATCGATTTAAATTATACTTATTTTGTATTATTATTATATTAATAATAGTAATATCATTTAAATCACTATACTTAATCCAACTTGCACAAATCAACAATTCTGATATGAGTACTTTAATGCAATGTGTAAAATCAACATGTAAAATAAAAGGATATGTCTTATATATCAACCAAATTCAACCTTCTAATGATTACTAGTTAATATATTTAATGACAATAAAAATCATAGTCTTTAAGTATAATACATTGCATTGTTGCAGAACTGAAATGGAGTTCGAATCACAGAGTATTTGTAACACCCTATTTCCCCCAGCTTGTAATTAATCATAAAATAGGATTACCATGCTAAGGCATGTGGATAATGTAAATGTATTATTGTTAAACTGCCCATAACTGACTGTTGGGGGGGTGAAGCCTTGAAGTACGAGCCATGATATCTCTAGAGGAAAGAAACCAGTTAATGAAGAAAGGACCAGTGGTTGAATCATTAACCAGACCATGAATGGAAGCATGGTCTAGCTATAGGATGCCAACCCAAAGTACTACAAACACCTGTAGACCCGAGCTTCCTTCTGACAGAAGGAACATGACAGGTCAGAAACCTTCCAGAGGAGGGAAGGTAAGATACATACAGACACACAACAAGAGAAGAGAGACAACATATGAGAGTGAAAGATCATAAGGGAGATGCATGAACCTGAAGGGAGAATAGAGAACACAACTTGAAGGACCAAACGTGAGCTTTATACTGAGGAAGCATATGATAAACCTCACAGGATCGTTGTGACAAAGATATTTTTCTCTAAGAGATGGCGTAAATTCCCTAGTGATATCATTGCTTGGCATGGGGGTGGCCAAAGTGCTAAGAATGAATGGATATGAGCCTATGGTTGGGTGGAAATGCACACACCCATAGTCAGTTAGTTGGATGCAACTTGTAATAGATAAGTATTCTCATACCCTATGAAATTGAGCTGTAACTTTGAAATAAAATGGGATATACTGTGAATGACCTAGGGAGGTGTATTTTTGGTTAATGGTTATTGACGCAACCTCGCCTCTCAGCAGGTGGTCGCTCTACCAGGACCTTCTCTCCCTCTCAGCCCGAAGAGACTCAGCTCTTCCACTCCTCTCGGGAGTTCTACCCACAGTTACTCGGTGATCTTTCCCACACGTGCTCTCGGGAGATCGGACCTCGCGAAATCGCGAAACCCACGATGCTGTCCCTGGGGAAGTGAACTCCGAAATCCTGATGGTCAAAGGTCAACCCCGGGAAATTTCCACTCGGGGTGCGAACCTCTACCTATTAATTTCCCGAGTGCCGAAACTCCGAGGTCACGCGAGCATGCCACCTGGACTCCACTGTGTCTCCGGGGTCCCACTCTATTCCGTCACCTTCGGGACTTCGCGGATCGCGGAACCCACGACTCTGAGTCCTTTGCTGCTGAAATCCYCRAAYGCCGAATCTCCGACACTCCGGATTCGTGCCACCTGTCCCTCCAGGAATTRAYGGTCCCGATMAAATCVGGGRATCGYACTTCGYGAGTCCGACGTGCAKGGSATTATTGCACTCGTCAACCCCGATTCGCCGATGYRYGATGGAAATGGGCTCYGGTGCACCTGCGGTTTAAAACCCTYGCAGCTCCCTACCGAAATCAACGGTGCTCTATGGTTCGAGACTCTCCTCGATCARCTCCAGTCGCCGATTCTCTTCCTCTATGAAGAGTTCTCTGCTCCGCCACCTCTCTCCTGTGCGGCCTYTGCTGAATCAATTTCTTCAGCGGATGGAAAGGGTAATCCCTCTAAGGGTTCTTCGAACACACTCCCTGTGCTCAGTCTTCAACCACTCCTCAAATATTGAAGCTTTCTGGGTTCTGGGGGTTCACGCTTGCAATAGCCTCGTCTCATTCCTCCTCTCAGACTCACCACTGAGAACTCGAATTCGACCTGCACTCACCTGCACAGCTCGAACACTCAACCCAACTCTGGGGAAAAGAGAGACAAGAGCTCAACTACTTAGCCGCCTCGACGCACTCTTTGCGGAGGTTCTTCACTGCACTCGATGCAGGAATCTCACGGCCTAAGCAGAGAAACAATTGAAACTCATTCTCTCAGGTTCCTGACCTGATATGCAATCACATATGTAGCATATAAGAGATACACATAAAAGGAAGCAAGTAAACAGAAGCATAACATCAACAACACAAAAGTATCAAGCACATCCATGGTAATTGAACCAGGGTTTTCCTATTAATTCAATTGACTGTACATGGAGGGTTTCTGCACAAGCTTCTTCCTCTCTTGCTCCTGTATGAATGAATGAGAATGATACAATGAATATACATGGAGGGCGTTTATTATTCTGTTTTCCCTCTCTAAAGCTAAACTGTCTAATCTACAGCGAATTCTATCTACCAGCATTTAAATCAAATAAATGCCTTCCTATCTACTATTACAATACAAGTGCGCTTCACCATGAATGCTCTCATCCAAACGACGGTGCACCAATCTCCAATGCATTTCAAAAGTGTGCGTGCTGGCACTGTCCAACTGTATGTTTTTTTTCTCCGTGCGCGCTGGCTCGCTTGACGACGTGATGATGCCGCGGATGCTCTCGTGGATGCTCCTGCATCAGTTATACTGTATCTCTTTATTCTTGTTTAGATTGTGTATTTAAGAAAGTAAAATATTTCCTATTTTGTATTCATAAATTCTTGCGCCTTGTGGTGGCTTAAGCTAGATCCACAAACTATGCGTTCGGCGACCTTGGGCACAATTTCACGTACGCATGTGGACACTCCTAGTCGTTTTGAGTCCCTTAGAGGAGGGAGTCTATTAAAGCTTAGGAGAGATAGTGCATGCATGCACAGGCTCTCTTCGAGGCAAACTTCTAAACTTGATAAAGGAACACAAGGGATGTGCAGAAGACCCTTCTAAATGTTGAGTTCAGGAGGAAGAGTGCAAAGCTCTTAAGCACTTCAGAGATAACAAAGCTCAGGAAGATTAGCGAGGCTAAAGTATCGAAAGGGAAAGTTCCTTTGTTTGGAAGATGAATGGATGAAATATGTTTGGAAGAAGCCACTTTCTGTTGTGACCATTGGATATGGGAAAGGGTGTGGGAGTTAACCCTTGGAGTCAGTTGTATTTTATGAGTTCTGATGCAGAAGCATCTCTCCACGTTAGCCAACCAGCCAACCAACCACACCAGCGAATTCAAATCGCACGCTAAGAGAGAGGCGCAACCTCATTTAAATATGAATTCAATGTAACTTTAATGTTTAAGCTATTGAGCTGGGGAGCCGTGCCTTGGCGTAGAGTAGATCGGCCTTTAATGTGTGTAATGACTGAGATATAGATCCAGATTCTAGACTAGACAGCCCATTCAATGCAATTGAATAGGGTAGGTAGGTTGGAGGGAAGAGCTCGAAGATCCCCCTCAGGTAAAAGAGGTTTTAGAGTATCTCATTTGGGAAGTAAGTGGAAGAGTAATATGAGTAGGAGTCTGAGAAGATCTAGAGAGAGCTCGAGAACACTTTGTAATTACAGGCGTTTGCCATTTTTAATATAAACAAAAGTAGTTTTTCCTGCATGAATTATGTGTTATGTGAATGTCTGTGAGTGTTCTTTTATGCTGTAGATGTATACTGTAGTTGTGCATTTGCAGGAGTGTGTTTGATTTCAGGTGAAGGTCTTTGAGGCTTCACACCAGGAGGGTGTGGCATAACGCTGTGGGTTCTGAGAGCCGTGCACAGAGGTTGCACTTTTGAACATTGCGGGTTCAGACAAAGACGTGCTGCGACACAAGAGCTGGAATCAACAACTCATTGAAGACCTCAAGGTTGTTGAATACCTTGGAGGTAAGGCTGTGTATGAGAGACACAGTTGCAGACAGAATTCTGCTGTGGATTATGTAAAGGCTCTGCCAAGTGGGCATTGAGCACAGGCACAAGGTGCAATGGGAGGAACTCTATTGTGAGTTCAGACAGAAGTCAGAATCACTAAGGATTCTGTGAAGCTCTGCCAGGTGGGCATTGAGCAGGTGCAAGGAGTGCATAGAAGAAGGACTCTGCTGTGAGTTCATAGAAGAACCAGAATCGCTGAGGATTCTGAGAGCTCTGCCAGGTGGGCATTGAGCAAGTGCATAAGTGCACAGGAGGAAAGAACTGCTGGAAGTTCTGAGAAAAGACACTCTATCAGGTGGGCATTTGAGTCATTGTGTAGATAGGCACAGGAAAGAGAAGAGAACTCTTCGAGTTCTGAAATTCAAGAATCCACTAAGGGATATTCACAGGGTTACTGAACACCCTGAAATCTCAGATAGAGGTTGCTGGAGTAAAAGGAGCCAGGAGGGAATCCAAAGATTCTCCATCTGTGGGAGAAAGGAACAAGGACGAGTTTCTGTGGAGGTCGAAGCTACAAGAAAAGATCAGGAGAGACAACGCACTGTATGCGTGAAGACTCTACAGGAGGTAGAGGTCAAATTTTCAAAGATTTGAAGAAGAGCTCAGGAGGAACAACGTTTTTACATGCGTTGGCGAGGCTCAAGGTAAGAGGAGTTCGCAGAGGAGAAAGAGAAGACAAAGGTCGAGGCCTTTGAGGAATTTGAAGTTTCTCCCAAGTCTGGGAAGAAATCGCAGGAAGCTCAGGACGGAGCACAACAACCATCAGATCAGCTGGAGAAGAAGATCTAGACCGTTGGTTTTCACGTCCAGGAAGGCGTCAGAAGAAGCGCATAGAAGAGGAGATTGTGGACCGTCAGATGTTCACACAGAATCCCGTCAGCCGTTGGATCGGGAGAAGATGATCGGAGTTTAGTCTCTGGAGGGTGCACAGAAGAAAGAGGTGATCTGAGTCGTGAGATCTAGAGTGAAGAACCCGACAACTGTTAGATCTGTCGTGAGTTACACGGTGGCTAAAACCATTGGGGAAAGCCAATGTGAAAGTCCCGAAAGAGTTGCCTTATCGGGATATCGGAGGTCTCGAGGTCGAGAAATTCGAGACATATCAAGTCCTGAAACAACGAAGGAATCATAGTCGTCCATCTGAGAGAGGATGCGTGTCATGCGATTTTCCATTCCAGAGATCCAGACACTAGACATCGGGACATCGACGCTCGGTAAATCGGGATTCTCGAGGTGGAGAAAACCGAGACACTTCAGGTCTCAAAATACCGAAGAGATCAGAACCATCCATCTTGAGGAGGACGCGTGGAAGTAATCGAACGCCATTGGGAAAATTCCCGAAAGGGAGGACTCCATTGGAGGTTTGGGAGTCGGAAAATCAGGAGTTCTGTGAGAAAGAGGTCGGGGAAATCCATAGTGAAAACACCGATACAATCAGAGCTGTCCATCTGTTGGGACAGGTGGGAATCATCGAGAATCATCGGCGTTTTGGCCATTGGGACTCATATAGGTAAGTGTCTTTGGTTTGGCATTTGGTGAAGTCCGAGGCTTAATCTGGACCATCCATCCATTTGGGACGCATGTTGGAGATCCGAAGGAAGTCGGGGATCGACATATCAGGGATTCCGTGGACATGAAATCTTTGCATTTCGGAATAGCGAACCCCGAAACCCCGAAAGGAGGGAAGAACCATTCTGGGAGCCAATTGTCAGCGTATCAGAGAGTGGGAAGTGTCATTTAAGGGGTCAGCTGTCAGTGTAGCAGAGAGTTGGGATTCGAGGAATTGGGAATCCCGTGGGCATATGCATTTTAGCATTGGAAACCCTGAAACCCCGACGAGGGATAAGACTGCGGTCACGGGATAACGGTCATATTGGCCAGGAGCCTAGCCATGAGAGCTAGTCCGTAAAGAGCGCGTCGAGATTTGAGGAATCGCGAATCATGAGGGCATATGTTTTTGGACATTGGAAAGTCTGAAACCCCAACGAGGAAGTATGGCTGCGGTCATATAGGGGGAGGTCGTATGGACCCAAAGGTCTATCCCAGAGGACTAGCAGAAGCTGACGTCATATCGGGATATCGGGGATTCCGAGGACAAATTGTTTGTGCATTTCGACATTTCGATGCTCGAAAACCCGATGGGAGACAAGGCTGCGGTCTTGTGAGATAGAGGTCACATGGACCGTGAGCTTAGCCTGGAGGGATAGCAGGAAAGAGAGCTCATCGGGATTTTTAAGTCCAAAACCCCGATAGGAGGATATAAGGCTGCGGTCTTATGGAAAGTGGTCACGAGGACCAGGGCATAACCAGGAGGGGCTAAGGCCGGGAAGAGAGCTCATTAGTGATCGGGGAATCAAAAGGTAAAGAACTCTTGACGTCGGGGAACACGAAACCCTGAAACCTAAAGTTAATATTAGGGAAAGAGTGCAGTCATGTGCAGAAGATCGTGTGGGTGAAGAAAGGACCTGTGGATCGGATTTTTCACAGGGATTCCATTGGGAGTCCAGAGGAGCTTCTTCGGCTCAAAGGTGAACTTTGAACGATCCTTAAGATTGGGAGGTTAGGCGCAGAGACCCTGCAGGGTATGTAGGAGCTCGTGGCGCCATCAAGTGGTATCAGAGCTTGATTCTTCTCTATATATTTCAGGCAGGGAGAGGCAGAAAGAGGAAAAGAGCACTTTGATACACATCAAGTGGTATCAGAGCAGGTTATTCATCTGTATATTTTAGGTGCAAGAAGACAGAGTTGCTGAGGACTCTGTAAGGATTTGTTTGCAGGTAGGAAGCAATCAAGTAGACAGTCAGCAGGACTGCAAGATGAAGCTGGTAGAACTCTTAGTGCGGAGTGACAACAACAGGTTTGTTAGGAGAGCAGATAGAGACAACAACATGGCTACTGAAGGTCGTAGGTATGATGGAAGGAAAAACTCAGACCCATGGAGAAAAAAAGGTATGGATAGAGAGCTCGTTGATATAATGAAGGAAATAGACAAGATCGAACTGCGGATGCAGCAGGATAAGAAGATGGTTCAGGTATGTGAACCAGAGACTGGAAAATTTCTCGGTGAAGAAAATGAAATGGGATCAATTGAAGATCTCAAGCACTGCCAGGAGGGCAGAGAAGAAATTGCAGATTGCCAGGTGGGCAATGGGTTGAGATCGCTACGGGATATCAGAGGCTATCATGAGGAAAGCCAGGGAATTTCACATTTCCAGCTGGGCAATGTTATGAGGTCGCTGCAGGATCTCGAAGACTGCCAAGAGGGCAGCGAAAGGTTTCCAGTTTGCCGGGTGGGCAAGGAAACATAGATGGAATTAGTTGATTCCATGTTCTACCAGGAGGGAAATAGAGACATCCCATATTGCTAGGTGGGCAGGGATGAGCAGGTGAATTTTGATCAGCCCGAGGAGCTAACCGAGCAGATGAGACTGTCTGAGGGTCTCATAAATTCAGAGGTGAGTTTGGATCAGCATGTGCAGATGACCGAGGAGGAAGATCAGGATAATATTTTGATGATTGGAGGGATCGAAGTATTCATGCCACTTACCCAAGAGGAGGAAAAAGTCTATGTTGCAAACGGTGCAGCAACAACAGCAGAACAGTCAGCTGTGACTGTCAGGGAAGAAGAAGAATTGGAGCAGACTTTGGAAGCTGCCTAAGCAGAGGAAGAAAATGAGAATTCTGAGGAGTGTCTCAACGCTTTCAGCCAGGAAGTTGAGGAAGTTGTAGCACTGAAGATGAAAACAAAATAAGAATCAAAAGAGGATGATGAGCATTCTGAGGAATGGCTCAATATTTTCAGCCAAGAGACTGAAAAGACTGCAACATGGGAGGTTGCAGAAGCAGAGGAAGAAGAGGAAGACAACATTTATTTTGCTGATTTGTGGGAATAAATAGAAGCCCTGGAAGAGACGGTGAAAGTGCAGGGCATGCACATCCAACAGGTAAAGTTGGAGGCTGATAAAGGAGGCATGGGAGATCATGGTGATCTGCTCATGTGCCAAAAATTTTTGCAGCTGAGGAGACTGCATGAGCAGAGCCAGCAATGGGAGCAGCTGAACAAAGTGATCGAAGATATCATGGAGCTGATGATCCGATCAACAGATACTGTCAGCAAGGAGAGGCTGAATAGGAAGAAGGAAGCAGTAACAACAACAACAACGATGAAGCAACAACAGAATGGACTAGATGGGAAGCTCCAGATATTTGTTTGGGATCCAGGAGGATTTCCAACAGCTGAGAGGGGAAGCTCATGAGCAGGAGCTCATGATTTTGCAGCTGAGGAATTTGATGTAGGAGCATCTCTCCACGTCAGCCAGCCAGGCCAGCGAGTTCAAATCGCACGCTAAGAGAGAGGCACAACCTCAGTTAAATCTGAATTCAATGTAACTTTAATGTTTAAGCTGTTGAGCTGGGGAGTCATGCCTTTATGTAGGCGTAGAGTAGGTTGGCCTTTAATGTGTGTAATGGCTGAGATCTAGATCCATATTCTGGACTAGACAGCCCATTCAATGCAATTGAATAGGGTAGGTAGATTGGAGGGAAGAGCTCGAAGAACCCCCTCAGGTAAAAGAGGTTTTAGAGTATCTCATTTGGGAAGTAAGTGGAAGAGTAATATGAGTAGGAGTTTGAGAAGAGCCAGAGAGAGATTGAGAACACTTTGTAATTACAAGAGTTTGCCATTTTTAATATAAACAGAAGTAGTTTTTCCTGCATGAATTATGTGTTATGTGAATGTCTGTGAGTGTTCTTTTATGCTGTAGATGTATACTATAGTTGTGCATTTGTAGGAGTGTGTTTGATTTCAGGTGAAAGTCTTTGAGGCTTCACACCAGGAGGGTGTGGAAGAATGCTGCGGGTTCTGAGAGTCGTGCACAGAGGTTGCACTTCTGAACACTGCGGGTTCAGACAAAGACGTGTTGCGACACAAGAGATGGAATCAACAACTCAGTGATTACCTCAAGGTTGTTGAATACCTTGGAGGCAAGGCTGTGTATGAGAGACACAGTTGCAGACAGAATTCTGTTGTGGATTCTGTAAAGGCTCTGCCAAGTGGGCATTGAGAAGAGGCACAAGGTGTAGTGGGAGGAACTCTGTTGTGAGTTCAGACAGAAGTCAGAATCACTAAGGATTCTGTGAAGCTCTGCCAGGTGGGCATTGAGCAGGTGCAAGGAGTGCACAAAAGAAGGACTCTGCTGTGAGTTCGGAGAAGAACCAGAATCCCTGAGGATTCTGAGAGCTCTTCCAGGTGGGCATTGAGCAAGTGCATAAGTGCACAGGAGGAAAGAACTGCTGGAAGTTCTGAGAAAAGACACTCTGCCAGGTGGGCATTTGAGTCATTGTGTAGATAGGAACAGGAAAGAGAAGAGAAATCTTTGAGTTTTGGAATTTAGGGAAGAATCCACTGAGGGATCTTCACAGGGTTACTGAACACCCTGTCAGGCTGCTAAATTGAAGCTTTGAATGACCTGAAACACTAAATTGTCAAACCAGGGTTGGTAAACTTCGAGCTGCTACACTGTATGTGCGGGTAAGGATTTAGTCTCTATCTGAATGCTATCCTTAGAAGAAAACACACACCTATTCTGAGAACTTGAATCTTAATAACTATCTTGAAACTGAGCATTTCCTATTTAAGTCATCAACATAAAAACATTCTTGTGCTCAAATGATGGTACTGTTATTTCTATTCAAAAGTGTGGTTCCACACGATTATTTTACCTCTATGTTCGATCATCTACCATCATCATTTCTATTCAAGTCATGACACAAAGAGTATTTTCGAAAATGCATTCAATCTGGTCATCGAAATGAATCTAAAGATGTCTACAGGAAAACATAGTACTTTCCTAACTACTGGTACCAGGAGCTCCCTTTGATTTAACTGCAATCTAACTATTCTATGTAAGTAGGGTAACTAACAAAGCAAGTTCATTCACACTCTAAGTTATGCTCGAATTGAAAATGAAAAGCCAAACAACCTCATGCATATTCTAAACCCTACAGGCATCAGTCATGTGTTTAATACTCAACAACGTTAAAGATAATAGTACGTTGTAATGATTCAGTTGAGAAATAAATAAACACGATTCTGAAACAACTAAGTTGATGTCACACTATGAGTTGCAGATATACCATTCAGGTAAACAAATGATAATACGCTAAAACAACTAAATCTATGAGCGTTAAGCTACCTCATATGCAAGTTCTACGCATTAAAATGAACTAAGTCTATGACAACATAAAACTAAATCTATTGACAGAATAAGGAAGCGACTTGCACCGGTTTGGCGGGCCCAACCAAACGGCACAAACGCTGTTAGTAATAACCAGAGCCGACTATAACATTCTATACAACCACTGTGTAAACTTCATACTTCATTAACTCAGGAAAGAAATACTCAAGTCGTATACCAGTCGATTAACATAACGCAAAAATAGTTTATATTCAAAAACATAGCTTCACGACATAACATAGTCCAACATAATCTAACCCGTTCTCAGAAGTGATCCCGGGTTTATATAAATCCTTCTGTTCATAAAAGTCGAAAACAAAGATGCATAAAAAAAAATGGATCCCCGATCCGAGAATAGTCTTGGAATCAAGTTTTAAAACGTATTTCACATCTTTGTGACACGTAGTGTCATGAAGTGTGAACGATGAAGAATCACGACCCAGTTCTATCATTATGCCTTCAAGCACCCTGTGGCGATGACTCCAGCTGTCATGCAAATCTCTCTATCTCGCATTCGAACCATAACTCACACCATAACGCACAGATCTCGAGCGGCTCCATTGGTACCTCCACGGGTACGAGTTGGTACCTGGTACCGGCATCCTGTTCCAAAAATAGAAGTGGTACCTAACCCAAGCGATATTAGTTCCAATACCAATTTAAAGCATTAAAGTGCATAAAAATAGCTTGAAATGCAAAKATACCTTAGGTAACCCCATTGAATGGTCGGGAGATGTCAGTTATGTCAAAACAAGGCCAAAAGGGTGGTACTGGTATATAAATGGAGGTCTGTGGCATATAATGTGGGCAAAAACATGATCAAAACTGGGGACCAACACACCCTGAAAGCTCAACTAGAGGTTGCTGGAGTAAAAGGAGCCAGGAGGGCATCTAAACATTCTCCATCTGTGGGAGAAAGGAACAAGGACGAGTTTCTGTGGAGGTCGAAGCTATAGGAAAAGCTCAGGAGAGACAACGCGGTGTATGCGCGAAGAATCTACAGGAGGTAGAGGTCAAATCTTCAAAGATTTGAAGAAGAGCTCAGGAGGAACATCATTTTTACACGCATTGGCGAGGCTCAAGGTAAGAGGAGTTCACAGAGGATAAAGAGAAGACAAAGGTCGAGGCCTTTGAGGAATTTGAATTTTCTCCCAAGTCTGGGAAGAAAGCGCAGGAAGCTCATGAGGGAGCACAGAAGCCGTCAGATCGGCTGGAGAAGAAGATCTGGACCGTTTTTTTTCACGTCCAGGAAGGCGTCAGAAGAAGCGCACAGAAGAGGAGATTGTGGACCATCATATGTTCACACAGAATCCCGTCAGCCATTGGATCGGTAGAAGATGATCGGAGTTTAGTCTCTGGAGGGTGCGCAGGAGAAAGAGGTGATATGAGCCGTCAGATCTAGAGTGAAGAACCCGATAGCCATCAGATCTGTCGTGAGTTACACGGTGGTTAAAACCATCGGGGAAAGCCAAGGTGAAAGTCCCGAAAGAGTTGGCTTATCGGGATATCGACACTCAGGATATCAGAGGTCTTGAGGTCAAGAAAGTTGGGACATCTCAAGTCCCGAAACAATGAAGGAATCATAGCCGTCCATCTGAGAGAGGACGCGTGTCACGCGATCGTCCATTTCAGAGATCTGAACACTAGACACCGGGACATCGACGCTTGGGAAATCAGGATACTCGAGGTGGAGAAAACCGAGACACTTCAGGTCTCAAAATACCGGAGAGATCAGAACCGTCCATCTTGAGGAGGAAGCGTGGAAGTAATCGAACGCCATTGGGAAAAGTCTCGAAAGGGAGGACTCCATTGGAGCTTCGGGAGTCGGAAAATCGAGAGTTCTATGAGCAAGAGGTCGGGGAAATCCATAGTGAAAACCACGATACAATCAGAGTTGTCCATCTGTTGGGACTGGTGGCAATCATCGAGAGTCATCGGCATTTTGGCCATCGAAACTCACACAGGTAAGTTTCTTTGGTTTGGCGTTTGGTGAAGTCCGAGGCTTAATCTAGACCGTCCATCCATTTGGGACGCATGTCAGAGATCTAAAGAAAGTCAGGAATCGACATATCGGGGATTCTGTGGACACAAAATCTTTGCATTTCGGAATCGCAAACTCCAAAACCCTGAAAGGAGGGAAGAGCCATTGTGGGAGCCAGCTGTCAGCGTATCGGAGAGTGGGAAGTGTCGTTTAAGGGGCCAGATGTCAGCGTAGCAGAGAGTCAGGATTCGAGGAATCAGGAATCCTGTGGGCATATGCATTTTGGCATTGGAAACCCCAAAACCCTAACGAGGGATAAGACTGCTGTCACGACATAACGGTCATATTGGCCAGGAGCCTAGCCAGGAGAGCTAGTGCGTAAAGAGCGCGTCGGGATTTGAGGAATCACGAATCCTGAGGGAATATGTATTTGGACATTGGAAAGTTCGAAACCCCGACGAGGAAGTATGGTTGCGGTCATATAGGGGGAGGTCGTATGGACCCAAAGGTCTAGCCCAGAGGACTAGCTGAAGCTGACGTCATATCGGGATATCGGGGATTTCGAGGAAAAATTGTTTGTGCATTTCGACATTTCGATGCTCGAAACCCCGATGGGAGACAAGGCTATGGTCTTGTGAGATAGAGGTCACGTGGACCACGAGCTTAGCCTGGAGGGCTAGTGGGAAAGAGAGCTCATCGAGATTTTTAAGTCCAAAACCCCGATAGGAGGATATAAGGCTGCGGTCTTACGGAAAGTGGTCACGAGGACCAGGGCATAGCCAGGAGGGGCTAAGGTCGGGCAGAGGGCTCATCGGTGATCGGGGACTCAAGAGGTAAAGAACTCTTGACGTTGGGGAACGCGAAACCCCAAAACCTGAAATTAATATCAGGGAACGAGTGCGGTCATGTGTAGAAGGCCGTGCGGGTAAAGAAAGGACCTATGGATCGGGTTTTTCACAGGGATTCCATTGGGAGTCCAGAGGAGCCACTTCGGCTCAAAGGTGAACTTTGAACGATCCTTAAGACCAGGAGGTCAGGCACAGAGACCCTGTAGGGTATGTAGGAGCTCGTGGCGCCATCAAGTTCGACAAAGAGAACGAGTTCGTCGTAAGGGAGGTAAAATGCTTGAAGTTTCGAAGTCCCGAAGTTAACTCTGAGCCTTAGATCTGAGGATTCCTAGGAACCATCCCGACCGTCAAATCTAGGAGGTAGATGATCGTCAAGTTACCCGAACTACCGATGATCTAAGAATATGACAGTGGATATGGATGCGAGTCGTTTAATGGAAGGAGAGGTCGTCTTGGTCATCATATTGACTCAAATACCCCCTGGAGTTAATGAATCAAACACCAGCCATTCGATTAAATCGATGGTTGGGAATCATTATGGAGCGCGAAGGTGAAATTATCGGACATGCTAGTTCACGGCTCGCAATCAACCCACATCGTTGATCTCGTCGGGAATGGAAGATCAACAACTAGGATTAGACTAGAGTCGAGCGAGAACCTCCCATATTTCGGAGGTTTATCTCTCTGATAAAGAGAATGCACGTTGGGACCCCTCAATTGCTATGAATTGTCGATCGACGGACACATCGGTATCGGTTGGATCATGACCGCCAGACCCTGAATAGTTGCTAGATCTGTGGAGTAACAGAGACCCTCAGTACCGTCGGTCTGAGAGAATAAAAAATCTTAGAAGAGATAACGTTTTCAAGAGTGAAGGCGAGACCCAAGATAGTCAAACTCGCAGGAGGAACGAAGGTTGAGGCCTTTGAACATATACCAAACTCTTCCAAGCTGGAAGAAGTCAAAAGCTTAGGAGGAGGAGTGATAACAACTATCATATCAGTTGCGGGGAGAATCCTGGACTATTAGATCAACGTCTAGGGAAGCAGAGGAGAAGATCTAGGAAGGAACAGATCCTAACCGTCGGACCTGAGTGCAAAGGGATGTTAGTCATATGATATGAGGTAAAGTGCACGAGTTTTAACGTTTGTGTGCACGGGAGGGTTGACTAGCCAAGTTATTGAAGTCCCGAAGTGAATTGGGACTGTTCATCGCTAAGAGGGAAAAGTGGCGCAAGATCTACAACTCATGAGTGAGAGCTTGTGGTCAAGGAGAGAGAGGAATCACCGAAGACCTGAACTAGATCCATACCATTAATCACCAGGAGACACATGTCAGCAAATCAGTAACTTCGAAGAAATAACTTCGAGAGTTTTAGCCGAGAATTGAAACTCCCAAAGCCTAGAGAGTCGAAAAGCCAAAGTGAATCTTAACCATCAGATCGAAAGGGACACATGGTAGAGATCCGTTTTCCTCGAGTGAAATCATCCCCAAGACCCGAAGAGAATATGGACTGTCAGATCCAGAGGGAAAGTGGCGACCGATCGTAAACTCTGGGTGAAAACACTTCGGAAGAACGCGATGGATAAGATTTTGAAATCGTCGAAGCCTGAATAGCCGAAGCAACTTGGAGCAATCAATCTAAAGGAGGACACATACCATCATATCATGAACTCTTGATAGAATGTTCCAAAGAAAACGAAACAAGGAGGATTTGAATTTTGAGATGTCTAGAGGCCGAGGTCCCGAAGCGGATGAAAGATGTCGATTTAAGGTGGATGTGTGTCGCCAGATCTAGCACTCCAGGTACAAAATACTTCGAAGGAAAGTAGAGGGTGAGAGCACCGAAGTCTTGAAGTGGAATCTCAACCATTGATCGAGAAGGGGGGTTGAAGGCCGTTGATCCGGTCTTGGTTGAAAAGTGCTAAATACCCAAAACAGGTCCTGGTTGTTGATTGCCAGGAGTGGTACGTGTCAATAGATCGATGTCTCTGGGTGAATCGCACTGAAGTTTTAGTTGAGAATTGTGACTGTCGAACTCTGAATACTCGAAGTGAATCTGGACTGTATGATCCAGAAGAGACATGGCGTAAATCTATGGACTCTAGGTAATGTCCTGAAGTGATTCATAGCCACCAAATTAAGGGGGACATGGCATGAATCTGTGGATTTCGTCTAAAGACCCGAAGTAAGCCTGGATCGTCCGATTCAAGTGGACACGTGGCATAAATCACATACTTCGTGGAGAATTAAAAGTTGAGACTTGAGACTCCCAAAGTCCAAAATCATGAAGAGATTAGTGCCGTTGATTAAAGAGGACACGTGGTAGGATATCTATCACTACGGGAGGAGGCAAGGTTGAGAGTTGAAACTCTCAAAACTCAAATCAAAAAATAAATCATAGCTATTGATTTAGAAAGGTTAGATTTGATCCGTAGATTCAGAAAGGATAGATATGAGATGTCAATTTCAGAAGCACTGTCAAGGTCATGAGATAGACGGTCTCATTGCATTACGGGGACTGAAGGTGCACAAACTTTTAAAAGTTGAGGTCAAGTCACAATCCAGACCACGATTTTGGAGAAAGGACACGTGGAGGCACAAGGTGAATTGTGGGGAGAAAAGTAGTTTGGTTTCAAACCACCCTAAGTCGTGCCCGCGATCACATGGTTACGTAAGGCCATCACCCAAGGTCATATCAAGGAAGGGGCTTATCAGAGAAGGAGCTAGTGCCCAAACTTTGAGATTTCACAGACGCGAAGAGGAGGGTCGTGGGTACCTTTAGATCTGCACCAGGAAGTTGAAAGGGTCTGCGTCTAATTATAGAACGAGACTATCAAGGTATCATAGAGTATTTTGGCTCTAGAATAGGAGATCCTTGACGAGGAGGTCAGACTGGTTCCCCAACCTTCCAAATTAGAAACCATGGATGGAGAATCTGTCCTTTAAGAAAAGCGAAACTTTTGATGCCCCATCATGGGTGTGTTAGAAATTGGTATCTGAGCATGGTTACAACACTTGGCCTACTTGGGCTCATGTATGAGTCGCGTAAGGAGGTATTTTTATTTACATTTACTCCTTGAGGAGAAGGATTGTAGATTGAACCTGTGATTTTGGGAATTCTTGTTGAATTTCAGCAGAATAATTTCTTTATCCCTTTGTCAAAGTGATAACTACTCTTACCAGAGTAGGGATATGCTAACTAAAATTTATAATAAGACTTGAATGTGGATAGCTAAAGGTGGCAGGGTTCTGTCAAGAGCAGCTGAAGCCCGAAGGATGGATGACCTAGTGTTCGTAACACTGCTTCTAAGCATGGGAAGTTGGAACCTTAGGAACTGATGATGGTTGATTATATAATGGTTAATACCTTTGTGGGCTTAAAGGAATCTGATAGGATCAGGTAGGATCCTTGGCAGTTATAGTTACTACTTTACATTAAACTCAGAGTATATAACTCCTCATGACCAGAGAAAGGTGATATGGGTAAAACCCTATGGACGCTGAGGCAATAAGTTTTTCTTGCTAGACGTTGTCGCATAAAGAGTAAAGTGACCCTGGTTGGTTATTGCCTTGAGAGAAGGCAACATCAATATGAGATATGACTGTGAGATTAGTCCTGTAAGTGACGAAAATATCAAGCTAAAGGACACTAATGATGAAATTAAACTATCAAGTGAATGCATTAGGTAAAAAGGTGCAATAGACACACCTACATATACACGAATATGTATAGATGATCATAAGGATGCTTGGAAGATCCTTGGGAAAAGGATATAGAATCCTGGTGTGTCCATGTGTGTGAATGACATGGAAAAGGTGTAAGCAGTAAGCTAGCATTATGAATACTTAGCTATGTTTAATTATGCTTGAGTGAATGGGTTTAATGCATTGTGAAGCTTCTGAATATGAAGCTTGATATCAATACCAGTTAGGTATGAATGATATTAAATGTGTAAGTGATGCACATGTATGATGAAAGAGTATAGTTGTAGGCACCATATGGTTTACCTGATGAGTGAAATATAAAGCAAGAATTTCTCTTGCCCAGATTAAATGAATACTATGGATGCATTTGACTCCATTTTGAAGATTCATGAAATTTTTGTTTCAAATAATAGCGTGAGGGAAATGTGTTATCTTTCCTCAGGGAATACTAATATAATTAGATAGAAGGGTAAATGAGAAAAGATGCTCTGTTGTCATAATAAGAGGAAAATGATTATGGATTTGAGAATCACATGAAAAGGATTGTGAACAATCCTGAGTTGACTGATCTTAAAAGTAGAGATGTAGGTGGGTTGTGAAACATACCGATGACTGCTATAGGCAGGTTTAAGATCATGAATATGGTTAAGTACATCATGGATGTAAGTTAACAAAACCAGAATATGTATGGATACATAATTTGGGTACATGACAAAGATGCATGTTTATATTCCTTATGGTATATTTGGTAAACTGATGAAGCTAACTCAAGGTTGAGGCCATCACAAATAGTGATGGATATGCAATGAGGAAGTCACATGCTAAAGGAGTTCTCCATGGAGGAATTGTGTGAAGACTCTGTTAGGAAAACAAAGTCACAACCTTAATGACTGCTGAGAATTAAGCAGTGAGCCACAAGATTCTCTCTCTCTCTCTCTCTCTCTCTCTC
>JZKD02S2008808.1:431659-441677 GCA_000966675.3 Picea glauca | reverse complement strand
GACCAAAAAAACATCATGTAATGAATAGAATACTAATAAATGAATATTGACCATTCTGATAACCGAGTGGTAATGTGTAGGATGCACAGGTTCATGATCCATTATGAACAAAAAAGTTTTCTATTAAAGAATGTTGTTGTATTCCAAAAAGGTTAGGGTGAGGCCTAACCAAAGATGCTCAAGGAAAATAGCAGAAAGATCCCAACAGGGAGTAAATTGCAAAAGAAGATAAAATACAATGAGGCCTTAGAAATAACTCAGCTGGGATGAAAAGTTCCAGGCGATGTAGAAATAATTTGAAAAAGGGGAGAGCCCTCAATTCTTTTCTTGTTGTGTATTATGTTTTTCTCTGGGGATAGGAAAGCTATTATGTTGATGAAAGTAAATGTTTTGACCCCCTAGTGATGATGGTTGTATTACTGTAGAAATGATTGATAACTGTTCTGTTACACTCATGAAAACATTAAGGATAATGTGATGAAGTGCATATAGATATGCTAGGACATGTCTGAAAATGTTTTATTAATTTAAATTCTATGATACTTGCATTTTTAATTTACATGACGACTAATGTGTTTATGATGTATGTCATGTGTAGAAAGAAATAGATTGGAACTATTGAGAAAGATAGTTACCAATAATGAACAACCTCAATCAGAGGATGACTATGAGAATGAATAAACCATATGGTGAAAAGTTTGGCTAAGCTCCAACGTACCATGGAAAAGTACATGTCGTAAAGTGTGGGAAACTTAAAAATCAATGCAAGGGTGAATTGGGTATGAATGTGGCCACGAATGTTGGCACATTCACTAAAGTCAATTGATATCTGAATTACATTCTGAAAAATTTGGTAGGTTGAAATGATGCATAGGTAAGGGATGATGTGTACTTTTGCTTTGTATGCTTGAATAGATGAAAATGACTTGGAATATTAGTATGCTTGACATTAAAAAGGTAATGTGCATGAAAACTAACAATTTGTTTGGCTGAGGAATGTTGAAATTGCAGGAGGAAATGGGTCTTGGATATGATAGTATTGTAAGCCCATAAGGAAGACCAATTTCCTACTGAGCCAAGCTACAAGGAATGGTATTTCCTTTTTGAGAAAGTGAATTTGATTGATAGTATGCACAATTCTGAAATTGGTTGTGATGATGTTATAAAGGTGCAATAAAAATGAATGAGCATGAGAAACTAACAATTTGTTTGGCTAATTGAAGTTGAAAGTGCAAGAAACAAAGGATTCTTGAGTATGGAAGCATTGTAAGCCATAAGGAAGACCAATTGCATGTTGAGCCAAACAGTTATGGGAAGGAAAGTCCCATAATTATGAATCTGGTTCCTATGCAAAACAAATATGAGAACAAAATGTGGAATTTGGAAATCTGTGGGTGACAAATTTACAAGAAAATTTTTGAATTTAAAATATATGATGTCTCATGAATTTCTGTATACTTGTGATACAGTTGAAAGGGAAAGATCCGCGAAGAGTGCAGAGACGAGAGACTGAGCTCTCGGGTTCGAGGGAGAACTATGAGAAAGAGTATAATCTGATCACATGAAATAGAGACTAACTCGGGAGAAGGAGAGTAACCTTCATCCCTATCTATGATGGAGTCAGGAGAAGGAGAGTAACCTTCCTCCCTAACTATTTCTATGTTAGGAGAAGGAGAGTAACCTCCGTCCCTAACTTTATCCGAGCTAGAAGGCTGTCAAGCTGTAAAAGCATGAAAAATGGCTATTGTTGAGCCATGAGAACCCCGCGGTAAGCCATGATCGCCTAGAATATGTTTTTTGAGGTAACAAAAGCCGGAGGGATGCCTCAACAGAGAAAGTCTAAGGGACGACTGTAAGACTCGATAGAGTCTCTGAAATTCTTTCTGTGTGAGAAAACCTTGGCAAGGAAAGATGGATCACCCGAGGGACTGTATAGCAGAGAAGGGGATGCCTGAGCCTGGGCCTGGAGGGTGAGTGACCGCAAGGAGGAGGAGACCTTAATAGTTCTTGTAAACTATTGATTGGGATCATGCACATGATGCATAGTTATTCATGTGAGAGAAAAACTTGGCAAGGCAAGATGGATCACCCGAGGGACTGTATAGCAGAGAAGGGGATGCCTGAGCTTGGGCCTAGAGGGTGAGTGACTGCAGGGAAGATGAAACCTTGATAGTTATTGTAAACTATTGATTGAGATCATGCACCCAATGGGTATGTCAAGGAAAAACAATGAGCCTAGATAACAAAGCCACCATGTGGATACAAATCCACAAACTGCGCAGATAATTATTGTGCTAAGATTATGAAATTTCTTAGAAATATTTTTTATGCAATGTTTTCGCATAAGACTATGATTAATGTGCTTGTTGTCCAAGAATTATTGAAATAAGGTGACCAATATTAAGGGTCTGAAAAAGGACCTAACCGAGAAAGAAGGATCAAGATTTCTGAAACAACTAAATGAGAAAGGCATGACAATTTATTTTGAGAAAGAACACTGAGGAAATTGTTCCTTTAAGGGGGAGGGAATTGTAACACCCTGTTTCCCCCAGCGTGTAATTAATCATAAAATAGGATTACCATGCTAAGGCATGTGGATAATGTAAATTTATTATTGTTAAAATTCCCATAACTAACTGTTGGGGGGGTGAAGCCTTGAAGTACGAGCCATCATATATCTAGAGGAAACAAATCAGTTAATGAAGAAATGACCAGTGGTTGAATCATCAAACCTACAGACTTGAACTTCCTTCTGACAGAAGGAACATGACAGGTCGAAAACCTTCCAGAGGAGGGAAGGTAAGATGCATACAGACACAAAACAAGAGAAGAGAGACATCATACGAGAGCGCAAGCTCATAAGGGATATGTGTGAACCTGAAGGGAGAGAAGAGAATATGACCTGAAGGACCGAACATGAGCTTGATGCTGAGGAAGCATCTAATAAACCTCGCACGATCACTATGACAGAGAGAGTTTTCTCTGAGAGATGGCATAAATTCCCTAGTGATATCATGTCTTGGCATGAGGGTTGCCAAAGTGCTAGGAATGAATGTCTCTAAGCCTATGGTTGGGTGGAAATGCACACACCCACAATCAGTTAGTTGGATGCAACTTGTAATAGATAAGTATTCTCATACCCTATGAAATGGAGCTGTAATTTTCAAATAAAATGGGATATACTGTGAATGACCCAGGGAGGTGTATGTTTGCTTAATGGTTATACTGTATCTCTTTATTCTTTTTTAGATTGTGTATTTAAGAAAGTATGATATTGCCTATTTTGTATTCGTAAATGCTTGCGCCATGTGGTGGCTTAAGCTAGATCCACGAATTGTGAGTTCGTCGACCTTGGGAAAATTTTCACGTACGCATGTCAACACTCCTAGTTGTTCTGAGTCCCTTGGAGGAGGGAGTTTGTTAAAGATCAGGAGAGATAGTGCACATATGCATAGGCTCTCTGCGAGGTAAGAAGAGACCGAGAACTTCTTAAGTTCTAAAATTGATAAAAGAACACAAGGGGTGTGCAAAAGACCCTTCTAAATGTTGATTTGAGGAGAAATAACACAAAGCTCTTAAGCCCTTTAGAGCTAACAAAGCTCAGGAAGAGTAGTGAGGCTGAAGTATCGAAAGGGAAGGTTCCTTTGTTTGGAAGACCAACGGATGAAATCTGTTTTCAAGAAGCCACGGTTTGTTGTGACCGTTGGATATGGGAAAGAGCATGGGAGTTAACCCTTGGAGTCATTTGGACTTCGCGAGTTCGAAAAATCGAATGAGTTCATTGTAAGGGAGGTAAAATCCCCGAAGTTACGAAGTCTCAAAGTTAACTCTGAGCCTTATATATGAGGATGACCGAGAACCATCCCAACCGTCAGATCTAGGAGGTAGACGATAGTCAAGTTACCCGAACTACCGATGATCTAAGAATCTAATGGGGAGATTGATGTGAGTTGTTTAACAAAAGGAGAGGTCGTGCCGGTCATCATATCGACTCAAATACCCAGAGGAGTTAATGAATCAAACAATGGTAGTTCGATTAAATCGATGGTTGGGAATCATTGCAGAGCGCAAAGGTGAAATTAGCGGAAATGCTAGTTCACTACCTGCAATCAACCCACATCGTTGATTTCGTCGGGAATGGAATATCAACGACTAGGATTAGACTAGAGTTGAGCGAGCACCTCCCAGATTTTGGAGTTTGAGCTCTCTGATAAAGAGCACGCACGGTGGGACCCCTCTATTGTTGTGATCCGTCGATCGACGAACACATCGGTATCAGTCGGTCATGACTGCCAGACCCTAAATAGTTGCAAGATGGGTGGTTGTGAGTCCTTTTGGAAATCTATGGAGTAACGGAGTCCCTTAGTACTGTCGATCTGAGAGAATCGAAAAGCTCAGAAGAGATAACGTTTTCAAGAGAAAAGGCGAGACCCAAGATAACCAGACCTGCAGAAGGAACGAAGGCTGAGGCCTTTGAACATGTACCAAACTCTTCCAAGTCGAAAGAAGTCAAAAGCTCAGGAGGAGGAGCAACAACATCAGTCAGATCAATTGCGGGGAGAAGCCTAGACCGTTAGATCAACGTCCAGGGAAGAAAATGAGAAGCGCTAGAAAGGAATCGATCCTAACTGTCGGACCTGAGCGCAAAGGGACATTAGTCATCCGATCTAAGGTAAAGTGCACGAGTTTTAACATTTGTGTGCATGGGAGGGTTGACTAGCCAAGGTCCCAAAGTCCCAAAGTGAATTAGGACCATTCATCGCCAAGAGGGAGAAGTGGCACAATATTTACAACTCCTCAGTGAGAGCTTGTGGTCAAGGAGAGATTGGAATCGCCGAAGACCCGAAGTAGATCCTGACCATTGATCGCCAGGAGACACGTGTCAGTAGATCAGTAACTCCAGAGAAATCACTTCGAGAGTTTCAGTCGAGAGTTGAAACTCCTGAAGCCCAGAGAGCCGGAGAGCTGAAGTGAATCTCAACTGTCAGATCGAAAGGGACACGTGGTAGAGATCCGTTTTCCTCAGGTGAAAGAAACCCGAAGACCCAGAGAGAATCTAGACCGTGAGATCTAGAGGGCATGTGGCGACCGATCGCGAACTCTGAGTGAAAACACTCCCAGAGAACACAATGGATAAGAGTTTGAAATCGCCGAAGCTCGAACAACAGAAGCAGCTTGGAGTCATCGATCTGAAGGAGGACACATGTCATGAGATCATGAACTCCATATAGAACATTCCAACGGAAACACCGCAAGAAGGATTTGAAGTTTGAGATGTTTGAAGGTCAAGGTTCCGAAGTGGATGAAAGCCATCGATTTAAGGTGGATGCGTGGTGCCAGATCTAGCACTCTAGGTTCGGAATACTCCGGAGGAAATTAGAGGGTGAGAGCTCTAGAGTCCCGAAGTGGAATCTCAACCGTTGATCGAGAAGGGGGGATGAAGGGCATTGATCCGGTCTTGGTTGAAAAGCGCTAAAGACCCGAAGTAGGTCTTGGTCGTTGATCGCCACGATGGGTACATGTCAATAGATCGGTGTCTCTCGGTTGAGAATTGAGACTGCCGAACTCCGAAGACCTGAAGTGAATATGGACCGTTTGATCCAGAAGAGACGTGGCGTAAATCTATGGACTCCTGTTAAAGTCCCAAAGTGATTCATTGACACTAGATTAAGGGGGACATGGCATGAATCTGTGGATTTCGGGTAAAGACCTGAAGTAAGCCTCGATCGTCCGATTGAAGTGGACAGACAACATAAATCCACATACTTCGAGGAGAATTAAAAGTTCAGATTTGAGACTCCCAAAGTCCGGAATCGCGAAGCGATCAACGTTGTTGATTAAAGAGGACGTGTGGCAGGAGATCTGTCACTACGGGAGGAGGCAAGGGCTGAGAGTTAAAACTCCCGAAATCCGAATCACAAAATAAATCACAGCCGTTGATTTAGAAAGTTTAGATTTGATCCATAGATTCGGAAAGGATGTATCTGAGCCATCAAGTTCATAAGCACCGTCAAGGTCGTGAGATCGACAGTTTCGTCGCATTGCGGGTACCGAAGGTGCGCGAACTTTAAAAAGTTGAGGGCGGGCCGCAATCCAGACCACGGTTTTGGACAAAGGACACATGGAGGTTCAAGGTGAATTGCGGGGCGAAAAGTAGTTTGGTTTCAAAACAGCCTTGGCTACGCCCACAATTGCATGGTTACGTAAGGCCATCGCCCAAGGTCATATCAAGGAAGGGGCTTATCAGAAAAGGCGCTAGCGCCCAGACTCTGAGATTTCGCAGGCGTGAAGAGGAGGGTCGTGGGAACCTTTAGACCTGCACCAGGAAGTCGAAAGGGTCTGCGTCTAATTACATAACGAGACCATCAAGGTCTCATAGAGTCGTTGGCTCCAGAATATGAGATCCTTAACCATTCCCCAACCTTCCAAATTAGAAACCATGGATGGAGAATCTGTCCTTTAAGAAAATCAAATTTTTATGCCCTGTCGTGGGTGTGTTACAATATCAATATTGTAATGCTAGTTATATAGTTGTGATCAAGGAGTAAACAGATTAAAACTCGCCCAAAATCTACCTCCGTAACACAGTCAAGACCGAAGATCTACCACCGTAACAAAGGCAAAGACTTTAATTATGTTCATCAATATTTGATTCGATTATACTGAACGTTGGATACAAAAATTTAATTATCAAAACTCAATGTCTATCGAATACTAAGTCATGGTAAACAAGCCTAGACACCCGTTGGGAACTAGAGGTGTATCAATTAGTTATATAAATCCAAGCTCGAGATCGAGGGAGTTATGTGCGAGCTAACTACAAGCCATACGTTCCTCCTCATATGGATAGAAATGAATAATGGAACGTGAATTTCGATAGATTTAATCCGAGATTCTTGTATTCTAGGTTAACCAAATTCGGAACCTTCGAACTAAATCTTAATGATTTCAAGAGTCTGAATTAAGATTATTATTATATTTGATCTAAGATACAGATAGTTTAACTGATATTCTGATGGATGGAATCTGCAATCGATTTAAGTTCAGATATCAAGAACACGGTAACTTTAGTGTCCAGTCACAGAGACCTCAACTAACTAAAATTTGGTACGAACCCTAACTTGAGATATCGGGGTTCCAATTTACACAGATTTTAACACGGTTATGAGGCGTGTGATAATCACCCCGCGATTCTAGGTGTCGAACTCGAAGGCAGAGGTAGGAGAAGGTTCGATAATGAGACGAAAAGGATTGCTACGAAGGTCGACAGATGATAAGTCTGGAATCCATTGAATCCGCCAAAAAAAATCCAGGTCGAGGGTCGACACAAGAGGTTGAACGATCGACAGAATCCAAGCACTGTCCAGAAATCATCGATACAATTATCATCTTTACTGTTGGAAAGAAGGGGCCGATGAAAGGGATTCTAATCACTAGGATAAAGAAAGGATAAAGAAGATATGAAGAAACAATCGGTCATGCTCCAGATACAAGCCATGTGAACATATCGAATCAGTAATTTCAACTAAGGCGCAGACACAAGGGTTGAAACAAATTTAAGCTCCTACGTAATAATGCTAACTTAGTTTAATTGACAGGTCGAACAAAAAGAACGATATAATTACAACTGTGTTTCTTAGAATGATCGATTTGGTTTCTTTTAGATTAGTTTAAGCAGGTGAATGCTACAGTGCTATTACAATTGGTACTTTTTCAGATCGGATCAAGGAGATACCACCACAGTCGTACTGGTTCTGTAGTATTACAGTATATCAATGCTTTTCAATTATTCATGTATATGTAGTCCCTGACGGATTTAATAACTCATGAATAATATCTATAACTGTAACAAAATATTTTCAAAGAATATAAGATTGGGTTATTCAATTGATCCTTCATAAAATTTAGAACAACTGGTTTGTGCATATACAAGTGATAACTGAGTACTATATTCATACGATATTTATATCATTGAAGTATCAATTTAAACTAAAAAAGAAATGGCATTTGGCAGTAATATTAGGAGGGCATTACATTCCACGTTAAATACTCAGATCTCAACGATAATACACCATCACTGGAGGTGACCGTTTCATACAACAAGCCACTTAAAATAAAGTTGCAACCAGAACAGTCCAACAAAAACAATCAACAACGAAAACATATCTGGGTGGGTGAGAAAAGTTCAATAAGTGAAGCCCTTGGCAAGTGCTATTACCTCAACATTCATTGGTGTTCAATTTTGAAAGATTACATGCCATCACCGGGCTCTAAATAAAGATGGTAGTTGAAAATGGATGTTCATTAAAATTCTTTAAAAAAAACCAATTTCATCAAAAATATAAAAAATATAACTAAACAAAAAAATTTCCACCAACTTGATATCCTGTGCATTGTGATTGATTTGAAGCACACGTGAGAGCTGGGGAAATTTCCTTCAATATTCAACCAAAAGCTGCAAGAATGTGTGTGCCTCCACAGTCTTGATTGAGGATTCGATTCAGGGTCAAGGTTGAGTAAAAAGTTTAGATTATAGTCTTGATTGGATTCAACGTCAAGGTTGAGTAAAGAGTTTAGATTACAGTCTTGATTGAGGATTCAACGTCAAGGTTGAGTAAAGAGTTTAGATTTGAAAGCATGTAACATATGCCGAGCCTTTTCCATAATTTATAAATCAAATCATTCTCTGAAAACAAGCCATTTAAAACGTAGGCTAATAAATTCCAAAAACACTGGGGTTTCACTCACCAAAAAAATTCTATTCTAAAAATTCAAAGCAAATTGGAAAGTTATCCATGAAATCTGGAGGGCTAATGATAGACCATTTATATCGAGTTTAGTTTAATTTTTAAAGCATTTTTTTTTAATCCTTCAATAAAAATTTACCTCTTCAAAATTTTAAACCCTATAATTTCTACCAATTGTGCACCCTTAAAATTATCTATGTTTATTGAAAGTAGATAAAACCTTGGATTGATAATACTTCCTCATAATTAATTTCTTAAGAGACCGAACATATGAAGACGCGTGCCCTTATCCATCGTTTCATAGGGCATTAGCCTCATAAACTCACTCTCATAAAATTTTAAACCCTATAATTTCTACCAATTGTTCACTCCTAAAATTATCTATGTTTATTGAAAGTGGATAAAACCTTGGATTGATAATACTTCCTCATAATTAATTTCTTAAAAGACCGAACATATGAAGACGCGTGCCCTTATCCATCGTTTCATAGGGCATTAGCCTCATAAAGTCACTCTCAAAGAAGTAGATCTCCCATAATGGGAATGTTAAAGCATTAATTAACCTAAAGTTGAGAGAAAATGGTTTATTTATTACTATCTTCTCAAAATCAAAGAAGAAAGAAAGAATAATCGAGGATGGCCTCTCCATTATTTGTCCTTCATATAAAATATTAGAGAGAATGGTCCAACTTTAGAATGTGGTGAGTATTTGTACAAGAGATTTAGTTAGTAGAAGAAGGAATACAACTTACAAATAGAGAAAAGAGAAAAGAAAAATAGAGAAGAGAAAAGAAAAATGGAGAAAAAAATAATGAGAAAATGTGTTAATCTTATTCCACACACAAAATGTGAATAATTTAAAATATATATAGGTTACATCAGTAACTAATGCACCATAGTAGTGATCTAGAGAGATCTATACATTTAGCGACAAACATTGGAGTGAACTACCACCGAGTCCTAGTTAATTGATTCGTGCAATCATCGGTTAACTGAGTCACAAGTGTGGAAGTGAGAGAAACACATGCAACTGTTGGTAATAAAAACAAGGTTGCCATGTATAAGTGACTTCCACTAGTCTAACTGAGTGTAATTGACTCTGAACCAGGGATGATTTTAAGGATGAAAATTTATTTTAAAATATGGAAACCTTGGAGAATATTACTAATCCTTCATATGTCAACTATAAATGTTTGGCGATATTTTTTTTTAAATATTCAAATTTCTAAGTATTTTATATAGTTTTTATAATTTTTTGGCGATTTTTAAGG
>JZKD02S2008808.1:394991-431609 GCA_000966675.3 Picea glauca | reverse complement strand
AAAATAATTTTATCCTATAGAATTTGGGCAAATCATTTTTAAAATAGTGAATCTCGTTTTTGGAAAAACCATGGAAAATTAGCCCATGAGTGAAATTTAGCCCCTAAAATCATCCGTGCGAGTCTGAACTGAAGAGGAACACCGTGGGGAATATTCTCTAGAGAATGTTCAAGTATTGTCAACATTGGACTGTCAAACTTAGGAAAATAATTCTAGTTGAGTGTGTAATATCTCCAACACCACCCTAAATACTACTAGGGTGTACATGATAAATGGGTCCCGACAACCAAGGCCATGTTAGGTACCCATTGTACAATGCATCTAAGAATGAAACACTGAAAAAAATAGAAGAAAGAGGAAAAACCTCATGGGAAAACCCCTCTCTCAAGGTACAATGCATAAAAAAAAGAAAAACTAGTTGCTAAGATACTGTCCTTCACTCCATGAAGACCTCACAACTGTGCAAGTTTGTGCTAGTTGAAAATTTTCTTGAAGATGTAGATGCCTGCACGGATCTGATGAAGTAGATGCACCAATGAGATGTCCACACATATCCACTTTCACTTTTTATAATGAAGAATATTCAAATGAAGTTTGGATAAAACTTTGAAAACTGTGCGACCGTTTCTGAAAAAATGTTGAAATTTTGATTTTAAAATGTTGATAACTTCACTTCCTCGACTCCATTTTGGACGATTTTTTTTTTTGAAATCGGTTTTCTTTTTTCCGAGATGAATTCAAATATCCAATTTTGTTTTGCTGCAAATTCTTCACAAAAAATTTCATAATTGAATATGAAGTGTGCGGTCCATTTTTGGCTCATGAGATGCATGCATGAGAGTCTCTCCACGTGGCTCCTCGGATGCATGAAAGAGTGTTTGCATGTAGCTCCTGATATGCGTGGATGATATCTTCTGTATGTGATTTAGAAAATAGATCTAAAATAGAGTAGACATCATCTTCAATGAATGGAAGAAAAATTTGTGCAGATACCTCTATAGAAGGATCTTCAAAGTAAGAGGATTGATCTTGCAGTGGATTTTCTACTCGCTCTATCTTGTCAATATTTTATATGAAATCTTCCTTATTCCCAAATACAACCTCCAATCTGGTCCATAATTCGTTTGGATTTGAGTGATTTATCATATACTTGATGGAAAAGTTGAGGATAAATAGACATGGAGATACATCCTATAGCCATATCTTGTCTATTGAGAAAACCATTTTTCTTATTGGCGGAATCAAAATCTACTTACATTGCCATGGTTATTTGGTATAAGCCTCTACTTCTGAGAAGAAGTAGAATATTTGGATTTCACTCCAAATATTTATGAGGCATGATAAGTGTTGTCGACGAGTAAAACATATATTTCATCTTTCCTGTTTCTTTGTTCCATCTTAGGTACCTGCAAAAGGGTGTTGGTGACGATCCTTACTAGCAGCCAATGGGATTTGATACCATGTAGAATGTGGTAAGTACTTGCACAAGAGATCTAGCTAGTAGAAGAATGACCACAACTTGCAAATAGAGAAGATAAGAGAAAAATTCGAGAGAAAATAATGAGAAAATGCATTAATTGTATTCCACACACAAAATGTGAATAATTTACAATAGATATAGGCTACATGAGTAACTAAAACGACATAGTAGTGATATAGAGAGATCTAGAGACTCACTGACAAACACTGGAGTGAACTGTCACCTAGTCCTAGTTAACTCATTCATGCAATCATCAGTTAACTAAGTCACACGTGTGAAAGTGAGAGAAACACATGCAATTGTTGGTGATAAAATCGAGGTTTCCATGCATGTATGACTTCCACTAGTATAACTAAGTATAACTTACTCTGAACTAAAGATGAATGCCATATTTTGTAGGGGAATATTCTCTAGAGAGAATGTTCAAGTGTTCTCAACATTGGACTATCAAACTTAGAAAAATAATTCTAAGTGAGTGTGTAATATCTCCAACACTAACTCAACCAAGAAATATCTCATTAAAGCATCAATAAATATGAATAAATATGATTGTATTCTCATTCATAAAGATTTCACCATAGTAATATCTTAAGAGAAATTGGAAAAACACTAGGTAGTTTTTTTAATGAAAAAATCAAAGCATAATGTATACCTCCTATGCACATAATTACATTCTAATCAACCTATATCTTCCCTTATTAGATTCCATGGTGTTAGAATATAAAAAAGTAGAATGCATCCATACCATAGAATAAAAATGGTTTTCCTTTATATCCATATTATGTTATTTCTAAAGGAACTTGGTTTGAGACGTACTTCACTACTATATTTGAGGTTTAAAAATAGCATTTATTTAACAATGACATAAACCATTTGTGTTGTTTTTTACCTTGGAATTGGTTGAGAAAAAAAAAAAAAAATCACTCATGTCAACATATCAACACTTATAAACAATTTATAGTTGTGCTGTGATTGATGATCTACCTTTATTAGTGAAATCATAATTTCTACTATGTCGTAAAGCGACATCACTCTATCCACATTTAAGACATCATTTTATGGACATTAGTATGAATATAACATATCAACATCTATTCCATTAGTGAAATCATAATTTCTACTATGTCGTAAAGCAACATCACTCTATCCACATTTAAGACATCATTTTATTAACATTATTATTAACATTAGTAATGAATATGTCGTAAAACATCATTTTATTAACATTATTATTAACCTTAGTAATGAATATGTCGTAAAGCAACATCACTCTATCCACATTTAAGACATCATTTTATTGACATTAGTATTGAATATAACATATCAACATCTATTCCATTAGTGAAATCATAATTTCTACTATGTCGTAAAGCAACATCACTCTATCCACATTTAAGACATCATTTTATTGACATTAGTAATGACTATATCAACATCTATTCAATTGAATACACATGAAAATTACAAGTACATTGTATGCACGTACTTGTGTGGGGTCTTGTTTTTCAAGTAGGGGTTGAACACATGATGTTTTCATATAGACAAACAAGACATAATTAGTAGATATTTATTGAAAATATAATATTTTAAAAGGAAATATAGTATGTAGTGTTATTTGGAAAATTTAGCTAGTGAACCAAAACATTGACAAATGAAAATGATGATTGTGGATTAAACAAATCTATAAACTACTTTCACCACAAAAACTTTAAATCAGGAAATATAGTACTTAGGTTAAAAGGGGAAAATGAGAAAAAAAAAATTATATAAAAAATATAAGAATTAGATTTAAAAGAATCATAATAGTTTGATTAAAAAGGATATATTTCATATATACTATTTAGTGAAATTATAATCCATCGTAAATGTAATTAAGAAATGTCCAATAGAGACAATGCCAATGCATAGGAAATATGGAGAAAATTAGAAGAAGTTATCAAAAGAGTTAGGACTAAGATTGGTGATATCTATTATGATGAATATGATTATTTTAAACATTATAATTATTGTCAAAACCCTAGTCCAAAAAAACATGTTGGAAAGGTATTGACTATAAATGTTATTTTACATGCAAAATATTATGCAAGTGTATGAACACAAATTATTTTTATATCAATAACAAGAAAACACTACTAAAAACATGGACACCTATTACTGGGGGGTTTGATTATTATTTGATGGGAAGATTATTGACACAAGTTTTTTCTGTGTTTTTTTCTAAATTTTATAGACACGATAAAAATGAAGTTCATGATAGTAATGTCACCAATGAAAACCTTGGGAAAGACAAAAAATATAATGGAAGAGAATGAAAATGATATACTAGTGAATGATGAGGAAAATCGTTTTATTCATGACATATTTGCACTTGTGGATGGGGATGCACCCATGGATGATTCTTCTAGGATTCATGATCTAACCCACATCTAGCAAATAAACCCCTATTTGAAGGGTCAAAGGAAAGTTTTATTTCCGCTAGTTTGTTTTTAGTGAACTTGAAGGTTTTGACTCGTGTTTTAGACATACTTTTCAAACGAATCCTAAGGTATGAAATGTCTTATAACAATTAAAGTTCATATTCATTTTCATTGACTGTAAAAAGGGTGCAACCACCAATATCCGAGAAATAAAGTTTGTTTTTTTTGTAGATTATTAGTTCATATTACCCTACCAAAGTCAAAAGCTTTGGCTTGCACATTTTAAGAAGTACATGACCTTATAAAATATATAAGAATTGAGTATCAAATTATTTCCACATTCCCTAATGATTGTATGATATATTATAGATAAGGGAAAGAATATTTGAAGAAAATCCTCAAATGTAAAATTAATAGATATCACATTGATCAGGTGACAAAGAACGTGCTCTCGATTCCAATGATTGCATGATATATTATGGAGAAGGGAAATTAGATATGAATAAATTCCCCACATGTAAAATGAATATATATCAAACTAATTATGTGACAAAGAATGTTACCTAGAATGTTCTTCATCATATCCCAATCATTCCATCTTTTCAACGAAATTTCAAGCTAAAGAACATAAAATATTTTATGGATTATCATGCTTCAATGAGGAATCAGGATGGTATTATGTAGATGGTTAAATATGGTTATGCATTTAGAGACATTAATTAAAAATGGCCCACAATTAGAGATGGACCTCATAATGTTAATCTTTCCTTAGAAGTTAATGGTGTTAATCCATTTGTAGAGATAAGATCCATTAACTCGATGTGGCTAGTGTTTGTTTTAAACAATAATATTCCTCCTTCGATGTTGATAAACAAGGATAATGTAATATTTCCATTGATCACTTAGGTTACTTATATTCCAATGATTTAGAACTAACCACCTCATTTTTATTGTTCATTAGATATTATGATGCATTATGTAGGAGGTATTTAATACATTTATTTTTAAATAAGTAAGGAAATATTAAGTTGCAAATATGGATATTTATATTGATCCTTTTATCAAAAACTATCAAAATTTATGGTTTGGGATGATTATGTATGACATATCCAAACAAATAGGGCTTCCAATTCCATGGAATATTTACATGGATAATTCATAATGAACTTGGGTTATCACTTTTCTATGTTACATAAAGTGCACTTGAACATTAACTCATCTATTATTATTTGCAATTTTATTAATTATTTGTAGTTTACTAATAACATCATTGTATATATTTTAGGGAATCAAGCAAAAGGTAAATATGGTTGTCCAATATGTGGTCCAAAAATTTCATCTTAACATTCAATTAGTTTAGGGAAGTAGGTGTATGATAAGTACACAAACCTCCCAAAAAACCATAACTCCTAAACAACTCGAAAAAAAAAAATCAATGGTAAGGAATAGAGTAGAACAAAACCATAAGAATTGACACCTCAATGGTGGAAAAACAAATTATGATAAAAGTATCCATGGTAAGAAATTGGTTTCAAGTAAATTCACTTATGTAACTTGCTAGTGGTTTTCAATTATTTTGTACTAACACATGTAATTCATTTCCTTTTATCAATAAGGTAACACAATGGGATTCCTCGAGGTATGAAATGATTTTTTGTATAGTTCAATTAACTCTCATACTATGAGCACCTTCTAGTAGCTCATTTGTTTAACACAATGCATATTGGGAAGAATGTAACTGTTGGGATAAATATATGCACTATTAATTTCCAACATTAAATTCTCAACCAGGGAGTCGTAGACTTAGATGTGCAAGCACAGGAAATGCAAGATTGGAGCCTAGTCTATTCTAATGCTGACAAACCACACTTTAATGCAATAAACGAAACAAACAATGAATTCAATTGAAATAAAATAGACTAACACCTTAGGTAGAAGACCAACGTGGGGAGGTCATATCTCATGATTTGGAACTTTAATATTTCCCTCGGTCATTGAAGCTATAGGAAATTAAAGTGCAGGAACGACGTGTGGAAACTGAGTATAGAAAGCTAGTAGATAACATAAACAAAGTACATAAATCTAGTACAAAAAGCCAACAAATGATCTAACTCACTCTTTATCCTATTCTATTCTCATGAAAGAAACAATGCATAAATCAAAGCAACAATCAAATCTGAAAATGTAGAAAGAAAAGATGCTAATTCACAAGACTTGAAATCTTAAATTTCACACTTCAATGAAAACAAACAAGAAATTAAATACTTGACTAAGCTACGGGAAAAACCAAGGCAAAGCAAAGACTTCTAGATTATAAACTCAAAACAGAAAATTAGAAGAATTCCAACCTAGCTTCAAGGTATAGAAAATAAAATCAAATTACAAAGTACTGAAAATAAAACAAAGTGCGGAAATAAAATTAACTAAGAACGAAAATAAATCTTAGCTAATCAATCCAAGCCTGAACTGTAAACATATAAAACAAATGTAAAAACATACATCCTAAGAAAATGAGATAAGAAGACTATATACAAAGAGAAAATGAGATAAGAAGACTATATCACAAAGGAATGATTAAAAAAATACAAGTAGCATGACAATACAAGATCACACCTTTAATTCTAAAATGAAATTCCTTTCAATGATTTGAAAATATATCAGTCCCATAATAGAACTCACTTTTCGATGGCTTTATTTGAATCAGGTTATGAAAACCAAACAAAATAACTAAAATTTTCACTTCCATTCATTCACTAAGTAAAATGAAAATTCAATTGGAAACTTATAATGACTACGAAATGGCACTTTCAACCCCACATTTAGCTAGTTTTTAGAAATTCAAAGAAAAAACAAATTATAACACTTAAAGAATAGGAGTAGAGGAGACATATTTGTTAAGGAGTAAGAATGATTACCTGAAGGGTCACAAATTAAAATCTATGTTAATCACCATGTTGAGTTTCTCTTCACAACTCTCATAATAATAATTTCTAATAAAGTAATAGTTTGTACCATGTTGAGTTTATCTTCAACAACTCTCATTCTATGAGAGTAATAAGACTTTATAATAAAATAATAGTTCAAATACATGCTATGTTCTCACATTATTTTAGAGTCTCAGTTTAATTCTAGTGTAATCTAAAATTTTGATTACTAACATTAAGGTTTTTTTTTCCACACCAAGTGGCAAATACAATTTTCGTACACATACATGTCCATATTTACAAGTTCTATACATACCATATGTGCTCATTACTAGGATAATATTTATAACTTAAAGAAAACTAGAATCCCAAAACAGAAGTAAATCAATTAGATCATGCATGCAAACATAAACAAAGACATGGTTTTGCAGAAAAAACATGAAGGTAATCATCAAGTCAGCATAATTTCTACAGTAAACATCAACTCAACATAATTGTTACAGGTCTGAAGATAAACAACAACTCAACATAATTGTTACAAGCATGTTTTAGGAAATTTAAGAGTGACAAAAAAAAACAAGGGTATTGTGCTATAATTGCACCATTTAAACTTATTGTAAACACTTTAAAAAGCCAACAATGAGAGAGAACCCTTAGAAAAACATCATTGGACTGATTTTTACACAAAATTATTTAATGATATTTCACCAATAATATTTCATTATATTTCACCAATAATAGGTTCTAATAAAGTAGGCCTCAAAATTTGACCACAAGTTTTCAGAATTTGAAAAAAGTACTCAAAATTACAACAGAAATGCCATGAACTTGCAATAATATGTCAATATCTCAGGAGAAAAATGTAGTTAGATATGTCAAGAACACAAAGTTTGAAATAAGAACCTAAAATCATAGC
The DNA here is from genome assembly GCA_000966675.3 of Picea glauca. Classification (NCBI taxonomy): domain Eukaryota; kingdom Viridiplantae; phylum Streptophyta; class Pinopsida; order Pinales; family Pinaceae; genus Picea; species Picea glauca. The sequence goes on along the minus strand of JZKD02S2008808.1, from coordinate 423,872 downwards.
AGAGATGCTATGAACTTGTAGAAACAACACACGTGCAAATCCTTTACCATCCATGTAATTAATAATACCTGTATTCCACATTCCAACAATACAAAAAGAACATTAGAAAATAAACATAGTTGAAATTGAAATATTAAAGGACAACAAAAATTGCATGTATTTATAAAATTTATAAAAAGTAGAAAAAACATATAATTTGATAATTCTCACATGTCAAAAAGTCTTATTTCTTTTGCATTTTGCCAAATCTCATAAATACGCTGCCACTCCATCTCTAAAATGTGAGGACCTATAATGATATATGCATTAATGCATTAAGTTTGTTAATTGAGAGTCTTGTTCTCCTTATATCTTGATCATGTTTTGTTTGGAAAATTCGCTTTCACATGCAACGGTGATTGCTGGTATAACAAGTACAACTTGCCATAATTTTAACATATTTGGATACCTAAAATGCCAATCTTTTGTTTGAGAAAATACTTTCCATGCATCTTTCATCGAGAATATTTCTCCATTTAAATGTACCACATCAATGAATTCATATAGCTCTCTTTTACAAGTTGTAATATCAAAACATGGTATATTTTCATCCTCAATATATGCTTTATGCTGCAAATGGGAAAAACGTCTTTCAAGCCAATTCTTTGCATTATTTTCTCTCACATAAAGATCTGATGGATAATGGAAAGGACTAAATAACCTTGCTGCATTAAAGAGATGAAGATATAGAAATCTTGAATTGAAGCTCTCAACCAATGCTTGAACATAATTTCTTGTAAGTTGTATGCAACTCTCGAGGGAGCCATCAATGCATGTTTCCATTGGTTGTGTCATTTGATCATCATGGATTGGAATATACAACAAATCATGTCTATGGATAGTCCCTTCTTTGTCAACACTTTCAATGAAACTGTCTTTAGAGTCTTTAAAGAATTTAGTAAGATGTATCGCACCTTCTGCAAAAGAATTTGGTCTAGAGAAACATCTTTTAAGAGTATTTAATGGATGTTCAATAGCTATTCCAAGAGATGTGACAGCCACATTATCTTTTTGGAATTTTTTGTTTAAATTATTCAACTCCATCAAAAAATCAACCAACATATTCAAACAAAATTGAACTGAAAAAATCCTTGTCTTATGATAACATGAATTATTTCTTTCCTTCTTCCACAAGCTCAAAATAGCAGGCATCAATGTAACAAGCCTTTCAACCACTTGACCCCTGGATAGCCATCTAATCCCATGGATTTGAATAACTTGCAGGGATTCTAATTCCATTATATCTAGTAAAGCAACGAGTTCATTATTTCTCTTTGCCGAATTTCCAACCCATGAGTATATTTTATTTGCTATTTTCTCAACAAACAAAAATTCGGGTATCTTCTTTGAAGCATCTAATGTTGAAAGTGCTTCACGGTGTGCAATACAATGAGTACCAATAAGATTTCGTAGATTATTCTTTAGCAATGTGACAAATCCATTTTCACATCCAACCATAGATGAAGCACCATCAGTGGAAACTGCTATGAAATTCTCATTTTTCAATTGTCTTTTTTCCTTTAGATTAATGACGGTATCATATACAGTTTTTCATTTTCCGTCGGGAACACTAATCATTTTCATAAATTGTGAGATTGGAGGGCCCAAACCTTTTAAGTCTAGATATGTAGAATACATGACAAGGTGTTGTTCCAAACCATTGTCTATACTTTCATCTAACATTCTAGAGCAAAATGGACTTTATAACATCTTTCTAACTTGTACCTCTTCAAGGTAATCTGATATAGAGTGAATAAATTCAGTGGCAACTTTTCTATTTATGTAGGAAGAATACTCCACTCGAGAAGACATATTAGGTGTTTGTAAATGCATTTGAAGATGGCATAGATTTTCATAAGTAGCAATTGCAATCTCCTTCTGTGCAATAAAATATGCTAACTTCATGGTGGTTATCATTCTTTCCTTATTGCTCTCATTTATAGTCACTATGTGTTATGGAATGGGCTTTGCCAACTTTTCAGTTTCAAATAATTTTTTTTAAACCAATGTTTGATGATTAGAAGATTTTGAATGAGTTATCACAACATCATATTGAATGGTATTACATCCATTTCCAGCACACCATGGACCTTGAGCCTTATATTTCTCACAAAGTCTACACTTCATACAAGTTTTTCCATCTTCAACATTGATACTATACACCCAAGGATGTTTTATCTTCCACTCTTCTCGAAATTCACGTTTTGAGGAGACCTTCCTTCTCCTCGGACTACTAGATCTACCTTCTTGTCCTTATGTGTCATGGCTAAGAATTTCTAAATCATCTACAAGCTCTTCCTCCATATCTTCAATAGGTTCATCATTCAAATTGGGTATATATGAAACTTCTTCAACATTAAAAGTTTTTGATATTGTAGAATATCCATAAAATTTGTCCACAGTTGATTGACCCTTCTTTTTTGGAGGCATTTCTATTTAAATAATTTACCTATACAAAAAAAAATCACAGTAAAAACATCATTTTGGAAACTTTAAAAAAGACTATTTCAAACTAAAATAATCACGACATAGGCATATTAAAAATATTATCCATAAATCACTTTTATAAAATAAAAAAATATAATGAAAAAGTAAAATACATTTTAATTTAATTAACTAATTGATAATAAAATATTTTATAAGACAATAATGTCAAAAACCAAAACCAATGAATGATTTCTAAGTTCACACTCTTCTTTGTTTATGGGGTCATTATCAATGTTGAATACAAAACATAATTCCCAAATCTATAAAAGCTTCATAATCAATTAATCCATCAATTAAATACCTATACATTCCATTTGGAAATCGTAAAACAAAGAATTGTGTTTTCCAACTTCTGAAACACAAAAGAACTTTTATATCCATCACAAAATTTAAAAGTGAAAAAGAAATCTTTCGAATGAAAAGCTTCAATACAAAACATTAAGGGAATCCACAAGTGAATAAAAATGATAGAAAAATCCATTTAACATAAAAAAACAAATTGAGAAATTGAGTAGCAAATTATAAAAAATTCAGTAGTAAATTATTGAGAAATAAATTTTAAATGACATAGAAATTTTACATAAATTACTAGGAAAATATACAATACAAGAAAATGATTTACAATGAAATTTTTTATGCAAAGTTTTCAATGACTTTGAGAAACAATAATGCATAATTATGAAAATAAAATATAAATTATATAATAATATATCCAAAATACAAATGATAAGTCCAAACTTAAGAGATAATATATACAGTATTAAAATAATTTTTAATTATTAATTTTTATTTTTATTTTAATTATAAAAATCCCATATAACAATATTAAAATATTTTTTTATTATAAAAATGTCATAAATAATTTTTAATTATAAAAATGCCATGGAGATATTTCTTTGATACAAAGATGGAAAATGAATCTAAAGCCCCCATCTGCTAGCCAAACAAGATAGGCTACATGGGATTAAAATTATTGATTTTAATTATTGTTGATATTACAAAATTCAAATATAATAAGAGTTTTTAGGACATTGAATTCATTCTGCAATTAAAAATACAAATCCTATTACAAAAAATTACAATTTCAACTATTTTTTATAATCAAATTCCGTTTGTCCCTAGGGGCCAACTTAATTGGCAAGCGCCGTGAATATGAAGTCCCATGAGGTTTTGAGTTCAAATCCCCTCAACTTACAATATGTGTTGAGTAAGGGTCATCGTTGGCACACGTGGAGGTTATAATGGTAGCAGTTGGATAACACGACTATGTGTAACCCGAGCACATGCCCAACTAGTTGCTGATTCCGCCAGACTTAAAAAACAAATAATCAAATTCCATTTTAATAAATCTTTTATAACTAAATTCTTATGAAATTAAATTCCATTTTTTTAATTTCAATTACTTTATTTCTCTCTTATTTATATATATTTGTTTCTAATATATATATATATATATATTTGTTAGAGTGAAAATATTTTTTTATTACTGTTTTTTTAGATATTATATATCAATTATATATATAACATTTGATTTTTGCTTGCTTACGCGTAGAGGTATAGATCCGTTATATAACATTTGATTTTATTAGGTTAGAAATTTTATATTAAATTTATATAAAATTGTGATTAAAAATAACAAACTTTTACACTAAATTAATTCCATAACCATAACCTATATAACAATCAAATTCTACAACCTATGTTTAGGCAAAATCAATATCTTCAATCACAAACCTCCACACATCCTTTAATCATTTATTTTTCTTTACAAGTATAAAGTCATGCCTGCTCTGAACTACTAATCTATTGAAAATAAATTAATGTTCAAACCATCAAACTTTAACAAATTGATAGAAACCAATATATTATATTTAAAAACATTTCCACATTTAAGTAAAAGTTTTGTAATTTTTATAATTTACATAACTACAAAAAGTTCAAATACAAGTACCGTGTAATTTTAAAATAAAGTTCAAATACAAGTACCGTGTAATTTTAAATCCATTTTAAGAGTTTGAAAAGTATTTATTTTCCATTGAACCGTTGTAATTTTAAATACATTTTATCCATTTTAAGAGTTTGAACTTGAATGTTGGTTCTATCTAATCTATTTCTTTATGTTCAGTAATGTCTACGGAGCATGCTCATGCTCCATTACTGTATTTTCTTCTTGAAAAGGCATTTTAAAATGTATGCATTTTCATAACAAATAGATTTACTTGGTAATTGCTAATCAATAAAAAGATTGAATTGTTGGTTGATATGTATGCGAAATTGGATTCTTTTGGATATTCTGATACAGTCTAATTCACTCTTTGCTTAAAAACTTATCTTCCATTTGCTCATTCATTAAGTCATTTATTGCACAAAAAGGGAGGATGGCCAGTGGCAGCCATGAAATGAAACAAAATGAATTTGCTTGTTTATTCAGTCCTTTATTACATAAAGGGGAATAGATCAGGCTATGATATCAATAATCAAATGAGATGCTATACAAGATAAGCATAAGCTCCTCCAAAACTATAACCACATTTTCATAGCGGCTTAAATCCATCCCTTGTTTATTTAGTTACCTACATCTTCTTCTCCGTGAGGAACTTAAAACATGGTCATGCTAAGAAACATGTTCCGTGATTGATTTCCTAAAATAGAGAAAGAAAATTCTAGGTCCAAATTGGTGGAGTCACCGGTGGGTGGAAGATTATCTAGTATTGATGGAGAATAAGAATTTCTAGGCCAGAACGAAGAGCCAGCAACGAAAATGCACATAACATACCCATTCAAAGGCACAAAGAAAAAGAAACTAGCATTTTGAAATTCATCAAATAGAGCATTTGGAAAGGAAATTTGCAAAAACAGAGCATTTGGAAATAAAATTTGCAAACAAAAGAGAGATTAGAGGGCCTTACCTCAACCTGTCGTCCTCCTAGTCTCCTCAACCTTCCAATGGACATAGTGACAACTACAAGTATCTAAATCCGCGTATCTCAATTCAATGACCGCTTAGCTCGATGCACTACCCAATTTTATTAACACTGGGCTTAATGGAAATGATAGCGAACAAACATGTTTTTTATGTTACAAGTTATCCAAACGCCAAGGAGCAATGAAACCAAAACACAACGAACAAACGTGATTTCTCTGAGCCCTGTCACGAGTTATCCAGACTCCATAGGCAAGGGTTTCTAAACGAAAACAAAGTTGCAAGGGTTTCAACTTTCGAATTGTGTAACGATTATGGGTCCATACTCCAAAGATGGTAGTGGGTAAATATTTACTCCTGCATTAACCACCACCAATTTGTAAATGATACTCGTGATTCAGAAATATACATGTTACTCATTCCAACACTAAAGAGATAATGACGTCTTATCAAATTGATGTCGGTCATAAACATGGAGAACATGTTTTAATTACGTCTTATTGGATTAATGGCACGTCATAAACACGTCCTTTCCACTTGGTTTCCTGTTTTAGGAGATGATAACATAAAAAAATTGGCTGTACTTGATGGGCAAAATGCCCATCAAATTCCAACCCTGCTTGGAGTCCTTGTACACCAGGTCAGGTGTGTCAGATTATTGTGGCAACAAATTGGGGAGATTATAATAATCTTAATGAAATTGGTCCAATGTCCCTTAATACATTAAATTTGCCATTCAATCATTGTTTCAATGAAGAATGTCCCTTAATACATAAAATGTGCCATTCAATCATTGTTTTAATGAATATTATGGTTAACACTGTGCCATTCAATCATTGTTTCAATGGATATTATGTTTAATAGATGAAGCATAAACCTAATAAATTTGATGGAAAAAATATAAGATAATAGCAATTACAATGAACATAATGATAAGATGTCAAGTGGGACATCAAATAAATATGATATGTGTAGATAGTCATAAGTCTTGATAGGATAATACAAAATCACATCAAAACAAAAATAAATGTATCTCATGAGATGATCATTATGAAACACCTAGATACTATAAAGATAATTATAATGGAATAAGAAGGTGTTGTTGAGGATTAGGTGAGTTGGATTTCCATGATGTCGTGATTCCTATGTTATTCCTTAATTCTTCCATGTGATATTTTTTCCTAGCATTATCAAGAATTAAGTTTTTTGCAATAACTACAACATATGGGGTGTCTAAGGTAGTTACACGACAAATATCCACTCGATGCCTCTAGATTGTGGCAAGGTGGTATTTCAAATGGTTGATCCTGCCAAACATAGTCTTTCCATATAGTTTGCGACTCAAAATTGTTCTATTATTATGACCCTCGTATGGTTCACTATATTCCTATATTGACTCCAATGATTTTGTAAATTTGTGGACCATTGATTAAATTTTTAATATTTAAACCTACCCACAAAACAAATAGAAAAATTAGATCCACAAAAAACTTAAAAAATGTTACAATTAAAACATCATAGTTCCATAATTGTTAAATCTCCCATTATAAACTAACAAGAAGAAACATATCTAATGTACATTGCAAATAATAAATAAAAACATACATTTTTATACATACTCCATAGATATAGTAGATTGGAGTAAATCTTCACTCCATAAACTCTTAGTTGATGACAATGAAAACTATAAATTTCCTCTTATTTACTTAATAGAAAATAGTCACAGTATCCTCAAACTCAAATTCAAACCCAACCCTTTAATAACTTTTGCAATATAAAATTTAAAAACCCTGCATCCATCCCTAGGAAACAAGGAGTCTACATGATTATGGAAATGTCATAGCTTCCTTTTTCTTCCAACACTTTATGCAACATTTTATTTTTTTAATTAATTCGATGGGCTCTTTTTCTTCCCTATGTGCACAATCCAACAACTTTTAATAATATATATATATATATATATATATATATATATATATAATTTAATTTTTAATAATATAAGATCATTTATAAAGGAAAAAAGAAAAGAAAAGGATGTGGTTTATGATTATTAAATAGATAAAGAAAAATGACTTTCATATAAAATTAAACAAGATAATTACATTATTAATAATATTAGTTAGATAAAGTCAAATTTTTATAGAGGATGTGGTTTATGATTATTAAATAGATAAAGAAAAATGAACTTCATATAAAATTAAACAAGATATTTACATTATTAATAATATTAGTTAGATAAAGTCAAATTTAGATAGAGTTATCAGTTTAGATGGGCTTAGTTATACATGGTGATTCAATTATCAATGGTTATGTGTTTATCTAGAGACACCAAAAAATCCAGTCATGATAAAAGTTGACGTGGTTTAGGGTTGATGTGGTTTAGACATTAGATTAAAAAACTGCTCAACTAAATTCCTCATCTATATTGCAATACTTACATACTTTTTATGGTAAAAATTGATAAATCTTGATGTGGTATAAACATTAGATTAAAAAACTCCTCAATTAAATTCCTCACCTATATTGCAATACTTACATAAAATATTGCAATACTTACTTACTTTTTATGGTTTTAAGGAATTAAATTTAGAACAGGCAGAACACTCTAGAGACAGTGCTCACGAAACTTGATTTGTTGAGAGAATGAAATTACATTTATAGTCAAATAGAGAATTAGATCACACTCCTATCATTGTGGATCTCAAACTACCCACAAACGGAATATGCGTGCTTATGAAACAAACCCAAAACAATGTTTTAATTTTACAATGTATTCTAGAAGTTTCTACATTATTCTAACATCCCCCTTTAATGGAGAAACGGATTTTCTACTACACCTAACTTACTTCTAAGAATTTCAAACTTGAGTTTACCTAGAGGTTTGGTAAATATATCAGCCACATTATCATTGGTATTACAAAATATCAAACAAATTTTGTTTGATTCAATCTTCTCTCTGACAAAGTGATGTTGTAGCTCGATCTGTTTTGATCTTGTATGATATATTGGATTGTGTGAAAATTTGATAGCACTTTGATTTTCATAGTTGATGCATGTTGGACCATTTTGCTCCTCTTCAACATCTGAAAGAATTCTCTGCAACCAAACAACTTCACAGGTAGCATTGGTCAAGGCTTTATACTCAGATTATGTTGACGACAAAGAAACAATAGGTTGCTTCTTACTACTCCATGATACAACCCCCAATCCTATATGAAATGCATAGCCTGAGGTAAATCTTCTATCACCATTATTTCCTACCCAATCTGAATCAGAAAAACATGTTAAATCAACATCAAATTCATGAGTATACATAATACCAAAATTTAGTGTTCCTTTCAAGTATCAGAGTACTTTCTTTGCATCTTTCGAGTGGCTCTTAGAAGGCTTAGCCATGAACTGACTAAGGATGTTTTCTGAATACGCAATGTCTGACCTCGTAGTGGTGAGGTAGCTCAAAGTTCCCACTAACTGACGATATAAAGTACCATCTGCCCCTTTAGTTTCATCTTCATTGTATAACTTTGCATTATGTTCTAAGGTTCTAAGGGAGTTGACAAAGCTTTACATTCACTCATATTGAACTTTCTAAGAATATCTTTTGTGTATTTACTTTGAGTGATCAATGTTTTACCAAGCTCTCTCCAAACCTCAATTCCTAAACAGTAATTCAATTCGCCAAGATTTTTCATTTCAAATTCTTGAGACAAATGAATTTTAATCTCTTTAATTAAATTGCATGCACTTCCTATAATAATGTGATCATCCACATATAAAGATATTAAAGAAAAATTTCCTTCTTCATCTTTCCTAACATACAGGTTAGGATCATTTTTTATTTTCACAAACCCATTCTGATAAAAGAAGGTATCTATCTTTACATACCATGATCTCGGTGCATGTTTCAAACCATATAAGGCTTTCCTTAACTTTCATACTAGATGCTCCTGTCCTTTCTTGAGAAACCCTTCAGGATGAACCAAATAAACCTCTTCTTTTAAATCACCACTCAGAAAAGTAGATTTGACATCTAACTGATGTATTTTTCAATTATGTTTTGTAGCTAAGACAATTATTACTCTAATTGTATTCAATTTAGCTACTCGGTCAAAAGTATCTTCGTAATCAATTCCCTCATTTTTTGAATATCCTTTTGCAACTAATCTCGCCTTATATTTATCAATGCTACCATCTCCTTTAAATTTATATTTATACAACCATTTGCTTCCAATAGGGACTTTGTTTTCAGGTAGTTCAACTAATTCCCATGTTTGATTTTTCATAAGGGAGTCATATTCATCATTCATAGCATTTATCCACTCTTCATGTTCTTCAGTTGATCATAGTTTACAGTTTCTACAACATTCATTAAATGAGACATCAATGCATAATCTTTATACCTTATAGGTGGCTGATTTTGTCGTGTTTACCTCCTTGGTCCTTCACTACTTTCATCTCGTCTCCTTCTCTATGATGACTCTTCTCCACTTGATGTATCATGACTACTTGAAGTGTCCATACTTCTTTCATTCCATTCACGAACCTGTACCTATTCATATTCTTGTTTAACCATTGCATCTATTTTGACATGCTCATCACTCTCATTATGCCAAGCATTTTCATCATTCATTGTATCAACTCTATCTGCATTCTCATGAAACACTTCATCTCTACTTGCAAACAATTTATGTGAACTGGCATCAAACAATTTGTATGTTTTTTTATCAGTACAATACCCAATAAAAACACACTTGATTGACTTTGCATCAAGTTTTGTTCTCTCATCCTTTGGAATATGTGCAAAGGCAGTGGATCCAAATACTCTTAAATGACTGACATCGGGTTTATAACCATAAATAATCTCAAAAGGAGTTTGTAAATCTAATTTCTTGGTTGGACTTTGATTATTTAAATAAACAACAATATTAATGGCTTCTGCCCCAAAACCATTAGAAATGTTTTTACCTTGAAGCATACTGCACGAACACTCCACTAATGTTATGTTTTAGGTATTGTAAATTGTTGTTGGATCCCATGAAATTTACAATAACTTTTAAATGCACCTGATGTATATACACCACCCTCATCAGATCTGAGAACTTTAATACATTTCCCTGTCTACTTTTCATTTCTCCTTATGAAATAGAGCCATGTATATCTAGATCTATCATCAATAAAAATAAGAAAGTAGGAAGCACCACCAAGTGACCTAGTTTGCATAGGTCTGCATACATCAATATGAATTAATTCAATAATATTTGTTTTTCTTTTCTTTTTATGTATGTGAAACTCCTCTCTATGTTTCTTACCAAGTGCACATGCTTCACATGGAAAATGATCATTCTTCATAACATGAAGACCTTCTACCATTGTTTTTCTTTGCAACAACATCAAATCATTGTAATTTAGGTGCCCATACATGTGGTGCCATAATTCTTCTGTTGACATTGTTGTGTATGTCAATGCAACATGACGATTTATTGTCACATCCAACTTATACAATCCACCAACCCTGGTACCTGTGGAGACAATCATGTAGTGATCCTAGATATCCTTTACCACACACTTCAACTTACCAAATTCCACTGTTAACATATATTAAATTCTTTTTAATACCAGGAACATACATCACATCATGAATCTGTCTCAATTGTCCATTATGTACGTTCACAATTATTACACCATAGCCCTCAACTTTATGTGATCTGTTTTCTCCTAAGTAAATGTGTGTGCCATCAATTTTCTCATAATATTCATCATACCATTCTTTATTACAGGTCATATGAGCTGATGCACCTGAATCTATGAACCATGCATTCTCATCATCAGTTTCAGCAGACAATGCAACTTTAGAAATAAACAACTTAAGATTTTTAAATCCATCATTGACCAAAGTGTCTTTATGTAAAAAAAATTCATTATGCCTTTTATATCTATGATTTGATTCATGATTCTTTCTTCTATAACAATCTTTAGCAAGATGTCCAAGTTTTCCACAATATTCACATTCAATATTTCTCTTAACATAAGAATCAGGATTTCTGCTTTGATTGAAACCGACCTCTGTTCTTGTCCCACGGTTTACCTCAGTATGATATTTTACCTTTTGCAATCAAAGTCAACTCAGAGCCACTTGAGTCCAGATCATAATTATTCATTCTCTCTTCCTCTTGAAGAGGGATACTAGACAATTCATCAAAACTAGGGGGCGATTGTCTAGCTGAGAGTGCTGAAATAAAGACTTTATAATCTTGCACTAAACCCTTCAAAGCAATTGTTACTAAATCACTACTATAAACCTTTTCACCAATGTCACCCAACTTATCACTTAAATCTTTAATTCTCGATACAAAATTACTTATGCTTTGATTGGCTTCCATTTTGATAGATAATAGCTTCGTTTTTAAAAATAAAATCCGGTTTGCATTAGAGACTTCGTATAAACCTTTGAGAACGTCCCATGTCTCTTTGAAAGTTTTAAAGTCTCTTATATGAGGAATGATATTAGATATTATTTTTGGGATTAACTACGTAGTGTAAGTCATTAATCTATGACCAATATCCATGAGTATTAGACGCAACTGACCAATAATTCTCATGATTTGAATAGTCCACTTAGCACTCACTGCATCGGGTGATGCTCACAGGGGTGAAGAAGTGGGATTGAAACCAACGAAATTAATCGCATAGCGCCAATCATCACTTCGGGGGCTTGCACCCGGTAACCAGGACTTCCGGGGTTTGCACCCGGTAACTAGGACTTCCCAAGTGGTCACCCATCCCAAGACGCATTTTTCTCAAGTGCGCTTAACTGTGGATTTTTCCCCACAATCAAGCCCACTTAGCTTGCTACCCCATTTGCAAAACCTTAGCAAGTATTGTGTTTTATGAACTACCGAGTTAAAGCTCCCTTCACTCTTATTATTTAAGCATATAGGGGCTTCCTCAGTGCAAGATATTAGATATTATTTTCGGGATTAACTGAGTAGTGTAAGTAATTAATCTATGACCCATATCCATGAGTATTAGTGAGCAATAATTCTCATGATTTGAATAGTCCACTTAGCACTCATTGCATCGGGGGTGAAGAAGTGGGATTTAAACCAACGAAATGAATCGCATACGGAATAACACTTTCGCTTTCATTTCTCGTCTATCCCAATTTAGAATTGAGACAACAACAGTGGGTTTGGGCTCGGGATCGTCTCCTTTGACAATTCTCCTCGGCCCCACTTATCAACACTAAAAAAACAGAATTCCTCACAATGTAATTGACAAATGCTCTGATACCAAATTAAATTTAGAACAAGTGGAATACTCCAGTGAGACAATGTTCACTAAACTTAATTTATTGAGAGAATGCAATTATATTTAACTTTATAATCAAATAGATGATTAAATCACACTCTTATCATTTGAATCTCAAACAACTCAGAAACTGAATTTATTTGCTTATGAAACAAACTTAAAACAATATTCTAATTTTACAATATATTCTACAAGTTTCTACATTATTCTAACATATTATACTTTTTAAGTAAATGGATATTGCAATTTAATTAGACTTACATAAAATATTGCAATACTTACATACTTTTTATTTTTATGGTTTTATGGTAGGCATTTGGATATTGCCATTTAATTACAATTGCAATAATACATAAAATATTGCAATACTTATAATACTTTTTATGGTACCCATTTTGAGTAAATAGATATGGCCATTTAATTACAATACTTTTTATGTATGCATTTAGTACGATAATGCAAATGAAATCTGAATCTCTCTGTATCTTTTTATATCTATATAAAAGTACAGAGAACCGAAATTCAAATTTCTTTATTTACAAATGGTAGAGAGAAATCCAAAACTCCTTCTAAATTCAAATAAATGGAAAAATAACTAAAGAATTTAAGATTAACTTTTCATCCTTCAAAACAGACCATCAAATTTATTAGTATATCTGACCAGCCCCATGACGGACATTTAACCATCAAGTTCCAACCCTGTTCACTAGACTCATGACTACTTTGGCGTGTGCCGGGAGGAAACTGATGGAGTACAATAGTCTGGTGCAAATTCATTTGCTCTTGTCCTCGCCCTCTAGGTAAATCATTGCATTTGTTGAACGAAGAAAAAGAGAACGGAAAAAGAAAACAAAAGAAAACACTTCGAATCAGTAAAGCCCAACTACGAATACTCAGATTTCGTCAGATTGGTTTGGAAGGCTGAAGAGTTACTTAAGATTTGAATAAAGTTCTTTGTCGGCATAAGATAAGATCAACTCCCGACGTCTCAGTACTTCCCTTCATACTTTTTGTGAAGTGGAAGACTTTTAGGTAAAGCTTTTCGTTGAAGTAGATAAATTCTCAACCTTTACCTACTTTTTCTAATTAAAGTGAATACAGAGTTTATAAAGTGGAAGACTATTAACTAAAGATTTCGGTGGATAAATTTTTAACGTGGTTTAAATATATGATAGTTATTGTTTTTTTGTTTTTTTTTCAATCGTTGTAATGGTGAATTCTTTTGCTGAAACGATGAATGCTTTAGAAAATTTGGATAACTCTAATGATATTTTCAATACTCAATGTGTGAATTCTTTGTAAATTCTGAATTTTTTCAATACTGAATATGCGCATGCTCTGTGTATTTTGAATAATTGTAATGCTACTTTAAGACCCAATTTCAACCATCCAGAAAATGCCAAAACATGGCTCATTATCGTACTCAGCTCTTGGTTAAAAACTGCATTGTATCATATCAACATGACGCTAAACACAAGAAATATTTTATCACATAATTTGTTTAATCCACTTGGAATGTTCTGAAAATTCTTTGAATTAGCATGTTTTTTTCAAATAAGTTTTGCAAACAAGTCGGTGAATTTAAGTTCATAAAAAATACTATATTTATATAAAAATAATATTGTAATGTAAACTTAAATATTTGAATAATAATCAGAATTATATTGTATAAAGATTATAACAAAAACCCAGATCCTTCTTAAATCTTATCAACTTTTGATAAATCCTTAGTCATTTTTTAAAAATTATATATATATATATATATATATATATATATATATATATATATATTAATATTAAGTTTATTATTATTTTTTATTTTTACTTTTTAATAAAATATTATATTAGACTTAGAAATGTTGATGTCAATATTATGGATAATGGTGGAAGTCATTCAATGTAAGTTGGACTAGGTCCACCTTATTATTAAATAAGATATATTAATGTGAACATAATAAATGTAAGAGGACTTCTTAGAAGGTAGTATTGTATGTTGAGCTTAACTCATTATGAGGTTGTCCCCTGAGAGGCAAGTGAGCAAGAGTTGATATAATATGATCTATTGTATGGTGTTGCCTTAACCTAAGGGATTTGACTATTTCTTGTGTTGAATATTGCATGAATGGTTTGGTTTAATATTGTTGAGATTAAGGGTTTATCTTATGATATATTTTCAAATCTATTCAGGTTCTTAACAAGTGGTATCATAGCATTTTCTTCGGCCACAAAAAATGACAATTTTTTCTCTAGTTTTGCAGATTTAGATGAAAGAGGGTCGCGACTTTCCGAACAAATTATGTAGTTTTCTATGTGGAATTTGAAGAATATGGTTGTATATCTGAGTTATTCTAGGAAAAAACTAATTAAAAAACAATTGTTTGAAACATAGTCTGAAGAGTAGAGTTATAATCATTTTAAAATATGTTCATTTTCAAGGTTTTTCCGTGGACGACCACCCAATTTTGTTCATTTTTGTAGCACCTAGGGCTCAATTTTCCTAAACAAATTACATATATGAGTTCCTCTTTCAAAAATATCTCATTTCAAAAAACACATCACCAGAATCAGAGCTCTGGAAGTGAACATATCGCTGATTTAAAATCATTCATTTTTTGAGGGTTTTTCATGATGGTGGCGGGACTGCATAGCTCATAAATTTTGACAGAGTGCTCAAATTTCTACCAAATCATTGACATTGGATATAAGATTTTAAAATCAGCCTTATGGTAAATTATATGTAGTGTTTCCAATGGATATTCACTTTCAACTCCTCAGCAATGAAAAATGGAAGCACTCGAGGCCAAATTTTAAAAATATGGAAGAAACATTTCAAAAATTTGAAGAGATTAGACTTGCATAGCAGGAGAGATACATTAGGGATCTCATGAACATTCACATTGCAAAAGAATATAATCAAAAATCATATGTTTGGTTTTGTTGGGAGGCCAAATGTTATGATTGGTATATGGATAGTTATCATTTATGGGATGACAACCACTTTCATATTTTATTTGATGACTCTACTCCACCTTTTGTAGAAAACATAAATGTAACAAATCAGGAGCCAGTTATGACTACTAGTGTCCATCTTCCATATTCTACATTGGTATTGTTCCTACCAGATTCAGTTATGACCCTTTTCAACTAGGTGGATGGAACTACATATTTGGATCCACTTGACCAATGTCGATCTTTGGACCATCATTTTCATGTGGTTATTGAGACCCAATATCTTCAATGTAAAGTTCACATGAGCACTTGGACATGGGACTCACGATTAGACTACTTCAACATGGTGGCTCACATTTCTACATATGACGTTGGTTCTCTAGCCTACTTCAACATTATGGTCCACACTTATCCATGGGACCCTGGTATATGGTTGTACACCCTCATAACAAGCATTGAGGACAAGGCTTTCATAAGGGTGATGGAATGTAGTGTATCTAGAGAAGTAATGAGGAGGTCAAAGGGCCCATAGTGATAATAGTGGAGGCCATTCAATGTAAGGTAGACTAGGTCCACTATATTATTAAATAAAACCCACTATGGTAGTTGGATATATTAATGTGAACATAATAAATGTAAGAGGGCTTCTTAAAAGGTTTTGTTTCTAGAAGGTTCCTCCTCTAGAATTTTCTTAGGTGGTTGGTAGAACTATATAAAGGGGTTCAAGAAATATAATGGATATCAAGAAGAAGAAGAAGAAGTATTGTATTTGGAGTGGTAGCTTATTAAGATGTTTCCCCCTCGAAGAGACAACTAAACAAGAGAGGATCCCTTCCATAATAGGATCTATTGTATGTTGTTTCCTTACCTCAATGGTTTTCATCATACCTCTGTGTGGGTTTTCTATATTTTTCTTTGGATCTATTGTGGTTTTTTTGTATTCGGGTCTTTGGTACTTAACGCACATCAATACTGGAGTGTAAAATGTGTCTTAATATATGTTTTCATTCTATTTCACTTTATTTGCATTATATTGTCATATTTTTCATAGTATGGTTGTCGTAATTATGTTTGCATTATATTTGATGCTCTTTGTTCTAATTCCATTTCTATAAGTAATGTAATTGACCCTCTCTTGTATGCAAGGCCATGTTGGGTGTGATTTAGGTTTTAGTTGTACAATAAAAAAAACAATCTTGAACTCTTCAATGAAGACCAATGTTGAAGGGGGCACCGCCCCCTCCTACTGCAACATAATAGAAGGGAGAAATCACCCTCCCCCTAGTCAATCGAAAGATTCAAAGAAAGGAACCCCTTTTGAGCCATGTCCAATGGATGAACAAAAAAAGGAATACAATCCTCCTCCATGAGAATTGCCACCATTGAATCATCTCCAAGTTTATGGGTCTATGGCCATTGGAGAAATCCTTGTTATGGTGGATCAAAACTAGATGGAATATGAAAGGTGATGTGGATCTCACACTGGGTTCTAAAGACTTCTTTATTGCAATTTTCAACCTCGTGGACGATTGGGAATGAATTTTATAGTGGTCCATACTTATTCAACTTAGTGGGCCTCATCTATGCTTGTGGACCATGAAATTTATCCAGACGAAAGAAGAATTCCTTGCAAATCCAATATGGATCCACCTTTATTCACTACCTCGAGAATAATGAGATCTTGAAATATTGGAAGGAATAGGAAACACTCTTGGTACCGTCGTCATAATTGTCGATGCAAGGAAAAACAGATGTTACACCTTCTACGCTAGGATCTGTGTCTACCTCAACATCTCGAAGACCTTACTGGCCTCAATCTACCTAAGACATAGGGATTTGAACTGGATCCAAATGATTGACTATGAAAACATCCCCTTCTATTGTTGAAATTTCCGTGCACATGGACATTTATTAAGATATTTCCCTCTAAACATCCCACAAGAACAGATGAAGAATCAAAATGAAAAGGATAAGGAAGGTTTTGAAAGGATTTCAACCAAAAGGGAAATCCTAAGTAAACCCCCTCTACAACCACATCCAAAAGGACCCACAATCATTAATATTTTGGAAACATTGGAATCTACCCAAGAAAAAATACAGAGGACATGCAACTAGAGAAAATTCAAGAGGAACAAAAAACAGAGGAAAAACAATCAAACATGGACCTAAAAAATCCCCAATACAAGACAAAGATTTAGGTGAGGGATAAGAAAAATTAAACTGGATGAGGACAACAAGGAGGATCTCAATGATTGCGACACAATGGAACCGGGGGAACTCGATTTGCATAGCATTATTTTTGCATGTGTTAAAAAATATTTCAACTCCATTCCTAAAAAACATATTCAACTGCTGAAATTTGCCCTCCATAAATCAAAATCCATGGAAAAATCAACATCGACGCAAAAATGTAAACAATCAACTTCTTCATCCTTAGGAATCAATAATTCTACTATAAAATACAACACTAAAGTGTCAAAATAAGAAAGAAAATGGGGGCATTGGAGTAACAAGAAACTTCTGCAAGAAATGTGGAAATGTTTTGTCAACTTAGGCCATATTAAGCTTATTATGGAGAAGTTCTCACCTAGCCCCCATCATTCTCAATGAAAATAATATCATGGAACATCCAAGGCCTTACTTCCTAAGAAAACATAGAGCCCTAATTGATATATTACTCAAAGAAAAACCATCTATCATCATGATTAAAAAAATTAAATGTACCTCGAAAACCCTCCATAAGTTAGCCATTAAATGTTGGTCAAGATGTCAATAGATTGCTATTGATGTTGAAGGGATCTCTAATTGATTGGAGCTCTTATAAAATCCCAATGAAGTCGTCTTTTCCAACTACTTCTCAACCAAGAGGATGATCTTAACATGGTTCCAAATGGTAGTATCAGATCAATGGGGAATCCTCTCCAATGTTTATAGTCCCCAGACAACCACATACAAAATAGCCTTTCTCAAAAATACCCAATAGATAGAGACAATTGTAAAAAAATTTCACTGGATCATAGGTGACTACTTCAACATAATTACATCTCGAGCGTTCAAAAAAGGATGAATCAACCACCTGGAGAAGGACTGTGATCGCTTCAAGGAAATCATCTGCAACCTTCAACTTGTGGAATGGGAAATGAGGAAAATAATATGTACCTAGAATAATCTCTGAGGAGACATGCATCAAATTGCCTTACATATGGACATATTTTTACTCTCAGAATCATTAATGGCTTAGAACATAGTAATTGAATCTTCCATTTTTCCATGGCACGTCTCATACCACTAGCCAATTGACATCAACTTGGATATCAAAGTTGTCCCACTCAATCAATCATTTAGGTTTGAAATGTTTTGGCTATAATTCCCCTCATTCCAAGTTAATATAAATCAATGGTGGAAGGAGATAGCTATCTCCAATGGATCCAAAATGTATAAGTTCCAAAAATGATTAAAAAACTTAAAGAAACGACTCAAGCAGTGGAGTAAAATAGAATTCAGAGATATCCTTCAAGCAAAAACATAGTTGGCTGAAAGCATGGAACATATTCAAAAGAGAATAATACTACACGGGCAAACAAAGGATCTTATCGTAGAATACTTTCAACTTAGCACCCAAATTGATCTCAAGGACTAGCAAGAGGAACAATTATGAAGGAAACAATCTTAGGTGCAATGGCTTCAAGTAGAAGAGAGAAACTCTAAATTCTTCTAGAGATATATGATTCAACAATGACACCATAATAGGATCACCTCAATCAAAGACAGGTTAGGCCACAAAATATTCAAACATGAAGAAATTGAAGAAGAATTAATCCACCACTACATCTCCTTGGTGATGGAACCATAGACAAATAAAAAAACAACCATAAACAAAATCACTCAAAACATTCCAAAGATGATCACGAAAGAGAAAAATGCAACTCTACTGTGAGACATCACCCTATAAGAAGTGTTGAGCAAGTGTTCCTCGAAATGACTAAAGGTAGATCTCTTGGCCCATATAGTATTACTATTGACGTCTCTCACGCTTGTTGGTAAATCATTAAGTAGGATATTTTGGAGGTTGTATAAGACTCAAGAAAATTCTTCAATGCCATCTTGGCTATAAACTCCACCTTCCTTGACATTATCCCAAAACAATACAAGGTTGAATATCCTAATAAGTTTTGGTTGATAGCTCTCTGCAATGTCATCTAAAAAGTTATTACCAATATCATAACCAATTTCCTCATACCTATGCTTCCCGCTCTCGTCTCTCTGGAGAAATATGGTTACATTGAAGGAAAAAAAATCGTAGAAAGTATTATCCTTTCACATGAACTGATCCAATCCCTAAAATCCAAAAAATAACCTGGAATGATTATCAAGCTAGATATGTCAAAATCCTTTGACATTATTAGCTAGGATTACATCCAGAGTACCCTCCTAGATTTTGGATTCTCAAGACCTTGGATTCAATGGATAATGTCATTGACCTCTTCTACTTTTTTCTCCATCCTGGTTAATGGATCTCTTTCACCCACCTTCTCCCCATCATGGAGAATCGAACATGGGGATCCTCTTGTTGATTAATTGGGTTGGTTGTCATTGAGGTTAACCCTTTAAGAAAGTATGGTAGCAAATTCCGGTAGAACAAATGTTTGGGTAATGGAACCAAGTTTGTTTGATGGATAATGGTATGAGTTTTGGTATATTTGCAAGTAAGACTATTCTATATGGATAGTACATGTCATGCCATTTCTGGTGGTATGTGTAACGTCACATAACCCCTCACGGTTAGAGAGTTATGGCCATGTGAAGTTGGAGAACCCTCATGAGTCATCTAGAAGCCCCAAAAGGTCAAAGTAGTCAAAGTGTTTGCAAAGAATAAATTATTTAAATAATAAAGTGAAGTGATGAATGTACTATAAGTCAAAGAGGATGCAAAATAAATTATTTAAATGATAAAGTTAATGGAGAACTTGCTAATTATGGAAAGTGGTTAAGTTAAGTGGACAAGTGGTTATAAGTGGGTTAGCCCTAAAATAAGGAAAGTGGGTTAAGATGGTTAAAAGATAACCCCTTGAGGATGCTACATGAAAGTATAAATAAGAGGCAAGGCTCTCTCATTTAAATACACTTGAACCTATTGAATATCATTGAATATCTATTTTGTGAAAGGTTATTTGGGAGTGTATTATTGATAGAGAAAAGTGTGGCAGGAAATGTATTGCAGAAAAAGTGCGGCAGGAAAAGTGCGGTAGAAAAAGTGCAATAGAAAAATCGTGGCAAAAAAATCACGACAGAAAAAGTGTAGTAGAAAAATCGCGGCAAAAAAAGTGCGACAGAAAAATCGCGGCAAAAAAATCGTGGAAGAAAAAGTGCGGAAGAAAAATCGTGGCAAAAAAATCACGGCAAAAAAATCACGGCAGAAAAATCACGACAGAAAAAGTGCGACAGAAAAATCGCAGAAGCAACATGGTTGGGGTATATTTATGAGAGATATGGAACATCTTGTTTGAGGTTGAGGTACAGGTTGATGAATGGTTGATATTGCATGGTACATGTTGGCTCAAGTTATTGGTATAGGTTGTTTGGTGCAGGTTGATTGGTACATGTTGTTACAGGTTATTGGTATAGGTTGATAGTGGGATTGGTTGATTCAGTGACAGTGACAGGTTTTTTACATTTGGCATTTATATTTTAGGGCAGTTGGATGGGGCAAGGATAGGTGGTTGTAGCCAAAGAACATAGGGGGTTGCAACCTCCTTCTGGTTGTAGCAAGAGAATTGGGGAGTTGGAGCTTGCCTCATGTTGTAGCTTGAGAAACTAGGGGGTTGGAGCCTCCTTCCAATTGCAGCTAGAAAACAAAGGAAATTGGTGCTTCCAATGAATGTAACTCTTAAATACATATTAGAAAAAATATTATGTGGTTTTCTCCCGCTTTGGGTTTCCACGTAAAACACTAGTGTAATGTGTATGTGTATGTTTGTTCATTTGTTCATTGTTTATTTACTCTGCAACTATTGGATGATAATGCTACATTGATATAACACTTGCATTTTGTGGTTGAAAAGGATTGAATTTCTCTATTACTGATTCACCCCCCCCCCTCTCAGTAATCCAACAATTGGTATCAAAGGAGGTTCCTTCATAAATCAATTTAACCACTGAAAGGTAGATCATGGAGAGAAACAACATGTATAAAAATGGAATACCACAATTTGATGGACAAAAGTATGCATTTTAGAACAGAAGGATGAAAACATATATACAGGCATAGGGATTTGAAATTTGGCAATCTGTTGTAGATGGATACAAAGAACCAACAATTTCGTTGACAAATGAAAGAGAAATAAAACTCGATAAAAATAATTCTAATGACACAAATGCACTTCTGAATGGTCTTTGTGAATCAATATACACCAAAGTTATAAATTGTAAATCCGCTAAAGAGATCTGGGACAAGCTTTAAAATATTTATGGAGATTAAAAAGTCAAAGAAACAAAGCTTCAAACTTACATAGGTCAGTTTAAACAAATAAAGATGAAGGAAGATGAGAATATTGTATCTTACTTCTTCTGAGTCGATGAAACAATAAATGCAATCATAGGACTGGGAGAAGAAATTGAAGAATCTGTAATTGTTCAAAAGGTACTAAGATCTTTTCCTATGAGATTTTATCCTAATATATCAACACTAGAAGAAAGAGTAGATATAGACTCAATAAGCATGGATGAACTACATGGAATCTTCATAGCATATGAAATGAGAACTGAACATGAAAATCCAGATATAAAAGAAGCAGCTTTCAAAGCATACAAAAGGTCAAATAAAAACGAAAAGAAAAAGGAAAAAGAACATAGCAGCAGTAGTGACATCTCATAAGATGATGAAGAAATGGACAACTTTGTCAAAAGATTGAACAAAGGAACCAACGACAGATATAAAGTTAAGTCTCCATTGATTTGTTTTAATTGTGATGGTATTGGTTATTTTTCTAACAAATGTCCTCATAAGAAAAATAATAGGAATGATGAAGATTACTCAAATAGAAAACAAACATATAAAGGAAAAAGAACCACAAAGAAAACTTTCAAGAAAATCTTATGGACCAAAGAAGACATCTCCTCATCAGATGAAGATGAAGTCGGTGACAGTAAAATAGAAAGAGTTTTATTCATGGCAGTAGAAGAAATTGATAAATAAGACACCGAAGAAGAATATGAAGAGGTAGAAGTTGACTACTGAGAAGAATTTTTGTGTGCCATAGAAGTTATAAGAAGAGAAAATAAGACAAACAAGAAGTTACAAGTAGAACTAGACAAGAAAGAAGACACTCAAGAACTAGAACAAATGATCACAAATTTGAAGGTTCAAATAGAAGAAGATAAAAGAATTGAAGAAGTACTCAAAGAATAGTTAGAAGAGACATGATCATTGGAAATTTTAAAGAAGATATTGTCACATTAAGAAATGATCTTCAAGAGAAAAATATGTAGAACAACTCAAAAGTTTTGGATAACATTATCAGCAGTCAAAAGTCTCATCATGAGAAGTCCATAATTGGATACAATAAGACAGAAAAGGGATCAAGCTCCAAAAAAAAAGAACAAGAAACATATCCAAAAAACGATGTAGAAACAATCAAAGGGGATATGAAGACCTACAAAGAAGATTACAGGGACACTCCTCCACCAAGAAGATTCAGATTTCAGAATCAACGACCGACAGATCGACCTCATGAAGAAGAAGGATTCAGAAGAGCAACTCCTTTCAGAAGATCTTCAACTCCTGGGTATCAAACTATTTTTTTTGGTTTATGTTATGCATGTAATAATTTTGGATGTAAAGCTATGAATTGCAGAGCTAACAACATGAACATAAACAACTTTTAAAGTCATACCCAAAAGGGTTATCTATAAAGGCCTAGTGAAACACAGAGAATAAGTTACAACAGGTTTGAATCATTGATCACTGAAGTGGAATGCTACAAGTGTAAAAACTTTGGACACATGGCCAATGATTGCAAAATGACAGTTCCTCCTAGAGAACCAGAACATAACAACAACAGTCACAGATAAGAACTTCAGAAGAGAACATGGATAAGAAAGCAGAATCAATATAGAAATGAGGAATGCACACTCGCTCTACAAGCTAAGAAGAAGAAATGTGGTTGGTATGTTAACAATGTTTGTTCAAAAGACATGAGAGGTGATAAAGACAAGTTTCTTACATTAAGAAAGGAAAGACATGGATCAATCTCCTTTGGAAATGATGATTCAGCTAAAATAATTGGAAAATGCACAGTTAGAATCAGAAACAAGAATACCAAGGAATAAAATATTCTACTAGTAGAAGATATGAAACATAATATTCTAAGCGTGAGTCAAATGTGTGACAAATGTCATAAATTTACTTTTGATTCAGAAAGTGTGAGATAGGAAAAGAAGGTTCAGAAAAATTGAATGCAACAACTGCAAGAAATTCAAGCAACATATATGTGTTAAGTGAAATTGGAAATGAAAAGTGTTGTCTAGGAAAGGAAGATGAAATTTGGCTATGGAATAGAAGAATGGGTCACATACACTTTGATAACCTTGTCAAAGTGATAAAAAAGGAATCAGTTAGAGAAATTCCCCATATTACGAAACCAACCAACACTTTATGCAAACATTGTCAACAAGGAAAACAAACAAAGACCAGGTTTAAATTAAAGAAATATTCAATGACAAGACCACTGTAAATTGTGCATACTGATCTAGTTGGACCAACTACAACAAAGGGTTTAAAAGGTGAGAAATACTTTATATTATTATTTGATGATTATACAAGAATGACTACAATTTTCTTTCTTGGGAATAAGTCAGAAGCTTTTGAAAACTTCAAGGTCTACAAGGAAATGGTGAAAATGAAATGGATTCAAAAATCAAATGTTTGGGATCTGATAATGGAGGAGATTTCACTTCAAAGGAATTTATGGACTACTGCAGCAGACATGGAATAAAAAGACAATTATTCATTGCTATGACACCTCAACGGAATAGATTTGTTGAAATAAAGAACGGGACAATACAGGAAATGGCTCAAACAATGTTAATGGATTCCAAATTGACAGATATCTTTTGGACACATGCACTGCATACAACGTTCACATTCAAAACAGATTAATTCTTAGAAACAACATTGACAAAATTGCCTACGATCTATGGAAAGGAAGACAAACAAATGTGAAGCACTTCAGAGTATTTGGAAGAAAATGCTACATCAAAAGAGAAGATGGCAGAATGGGAAAGTTTGACTCTCGTGTGGACAAAGGAGTACTTTTTGGTTACTCAAGTACAAGGAAAGAATACAAGAGTTACAATATGAGGTTGAACAAAGTTGTGGAAAGAATCAATGTAACAATTGATGAAACATAATGAATGAATGGAATTGCTTTACGAAGAAGAAGCATAAGATGAAGAAGAAGTAGAAGGGGAAGATAAAGAGGATCAGATGGAAGTAGAAGAGAAAGTTCAACAAGTGCCTCCAAAGACACCTAGAAAACCAGTATAGAAGAATCATCCTTCAGATCATATTATCGGAAACAAAGATACAGGAGTTGAGACTAGAAGAAGAATCCGTTCACCAGAACGAACACACCTGGCACTCTCATCTATGATTGAACCAAACAGTTTTGAAGAGGCCAACAATGATGAATTTTTGAATAAGGCCATGGATGAAGAATTGGATCAAATAGAGAAGAATGACATTTGGGAATTGGTTCCAAGACCAAATAATAAGAATGTGATTGGCACAAAGTTGGTATTCATAAATAAATTGAATGAAGATGGACAGGTTACAAGGAACAAAGCTAGATTGGTATGTAAAGGATATGCACAGGTTGAAGGAATCGACTTTGAAGACACATTTTCCCCAGTTGCCAGAGACATTTGCCCAAGTTGCTAGAATGGAAGCAATCCAATTGATTTTAGCTTATGCTTGCTCCAAGAATATTAATGTATATCAGATGGACGTAAAATCATATTTTCTGAATGGTGAACTTGAAGAAGAAGTCTACATTGAACAAACAAAAGGATTTTAGTTGTCAAAGAAAACAAATTGTGTATGTAAATTGAAGAAGGCCTTGTATGGTCTAAAACAGGCTCGTAGAGCATGGTATGTTGGATCATGTTGTCATTGATGCCAATGGTTTGATTATTTGGGAGATTGTTGGATCACGTGTCATTGATGCAAATGGTTTGATTGATTTATGTCAAGCAATTGATTGATTGATGATTGATGAATAATGTATATGTATTTTCCTTGATGATAATGATATATGTCAAAGTGGAAACCAATTGATAAAGATGGATCATTGATATGATGCATAGATGAAGATGGATCAATGAGTTGTCATTGATACATGATGATGTTTGTTTGATGAAACGATGACTCGTTATTGTCTTATCATGCTTGATAAGGTGCACAAATGGATGAACTCCAAAGTGGTCCCCTTATGATGAAAGCCCTCAAGGGAATACGCTTTGCGGATTGAGTTATCCTAGAAGAATGGTTGGAGGACCCATGTTTGATTATGGAATAATGAGATGAAGATCAATGAAATCATTGGTGAAACTATCCTAGATGGATAGTACTTGTCATGCCATTTATGGTGGTATGTGGAATGTCACATAACTCCTCATGGTTTGAGAGTTATGGCTCTACGAAGTTGAAGGACCCCCATACGATAGCTTGAAGCCCCAAAAGGTCAAAGAAGTCAAAGTGATTGAAAAGAAGAAATCATTATTTAAATGATAAAGTAAAGTGCCAAAATCAGGATATGATAAAGTAAGGTGACAAAATAAAGAAGGAATATTTAAATGATAAAGTATTGGAGAACTTTCTATTTATGGAAAATGGTTAACCCTAAAATAAGGAAAATAGGTTAAGTAACCTAGAAATGTGTTAAGTGACCTAGAGGATGAAAGTATAAATAAGATAGCTATGGACTCTGGCTAATATATCCTTTTTTTGGATCAATGAAGAGCTTCTTGTGAGGATATCTTTTGGAGTATTGACGGAGAGCTTCTTATTGGTGTGGATCTCTTGAGCATGATTGAAGATATATTATGAGGAAGAGAGTGAGAGGAGGATCTTATGGATGGATGAAAGTTTTGGCAATGTCGGAGATCTTGACGGAAAAATTCTCGGAGCTTTAGAAACCCTAGTTTCTGAGGTATACGTGGGTTGTCTCTGTATAGGGTTGCATATGCATTGAAGGTATACGTGGGTTGACTATGTACAGGGTGAGTATGTACGCGGGTTGTATGAGGATAGGGAGTGTACAATGGATGGAATGATGAAGAATTATGGTTGAGCTAGTCCCAAGCTCTTGGAGGATGATGCAGGCTCCAAATCTGCATTCTATGGGCTCAGATCTATCACTGAGACACTGGTATAATTACATTATTGTCTTTATGGATACTGTTGCTTGATGTGTTGTGAATTCTTAGAGAATTCTTGGTATGCCTTCTATGATATGGTTCAGTTTGGATGATTTGGTTGATGGAGTGATCAATACTCTTTTGATTCAGTGGTGATATGATTGCTATGGTATACTAGTTGTTTCTACATGATTGAGATAGCATTCATATTGATATTTTGTGGAGCATGAGCAAGTTATTGGAGAGCTTGGATGTGTTGTGACTGGATGGTGGTTAGATTGGACAATGAGAGACAAAAGAGAATGATATATTGATTGCAGATGATCTGAGTTGATCTTGAAGGATAAACCCTAACTTCTCAGAAGGTATACGCAATCTACTGTATACACTGGTCACGTGCATATGTTAGCTATAGTGAGCCAGGACGTGTGCACACGCTGGCTGCACTACTGAAAATTCATGTACCTGTTATATAGATTGATATTTGTTGATGATTGTTGCCTCATCTTTGTTGGTTCTTAGGGTGTAAGTCGAGTCTTGCATTATAGAGTTGGTGCTCTTGTAGAGTTGTACTCTATTTAGTTGTTGTTGATAAAACCCTGGATTGTTGTCCATAATAAAAAGAAAAATTGTACATACATCTTGTGTTCTTTAAGCTCCTTATGGTGATGACTTGTTGATGATATATTTTTTATATATGTTCACATTTAATTGGTTATAAATGACAACAATGGGTAATGAATAAATGTTAAATGTTAACTAAGGAGTTTTGTGTAAAGAGGGAAGCTTTGGGAAAAAGAGACCCACACTCATTCACCCCCCCCTCTAAGTGTGGTAGGTGTGTCCAACAGTTGGTATCAGAGGGGGTCTTCACTAGAAGCCTTAGCAATCTTGAAGGAGATCCATAGACACAAAAATGGATGATGAAGTTCCAATCCTTGATGAGGAAAACTGTTTGTTGCAGGTTTTCATGGTTATATGTTAGATCATGTAAGGTGACGATGTAAAATAAATCTTGGGTGCATGGCACTAACCCATGAGTATGGATTGATGTTGATCTATTGGAGTACATGTCTGGTACATTGGAATCATATGTTGGATATCATGGTGCATGCATTTTGCATGTGGTTGGACTACATATTGAGACATGTAGTTTGTGAGTTGAGTTGATAGTCATGGTGTACATCATTGGGGAGTCATAGCTTGTTGATACATGGTTGATATACTTTCTTGGAGCAAGTGATAATGCATAATGGTACACTCATAGATGGTATTTGTTTGGCATACTGCATGATTTTGATGTACATGGTTGAAGTATGTGGGTGTTGTGCATGGTGGGCACATTTTGGTACATGATGTACTTGGTTGAAATATTGTTGATGATTCTCTATTTCATTGTTGACATATCCTTTGCTTCATGATGGTTGGTAAAGAATGAGTTTGATGCATGAATAGGTCCAAGGATCATTATATGGTAGCATATTGTTTATCTTGCAAAGAAGATAGGGGGAGTCATTCTTCTTCCCATGATTCTGGGAGGAGATATTTATCAAATGCATACCTAGAAAAGAGCCGTATATTTGAAGAAAGAGCATAGAGGCATAATTCTAGAAGGAGAAATGATCACAGGGGAGTATGTTCGATGTATTTTCTGTTAATGTTTTATGCTGATATTATAGTTCTTTGCATTTCATAAAGATAAGAGCATAATAACCACAAGATCACTGAGAAATACACATCCACAATAGACACAACATTTA
>JZKD02S2008808.1:365732-388470 GCA_000966675.3 Picea glauca | reverse complement strand
AGAAATGGGTTAAGTGACCTAGAGGATGAAAGTATAAATAAGATAGATATGGACTCTTGCTAATATATCCTTTTTGTGGATCAATGGAGAGCTTCTTGTGAGAATATATTTTGGAGTATTGATGGAGAGCTTCTTATTGGTGTGGATCTCTTGAGCATGATTGAAGATCTATTATCAGGAAGAGAGTGAGAGGAGGATCTCATGGATGCATCAAAGTTTCGGCAATGTCGGATATCTTGACAGAAAAATTCTCGGAGCTTTAGAAACGCTAGTTTCTGAGGTATACACGGATTGTCTCTTTATAGGGTGCATATGCATTGAAAGTATACACGAGCTTACTGTGTACAGGGTGAGTATGTATGCAGATTGTATGAGGACAGGGAGCATATAGTGGATGGAATGATGAATAATTGTGGTTGAGTTGGTCCCAAGCTCCTCCATGATGAGGCAGGTTCCAGATATGCATTCTATGGGATCAGATCTATCACTGAGACACTGGTATGATTACATTATTGTCTTTATGGATACTGTTGCTTGATGTGTTGTGAATTCTTAGAGAATTCTTGGTATGCCTTCTATGATATGGTTCAGTTTGGATGATTTGGTTGATGGAGTGATCAGTACTCTTGTGATTCAGTGGTGACATGATTTCTATGGTATACTAGTTGTTTCTACATGATTGAGATAGCATTCATATTGATTTGTTGTGGAGCATGAACAAGCTATTGGAGAGTTTGGATGTGTTGTGACTGGCTGGTGGTCATATTGGAAAGTGAGAGACAAAACAGAATGATATATTGATTACAGATAATCTGAGTTGATCTTGAAGGATAAATCCTAACTGCTCAGAAGGTATACGCAGTCTACTGTATACACTGGTCGCATGCATACGAGGGTTGTAGTGAGCCAGGGCACATGCACACGTTGGTTGCACTACTGACAGGTCACGTACCTGTTGAGAAGATTGATATCAGTTGAGGATTGTTGCCTCATATCAGTTGGTGCTGAGGGTGTAAGTCGAGTCTTTCATTATAGAGCTGGTGCTGTTGTAGAGTTGTACTCTATTTATCTGTTGTTGATAAAACCCTGGATTGTTGTCCATAATAAAAAGAAAAACTGTACATACATCTTGTGTTCTTTGTGTTACTTGTGGTGATGACTTGTGGATGATATATTGTTGATATATGTTCACCTATAACTGGTTATAAATGACATCAATGGGTAATGAATAAATGTTGAATGTTAAGTAAGGAGTTTTATGTAAAGAGGGAAGCTTTGGGAAAAAGAGCACCACACTCATTCACCCCCCCCCCCTTCTAAGTTTGGTAGGTGTGTCCAATAGTTGTTATCAAAGGGAGCCTTCACTACAAGCCTTAGCAAAATTGAAGGAGATCCATAGACACACAAATGCATGATGAAGTTCCAATCCTTGATGAGGAAAACTATTCTACTTGGAGAATAGAGATGAGATTACATTTGAAGACAATGGGAGTAGTTATTTGGAAGGAAGCCATTGGTTGATCAGTTTCATTGAAGAACAAGTCAAAGTTTGCAGCTCAAAGAGAAGGAAATAAGAATGATGCATTGACTCTCAAGACCATTCTTAGTGGAATCTCAAGCCCTATCAAATAAATCATGGAACAATGCACTTCCGCCAAGGATCTATGGTTAAAGATAGAAGAAACATATCAAAGCAAGAAGGAGAAATAAGATATTGAAGATCACTCCATCAAGATAACTAAAGATAAAGAATCTCCAAAAAATCTTGAATGCATTATTTCTAAATGTGATTTTGAAAACATTTCAAGTGAAGATAAAGAATCAAGTGATGATAGCACAAAGGTAGATCTTGAATACATTTCAAATGAAGGAAAATAATTATGTGTTGGTATTGGCAAAAAGGAAGATAGTGAAGATATTTCAAAAACCCTTGATTGCAATGATGATCATGAATGTTTCTCTACAAGTGAAGAAGAAGATGTAGAAAAAGTTTGTGTAAGGTTTGATGGTAATTATCCCATGAAAAGAATAGAAGAAAATCTATTAATTCTTCAAAAGGAAATTGAAGAGGGTTTATATAGATATAGAAGTTGTTAGCATCAGAAGTCACCCCTGGATTGCTAGCAGGAGAAGAGCCCAACGCCCATCAATTTTATGTCACGATTTATTTAATGGGGTGATCGGATGGACAATGACTCAAGATGGTATATCTTTAACTCAGGAAACTGGGTCTGGCATGTAGAAAACAAGGGAGGTCTTGATCCAACTTCCGTCAGTAAATAGATTAAAGGGTGGTAGATGGAAGACTTGAGAGAAGGGCGAGCAAGACTGCCTCGGGCAATAGGCCTTCGGAAGCTTGAGGATGAAAAACTCAGAAACCAAGATCCTCTTGGTATAGAGCTTCAAGAAACTGAGAGGTGACTTGACTGAATCTTTCAATTCCAAGTCGTTCAGCGCTAAGAAAATCAAAGGAACCGATTAGAAACAATACAACTGTTAGAGTGATCCAACCTACATCATCCTATAACAATTGCAACTCGACTGGATCCTCCAATTTTGAGTTGTTCTAACACAATATACAAAGAGATGGACAAGAAAATGACATCCATAAAGTAAGAAATCTCAAATGCCTTCTATATTGACCAGAGAGACCAGTGATTCATCAAAACTTTACCATCGGGAGCCTTGCTCAACGATCCCTCCTTTACAAAATACAAATATTGAGTCTATATACTCAGGAAAATTCACCTAACAGAGGCATGTTCATCCATCCAGGGCATGGTGTCCCTATAGCCGAATTCGGATGGATAATCCCTGTCAGACGCCACCTTAACTGCGCATGAATCCCAAGGGGAGGGTAGCTGAGCCATTAAGTGTTGGGATAGCGTGTGCAAACTTCTCTGTCAAGTTGAGGACCTCGGCATGGTTTCTTTGAAAAATTCGATACACAAGACCTTTTCGAGTAGACCGCTTGCCAGACTCTCCATTCCCCACACTTAATGGGTGAAAGGAGGTTTCAACCACCCGTTCTTGCCTTCATTTACTCCAAGTGGAAACCAAGAGAGAAATCGTATCTAATGGCACCTAGAAATCGTGAGGATCCTTTCGAGGACTTGACTCGATGCTTTTGACCCCTTTTTCTTAGCTCTTTTATTTCCCAAGTGACCACGGACCGTGACCCTGCTTTTATTCCCATAGGGGCTTTCAGCGTTCGCGGATAGGAAGGAGATGATCCTTGCTCATCATAGTTGCAACGGGCGAAACGCCGAGATGGCTCAATTGTGCGCCATGTGTCCTTCAAATATGACGGTCCTAAACTCACCCGACATTGCTGTGGGCCCCAGGTCCTGGATTCTCTCGCTACTTCGCGTATTGGGATATGAGGGAGCCGCTCTTTTCACTTCGAAACTTCAATGGGGAAAAAGGCGGGGAGCCTAATCACGCGCCAGGTGTCCGCTTCAAATGAACGGCTGAGACTGCCCCTTGATACTGTGGGCCCGACTTTGGGTGTTGTCGGCACTTCGGGGTTTGGGGCTTCGCGATACAGAGTGATATGGAACTTTCACCCTTCGAACTCACGACTGCCAAAAAGCCGACGCGACTGGATCTCGCGCCACGCGTCCTTTGGATGGATGGATGCTATTCTTCCCTACATACAATATGGGCGCGATCCATTGCGTTAACCTCGGTGCAACTTCGCTATCTGCGATTTCCCGCCAGCCGTTGATCTACTCTTGTGGATAGATCAGGACCATTGACACTATAACTTTGCCCGCTCGCTTGATTTTAAGTCCGAACATGACTTCTTCTATGCGATGCGCTTGGGCACTCCTCGTGCAACCTGCAGACCTAGATATCCCAATGTCGAAGACAAGTAATGTTGCTAACATTAGGCTCCATGGGGGATAGAGTCATCCCTGTGATGCTCTAGGGACTCACTTTGCAGTTCCAGTGCTTTGTTGTTGGGCTATGGAGTCATTTACTAAGCCGAAGCATAAAAATAAAACAAGGAACCGAAAGAACAATATTTACAAACACAGGAGCCATGGAAGGCTCAGACAAAACATTTTTTAAGAAAATGCCCATTTACTGGGCTGCTGAAAACTTCTTCACCCTCCAAATTCTGTAGTCGATATGTGTTATTCGAGAAAACCTCTGAGATTTTGAATGGCCCGATCCACAGGGCTTCAAATTTGTCGTGCTTTCCCTTATCTTGCTTAGGATCATCCCATTTCAGAACCAAGTCTCCTATCTAGAACCGTTCCTTCTTGGCCTTCTTATCGAAAACCTGCTAGATCCTTTGTTGATGATCCTGAATTCTATCCATTGCCTGCTCCCTGGCCTACTGGACCTCCACTAGATGATGAATCCTTCTGATCATGTCATCAGGCTCCTCCTGATGATCCTGGAAGAATTTCGCTACGGGAATATCCATATGAGAAGGGAGGACAGCTTCTGCTCCGTAAACTAACTGGAAAGGGGAGATGCCTATAGATCTCTTTGTAGTCACCTGATCAGCCCATAGAGTGAATTTCAGCTTTGAATTCCAAGCCTTTTTGTTGTCCTCCAATAATCTTTTGATGATCCTTATGAGACTTTTATTGGAGGATTCTGCTAAACCATTTCCCTGAGGATAGTATGGAGTGGAGTGAATCAGCTTGATTTCAAATTTCTCATAGAACCTAACCAACGGTTCAGCCTTGAATGAGGTTGCATTATCTGTAACGATATTTCGTGGGCATCTGAATCTTGTGATGAGGTCTTCCAGGAATCCAATAATTATCTTGTGGGAAGAACTCCTGGTGGGGATAGCTTCAATCCATTTGGTAAAGAAGTCTATGGCAGTCAGAATCCATCCGTGCTGCCCACTGGAAGCAGGGTGGATTTCTCCAATAAAATCTAGGCCCCATTGTTGGAAGGGTCCCGAAACAACTACAGGCTGTAAAGGCAGACACTTGACTTGTTTCTTTCCTGAAAATATTTGACATTTGATACAAGCCCAGACCCTTCTGCAGACATCAGTGAATACGGTGGGCCAGTAGTATCCATCCCTGAGGATTTTGTGGGTTGTGGCCTTCCATAAGTGGTGTCCTCCACATAGGCCACTGTGAAATTCAAACATGATCCTGTCGGCCTCTTGTGGATCCATGCATTTTAACAGTACCCCCAGGGGGTCTTTCCAGTATAAGATTTGATCAATAAGGCAATATTTGACTTCCTTGAGCTTCAGAGCTCTTGCTTTGTTTCTCGGCAGGCCATCTAGAGGCCGCAACTCCTGCAGGAAGTATATGAAATCCTTATACCAAGGACATCGGGCCAATGGGGGCTCCCTTTGAGGGTCTCTTTCAGACAACCGACCCTGCTGGATTCCTGAGCATTCGTTGATTAAACTTATCCCCAAAGCTTGGCAGTTGGCTTCAGCCAACATCTTGGCTAAGCCCTGGCCTTTGATCAATTTGGTAAGATTTATTTCTACGTCAAACTCTAGAATCCTGGCGATCCACTTACTCCTTCTCCCATCTATGTCAGACTGGATGAGAATGTCTTTAACAGTAGCTGAGGGGATGTAAGCGATGATTTTTTACTGCAGGACGTTGATTCTGAATGCCTTGAGAGCCTTTACCAGGGCATAGGTCTACTTCTCCATAGTGTTATACCCGACTTCATCATCCCTCAATGCTCGGCTGAAATACGCAATAGGATGCTCAAGTCCGACCTTGTTTGTCTGTAATAAAACAACAACCACCGTGTCAGGATAGGAAAAGGAGAAAATAAGAAAATCCTTTGAGTAGTCGAGACTAATAAGCATGGGGGCTTCAGTCAGGGCCTTCTTTATTTGCTCAAAGGAATATCGTGATTCAAAATTCCACCTCACTTCACTTCCTTTCCTTAGCATGGTTGTTATAAGTTTTACTTCCTCAGCAAAGTTAGGCACAAACCTCCTCAGAAAATTGATCTTACCAAGGAAGGATTGGACCTCCTTCTTGGACCTCAGGATTGATAAGGCCTGTATTGCTTCAACTCTGCTAGGGTCAATCCTGACTCCTTCCGTTGATACTATGTGGCCTAGTAATTTTCCCTCCTGCATGGCGAACAAAGATTTCTTGGGGTTCAATGAAATGCCAAAACTTTTGCATTTCAGGAAAACCTTCCTAAGATGATGACAACGTTCTTTATCAGACTTTGAAAACACTATGATGTCGATCAGATAGACAACCACAAATTTATCCTTTTCGCCGACGAAAGCTATGTCCATGGCACGCTGAAATGTTTCCCCTGCATTCATTAATCCAAACGACATCTTGGTGTACATGAATGTGCCCCATGGAGTGGTAAATGTCGTCTTTTCCCTGTCCTCAGGCAGGACAGAGACCTGATTGTAGCCAGAGAAACCATCAATCATGGACATCCTGGAATCTCCTGTTACCCTCTACAGTATATGTTCCATCTTTGGTAAGGGGTAGTTATCCTTTTGTGAGCTCCTGTTCAGGTTTCTGAAGTCTACACAGAGCCAGATCTCTCCACTCTTTTTCCTTACTGGCACCAAGTTGGCCACCCACTCTGAATACCTCAGTGGTACAATGATCTGAGCTTGAAGAAGCTTCTTCACTTCCCTCTCCATGATAGGCAACAACATAGGATTGATCTATCTCGGCTTCTGCCTAAATGGTTTTGCCTCCTATTTTAATGGGATTTTATGCTCAATGACATAAGTGTCATATGTTTTGAGGTCTTTGTAGGTCCAGGAAAACACGTCAGCGAATTCTCTCAAAATTCCAGTGTATTCGGACTTCTGCTCCTCTGTCAGGCTTCTTGACAATTTGACAAACTTGGGCTCACTCTCAGTCCCAATGTTGCACTGAATAGTATCAGTGTCAACCTTCGTGGTCTCCCCTTTTAATGACACATTGTTTCTATCAAAAAGCCTTTCCATAGGAACCAGTCCTCTTGGAATATGATTGTTGGGCAGTTGCACAATGTTACGCTCTGCAATCTTATTCAGAAAATTACCCCCATCAAGCTCTTCTTCAGAGACAAAGTCTTGGTCGATATGCATCTCTGAAAATTCTTCGACAGTCTCCAAGAATTTCTTGACCTCGAGATCATCCTCGAAAACCTTCCAATGTTTGACATTGTCAATTATGGAGGGCCTGTATTTTACTTCCACATCATATCTGAATTTGGGCGGCAAGGGTACTTTGAAATTACTTGCTGATGTAGCCAAGGAAACTGCCATTGTGTTCTCCTCTCTTGGGATGAAAGAAATGTTAAATGCTGAGAAGAAACTGTCAATTAGGTCCCATACCTCATTTCTGTAACTCCTGAGTCGAGGATGCTTAGCTTGGTAAGTGCTTCTGATTTGTTGGACCACCAACTCTGCATCATCGAACACTGCTAACTCCTGAATTCCCATTTCCCTTGCGGCTCTCAACCCCGAGACAAGAGCTTCATACTCTGCCACATTGTTGGTAGCTTAAAATTCCAGCTTGTATGATAGAGATATGGTTTCCTGAGCAGGTGACACAAAAACCAACCCAACTCCAGCACCTTCCCTGGAAGAGGCTCCATCAAAGAACATTTTCTAGATGGGGGTGATGGAGGGAGGAAATTTAGGGGAAATGGTGGGCTGCTTTCTGAGTTTAAGAGGAGGTTCGGGGGCATTGGTGAGTTGTATCACACTGGAACCTAAATCAGTGTCTAAGGAAAAAATGGGATGGTTGGTAGGGTTGGCCTCATCACTGATTATATAGGCTAGTTGGGCTTCTCTGTATAGTGTTCTATGCTCTCCTCCAAACACTGGGATAGTAGCATATGTGAGGTCCATTTGCAAATTTCCCCCCAGTATTTTTATCCAAGATCTTGATAAAAACATACCAAACTTGGGGGGGACATCAGCCACTACAATATCCATGACCACACTTTTCATGGGCAACTAAAACAAGGTCACGACCAGGTCTTTGATAAC
This sequence comes from Picea glauca, assembly GCA_000966675.3. NCBI lineage: Eukaryota > Viridiplantae > Streptophyta > Pinopsida > Pinales > Pinaceae > Picea > Picea glauca. Next base: position 380,504 of record JZKD02S2008808.1, on the reverse strand, counting down.
TCCGAGACACTGAACTTTCCTGGAGTCGAAGGAATAGAGGTCATGATAGGCTTGGGTGACTTCTAGCCCTAACTCTTCCATGACAGTTTTGGGCATGAGGTTGTGAGAAGATCTCGAATCCATCAAGCCATTGTGCAACACCTTGTCATGTATGTTAAGGGAAGTGTAGAAGGGAGGGGACGAGTCATTCCTGTCTTCTACCATAGGACCTAGAATAACTTGAGGCTTTTCATCTTGTAAATTGATGGAGTCTATGGGAAGGCATGAGGTCTCAAACTGTAAAATATCAGAGAAGCGTTTCTTGAACCCTTCATGTTTAATCAACTCGGCCAGGGGTACAGGAATTCTAATCTTTTGAATTTCATGCTCGAAATTAAAAGAAGATGTAAGCTTCAGAATTTCTCCTATTTCGGGAACATGAATCTGGACTATGGGAGAGAGGGGTTGGTGCTTCTTACCTCTGTGACTGTCTGCTACTTCATTAGCATTCTTCTCTGTTCTAGTGGACCGCTCAGGACCATCAGGTGCTGCTGTCTTTTTCTTCGACCTCATATCATATCCGCCTTGGTTGTCAGTAGCCTTGTCTCCTTTGCTTAGTTCATTTAGCTGACTGTCCATGAGGGACTCCTCGTAGGATGATTGAGTGAGATGAGGAAAAGGAGGAGTGTCTCTGAAGCAATGGATTTTAGGATCAAGCTCGTATGTTTCTCCGTCTTCCCCCTCGCCACAAAATTGTTTTGAAAAGGGGCTTGAATTTTCTGGTCTTCTCTGTCTCTTCCCCTCTCTCTTAGCACATTCGGGGGAGTAAAATTGTTTGGCCTCCTGAAACCTCCTTTTTTTTCGATGTTCCAAGGGCCCTTGTATGATTTCCTCCCCTCGACCTTCATTCTCTCCATCTCTGTAGACAGAGACTTCACCATCTTGTTCAGTTCATCCACTTGAGGGTGGGGCACCGATGATCCAGAAGTTGAGGTTTCCGACCTTCCCTTTCTTCTGTTTGCATCGGCCTTGTTCCTCAGTCTATCAACTGCTAACACATTGGATTCCACCGCTATGGCTGCATCTTTCATTTGAGCTAAGGAGGTGGCTCTTCTTCTCTCAACAAAAGACAAAAATTGGGGCCGAACGCACTAGCATAAGAAATTTTGGCCGAGGCTTCTCAGGATTTTATTTCGACAGAAATTTTATTATACATCTTATTAAGTCTTTTGGAGAAGTCAGAGACAGACTCTCCTTCCATTTTCTTCAAAGACCCAAACTCTGTCATGTAGTACATGAAATCCTTCCTATCACTCCACTGCCTCAGGAAAGCACTATCCAGGGCTTCGATCCCAACAATATATCCGAGGGCCAATCCTCTGAACCATTTCATCACCTCGCCATCGAGGCTCTGGATGAAGACTCTCATCCAGACATCTTCATTTTCAATGTTGAGGTTGTCTGCGTAACTTTGGAAAGAAGCCAGGTTCTCTTCCGCAGTTACATCCCCTTCTCCGGTGAACTTAGGCATGTATTTCAAGTAATCTCCAGAAGGGAGAGGATTCATAGGATGGGGTAGAACTATGGGAGCATATCTGGCAGCGACTATGGAGTCCATTCTATTCAGAGGGGGATTATCACCATCCATAGGAATATTAGGTGGAGGAGAACTTGGAGGAGAATGAGTTCACGAAGGGGCTACTAGGAGTGAGTCCCGAAGTGGGGTGGGAAACAAGAGGGGATTTAAGGAGAAGGCTAATGAGCTCAAGTCAACAAGTGCTCCTCTTTGCGCAGGAGTGGTAAAACTATGCGTGGGGAAAACTTCTGCGGTACTGGGTCTATGCCAGGGTACAACTTTGGGGGAGAGGGGAGTGACAAGGGTTTCTCCCTCCAATCCCAGACCAGGAGGGGAAAACTCAGCAGGAACACTCCCGAAGTTCAGGAAACGAGAAACCTCTGAAGGATGCCTATTGAGAAACTGAGGGGGAGAAAATGGAGTTCCTACAGAAGGAGATGGTGGATTACCTGGTTCGGCGATGGAAGCTTCTTCGTCAGATTTCTTTCCTTTTCTGAGAACCACCTCCAGATCAGTTTCAGGTGTAGCTAGAGGCAACTATGGATGAGACCACGTGTGTCTGCCTCTGAAAGCCACAATTAATAGAGCAGGTTCTCCCCAGCGGAGTCGTCACAATGGAGTCACCAGGTGCACAGTAGCAATCTTCAAAGGCTCTGATACCCGATGCACCTTCGGAATTAGAGGTTCAATGTCGTTCAATCCCGAGGAAAATTTTCAACTTCATCCCCGACAACGATGCCAGAAATGTTAGCGTTAGAAGGCACCCCTGGATTGCTAGCAGGAGTAGAGCCCAACGCCCATCAGGTTTATGTCACGATTTGTTTAACGGGGTGATCAGATGGACAATGACTCAAGATGGTATAGCTTTAACTCAGGAAACTGGGTCTGGCATGTAGAAAACAAGGGAGGTCTTGATCCAACTTCCGTTAGTAAATAGATTAAAGGGTGGTAAATGGAAGACTTGAGAGAAGGGCGAGCAAGACTGCATCGGGCAACAGGCCTTCAGAAGCTTGAGGATGAAAGACTCAGAAACCAAGATCCTCTTGGTCCAGAGCTTCAAGAAACTGAGGGGTGACTTGACTAAATCTTTCAATTCCAAGTCGTTCAATGCTAAGAAAATCATAGGAACCGATTAGAAACAATACAATTGTTATAGTGATCCAACCTACATCATCCTATAACAGCTGCAACTCTACTGGATCCTCCAATTTTGAGTTGTTCTAACATAATATACAAAGAGATGGACAAGAAACTGACATCCATAAAGTAAGAAATCTCAAACGCCTTCTATATTGACCAGCGCGACCAGCGTTTCATAAAAAATTTACCATCGGGAGCCTTGCTCAACCATCCCTCCTTTACAAAATACAAAGACTGAGTCTATATACTTAGGAAAATTCACCTAACAGAGGCATGTTCAGCCATCCTGGGCGTGGTGTCCCTTCAGCCGAATTCGGACGGATAATCCCTGTCAAACGCCACCTTAACTACACATGAATCCTGTAAGGGGAGGGTAGCTGAGCCATTAAGTGCTGGGCTAGCATGTGCAGACTTCTCTGTCGAGCTGAGGACCTCGGCATGGTTTCTTTGAAAAATTCGATACACAGGACCTCTTCGAGTAAACTACTTGCCATACTCTCCATTCCCCACACTTAATGGGTGAACGAAGGTTTCAACCACTCGTTCTTGCCTTCATTTACTCCAAGTGGAAACCAGGAGAGAAATCGTATCCGATGGCACCTGGAAATCGCGAGGATCCTTTCGGGGACTGGACTCGATGCTTTCGGCCCCTTTTGCTTAGCTCTTTTATTTCCCAAGTGACCACAGATTGTGACCCTGCTTTTATTCCCATAGGGGCTTTCAGCGTTCGCGGATAGGAAGGAGCAGATCCTTGCTCATCATAGTTGCGACGAGAGAAAATCCAAGATGGCTCAATTGTGCACCACACGTCCTTCAAATCTGATGGTCCTAAACTCACCCGACGTTGTTATGGGCCCCAAGTCCTGGATGCTCTCGCTACTTCGCGTATCGGGATATGAGGGAGCCGCTCTTTGCACTTCGAAACCGCGATGGGCGAAAAGGCGGGGAGCCTAATCGGGCGCCAGGTGTCCACTTCAAATGGATGGCTGAGGCTGCCCCTTGATACTGTGGGCCCAACTTTGGGCACTATCGGCACTTCAGGGTTCGGGGCTTCGCAATACAGAGTGATATAGAAATTTCACCCTTCAAACTCGCGACTGCCGAAAAGCCAACGCGACTGGATCTCATGCCACGCGTCCTTTGGACAGATGGATGCTATTCTTCCCTGCATACAATACGGGCGTGATCCATTGCGTTAACCTCTGCGCAACTTCGCTATCTGCGATTTCCCGCCAATTGTTGATCTACTCATTTGGATAGATCAGGACCGTTGACACTATAACTTTGCCCGCTCGCTTGATTTTAAGTCCGAACATGAATTCTTCTATGCATTGCGCTTGGGTGCTCCTCGTGCAACCTGCAGACCTCGATATCCCGATGCCAAAGACAAGTAATGTTGCTAACATAAGTGATCATTATTATATAGACTATAACTATCTTTTGGATAACACTAAGAAGTTTCTTAGGAGAATTCTAAGACACATATTGAAACTAAAGGAAATGATCAAGGAACAAGAAGAGAGCAATAATACCAAATTAGAAGAAAAGGAAGAAGAAATCACAAGACTAAAGAATGGAAAAGAAGATATGAATGTAGATGATGAGATTAGCAAAGGTTTTCAACTTAATGTCCATCTCAAGACCCAAATTGAAGAAGCCAAAAGAATAGAAGAACTATTGAAGAATCAAATAAATGAATGGGAAGATTCATGTTGTAAGTTAGAAGCTAAAATTGTTGACCTTAGAAACAAGGTAGAAAAGTTAAAAAAATTCTTGAATAGCTCACGAATCTTGGATGAGATCTTGGAAAGTCAAAGATCACCATGTGATAAATCAGGACCTAGATACAAAGAATAAGCAACACATGTTGAAGAAATCACCTCAAAGAAGAATGAGGTAAGTCCATCAAAGAAGGAAGACAATGTTGCAAAACAACCATCTACACAAGGCAAAGAAAATTTCAAAAGAACAAAGCAAGCAAGACGTCAAGAAGCTACTTTTGGGACACCAAAGCAAAGATATGAAAGTATTTTTTATGGGCATTGTTATTCATGTAATGGATATGGTCACAAAGCTTTTTAATGTATACCTTATGAAAGGAGATATAATTGAATATTTTATAACACCATGAGGTGTTGGATATGTGATCAAGTAGGACACATTGATGTTCACTGTAACAACATGAGATGCTACAGTTGTAGTGGATTTGGCCACAAATCCCAAAAGTGCTAGAACACAAGAAGAAAGTCCATGATGAGGACTTCACATAGCATGTCTAGAAGAAGGATTGAAGTAACAAGGGGAGACATCTTTGAAAATATGGATGCTCAGAGCTCAAGTTCTGAAGAGAAGCGTCATCCACAGAAGTGGGTAAAGAAGACAGAGCAACCATATCAAAATGAAAGACTGAAGGGAAGTTCAAAAGTGTCATCTATTGAGGCATACATGGGTGACATTGGTGACAGTCGTGTACATACTCTAGCTAACCTTGAATAGGTCACGTACATACGCGCTCTGTTGTGCAACAGGTCGCTTATATGTGGTAAAGCCTTGGGAAAAAGGAAATGCACATGGGTTGCAGCTTGATGTGATGGTGTAACTCTATGTTGCAGAGTCTAACATTGTTTATTGCAGGTTCTGACACTGTTTTTTGCAGGTTTTCATGGTTCTATGTTAGATCATGTAAGGTGATGATGTAAAATAAATCTTGGGTGCATGGCACTAACCCATGAGTATGGATTGATGCTAATCTGTTGGAGTACATGGCTGGTACATTGGAAGCATATGTTGAATATCATGGTGCATGCATTTTGCATGTGGTTGGGCTGCATATTGAGACATGTAGCTTGTGAGTTGAGTTGATATTCATGTTGTACATGATTGGGGATTCATAGCTGTTGATACATGGTTGATATACTTGCTTGGATTAAGTGATGATGCATGATGGTACACTCATAGATGGTAGTTGTTTGGCATATTGCATAATGTTGATGTACATGGTTGATGTACGTGGGTGTTGTGCATGGTGGGCACATTTTGGTACATGATGTACTTGGTTGAAATATTGTTCATGATTCTCTATTTCATTGTTGACATATCCTTTGCTTCATGATGGTTTCTAAAGCATGATTTTGATGCATGAATAGGTACAAGGATCATTATATGGTAGCATATTGTCGATCTTGTAGAGAAGATAGGGGGAGGCATACCCATAGGGGGAGTCATTCTTCTTCCCATGATTCTGCGAGGAGATATTTATCAGATGCATACCTAGAAAAGAGTCGTATATTTGAAGAAAGAGCACAGAGGCATAATTCCAGAAGGAGCAATGATCACCGGGGGAGTATGTTCGATGTATTTTCAGAATTACATTAGATTGATATCCCTTGTTCAAAAGGAGAGAGTTTATTCAGTGACAACAAGACGGGGGGAGCATCCCCAAGAGGAGAATGGCCCTTTTCCATTAATGTCAAAGAGGGAGAGATAATCACATTGATATGATTGATGGCTATTGATGGGGATATATTGATGTGGAGAGATAGTCACATTGACTATTGATGTAGAGCATGCCTTATCTACATGTTGACATCAATAATTGGTAATTGGTGTCGACATCTATGCCAAAAGGGGAGATTGTTGGATCATGTTGTCATTGATGCCAATGGTTTGATTATTTGGGAGATTGTTGGATCATGTGTCATTGATGCAAATGGTTTGGTTGATTTATGTCAAGTAATTGATTGATTGATGATTGATGATTAATGTATATGTATTTTCCTTGATGATAATGATATATGTCAAAGTGGAAACCAATTGATAAAGATGGATCATTGATATGATGCATAGATGAAGATGGATCAATGAGTTGTCATTGATACATGATAATGTTTGTTTGATGAAAAGATGACTCATTATTGTCTTATCATGATAGATAAGGTTCACAAATGGATGAACTCCAAAGTGGTCCCCTTATGGTGAAATCCCTCATGGGAAGACGCTTTACAGATTGAGTTATCCTAGAAGAATGGTTGGAGGACCCATGTTTGATTATGGAATAATGAGATGAAGATCAATGAAATTGTTGTTGAAATATCATATATGGATATTACTTGTCATGCCATTTCTGGGGGCGTGTGGAATGTCACATAACTCCTCATGGTTTGAGAGTTATGGCTCTACAAAGTTGAAGGACCCCCATATGATGGCTTGAAGCCCCAAAAGGTCAAAGAAGTCAAAGTGCCTGAAAAGAAGAAATCATTATTTAAATGATAAAGTAAAGTGACAAAATCAATAAATTATAAAGTAAGGTGACAAAATCAAGAAGGAATATTTAAATGATAAAGTATTGGAGAGCTTTCTATTTATGGAAAATGGTTAACCCTAAAATAAGGAAAATAGGTTAAGTAACCGAGAAATGGGTTAAGTGACCTAGAGGATGAATGTATAAATAAGATAGCTATGGACTCTTGCTAATATATCCTTTTTGTGGATCAATGGAGAGATTCTTGTGAGAATATCTTTTGGATTATTGATGGAGAGCTTCTTATTGGTGTGGATCTCTTGAGCATGATTGAAGATCTATTCTGAGGAAGAGAGCAAGAGGAGGATCTCATGGACGCATCAAAGTTTCAGCAATGTCAGAGATATTGACGACAAAATTCTCGGAGCTTCAAAAACCCTAGTTTCTGTATAGGGTGCATATGCATTGAAGGTATACGTGGGGTGACTGTGCACAAGGTGAGTATGTACGTAGGTTGTATGAGAATAGGGAATGTACAGTGGATGGAATGATGAAGAATTGTGGTTGAGCTGGTCCTAAGCTCTTGGATGATGATGCAGGCTCCAGATCTCCATTCTATGGGTTCAGATCTATCACTGAGACACTGGTATGATTTCATTATTGTCTTTAAGGATACTATTGTTGGATGTGTTGCGAATTCTTAGAGCATTCTTGGTATGGATTCTATATATGGTTCAGTTTGGATGATTTTGTTGATGGAGTGATTAGTACTCTTGTGATTCAGTGGTGACATGATTTCTATGGTATACTAGTTATTTCTACATGATTCAGATAACATTCATATTGATTTGTTGTGGAGCATGAGAAAGCTATTAGAGAGCTTGGATGTGTTGTGACTGGTTGGTGGTCAGATTGGACAGTGAGAGACAAAAGAGAATGATATATTGATTGCAGATGATCTGAGTTGATCTTGAAGGATAAACCTTAACTGCTCAGAAGGTATATGCAGTCTATCGTATACACTGGTCGTGTGTATACACGGACTGTAGTGAGTCAAGGCGCGTGCACACGCTAGCTGGACTATTGATAGGTTGCATACCTATTGAACAAATTGATATCTGTTGAGGATTGTTGCCTCATCTCAGTTGGTGCTGAGGGTGTAAGTTGAGTCTTGGATTATAGAGCTGTTGCTCTTGTAGAGTTTTACTCTATTTAGTTGTTGTTGATAAAACCTTGGATTATTGTCCATAATAAAAAGAAAAAATGTACATACATATTGTGTTCTTTGTGTTCCTTGTGGTGATGACTTGTTGATGATATATTGTTGATATATGTTGTTGATATATGTTCACATCTAACTGGTTATAAATGACAACAATGGGTGATGAATAAATGTTGAATGTTAACTAAGGCGTTTTATGTAAAGAGGGAAGCTTTGGGAAAAAGAGCCCCACACTCATTCACCCCCCCTCTAAGTTTGGTAAGTGTGTCCAACAGTTGGTATCAGAGGGGGCCTTCACTACAAGCCTTAGCAAGCTTGAAGGAGATCCATAGACACACAAATGGATGATGAAGTTACAATCCTTGATGAGGAAAACTATTCTACTTGGAGAATAGAGATGAGATTACATTTGAAGACAATGGGAGCAACTATTTGGAATGTAGCCATTGGTTGATCAGTTTCATTGAAGAACAGGTCAAAATTTGCATCTCAAAGAGAAGAAAATAAGAATGATGCATTGGCTCTCAAGACCATTCTTAGTGGACTCTCAAGCCCTATCAAATAAATCATGGAACAATGCACTTTCACCAAGGATCTATTGTTAAAGCTAGAAAAAACATATCAAAGCAAGAAGGAGAAAGAAGATATTGAAGATCACTCCATCATGATCACTAAAGGTAAAGAATCTCCAAAAACTCTTGAATGCATTATTTCTAAATGTGATTTTGAAAACATTTCAAGTGAAGATAAAGAATCAAGTGATGATAGCACAAAGGTAGATCTTGAAGACATTTCAAATGAAGACAAAGAATTATGTGTTGGTATTGGCAAAAAGGAAGATATTGAAGATATTTCAAAAACCCTTGATTGCAATGATGATCATGAATTTTTCTCTACAAGTGAATAAGAAGATGTAGAAACAGTTTGTGTAAAGTTTGATGGTAATTATCCCATGAAAATAATAGAATAAAATCTATTAATTCTTCAAAAGGAAGTTGAAGAGGGTTTATATAGATATAGATGTGATCATTATTATATAGACTATAACTATCTTTCGGATAACACTAAGAAGTTTCTTAGGAGAAATCTTAGAAACATCTTGAAACTAAAGGAAATGATCAAGGAACAAGAAGAGAGCAATAATACCAATTTAGAAGAAAATGAAAAAGAGATCACAAGACTAAAGAATGGAAAAGAAGATATGAATGTAGATGACAAGATTAGCAAAATTTTTGAAATCATTGTCCATATCAAGACCCAAATTGAAGAAGCCAAAAGAATAGAAGGACTATTGAAGAATCAAATAAATGAACGGGAAGAGTCATGTTGTAAGTTAGAAGATGAAATTGTTGACCGTAGAAAGAAAGTAGAAAAGTCAAACAAGTTCTTGAATAGGTCATGAATCTTGGATGCGATCTTGGAAAGTCAAAGATCGCCATGTGATAAATCAGAACTTGGATACAAAGAAGAAGCTACACATGTTGAAGCAAGCACCTCAAAGAAGAATGAGGTAAGTCCATCAAAGAAGGAAGACAATATTGCAAAACAACCATCTACACAAGGCAAAGAAAATCTCAAAAGAACAAAGCAAGCAAAAAATCATGAACCTACTTTTGGGACACCAAAGAAAAGATATGAAAGACTTTTTTATGGGCATTATTATTCATGTAATGGATATGATCACAAAGCTTTTTACTGTATATCTTATGAAAGGAGATATAATGGAATATTTTATAACACCATGAGGTGTTGGAGATGTTATCAAGTAGGACACATTGATGTTCACTATAACAACATGGGATGCTACAGCTGTAGTGGATTTGGCCACAAATCCTAGGAGTGCTAGAACACAAGAAGAAATTCCATGATGAGGACTTCACATAGCATGGCTAGAAGAAGGATTGAAATAAGAAGGGGAGACATCTTTGAAAATATGGATGCTCAGAGCTCAAGTTCTGAAGAGAAGCATCATCCATAGAAGTGGGTAAATAAGACAAATAAACCAGATCAGAATAAAAGATTGAAGGGAAGTTCAAAAGTGTCATCTATTGAGGCATATGCGGGCGACATTGGTGACAGTCGTGTACATACGCCCACTAACCTTGAATAGGTCACGTAAATATGCGCTTTGTTGTTCAATAGGCCGCGTATATGTGGTGAAGCCTTGGGAAAAAGGAAATGCACATGGGTTGTATCTTGATGTGATGATATAACTCTGTGTTGCAGAGCCTGACATTGTTTATTGTAGGTTCTGACACTGTTTGTTGTAGGTTTTCATGGTTCGATGTTAGATCATGTAAGGTGACAATGTAAAATAAATCTTGGGTGCATGGAAGTAACCCATTAGTATGGATATATGCTGATCTGTTGGAGTACATGGCTGGTACATTGGAAGCATATGTTGGATATCATGGTGCATGCATTTTGCATGTGGTTGGTCTACATATTGAGACATGTAGCTTGTGATTTGAGTTTATAGTCATGTTGTACATCATTGGGGAGTCATATCTTGTTGATACATGGTTGATATACTTGCTTGGAGAAAGTGATGATGCATGGTGGTACACTCATAGATGGTATTTTGTTGGCATATTGCATGATGTTGATGTACATGGTTGATGTACGTGGGTGTTGTGCATGGTGGGAACATTTTGGTACATGATGTACTTGGTTGACATATTTTTCATGATTCTCTATTTCATTGTTGACATATCCTTTGTGTCATGATGGTTGGTAAAGCATGATTTTGATGCATGAGTTTGAGTGTCTTGGATCATGTTGTCATTGATGCCAATGGTTTAATTATTTGGGAGATTGTTGGATCATGTGTCATTGATGCAAATGGTTTGATTGATTTATGTCAAGTAATTGATTGATTGATGATTGATGAATAATGTATATGAATTTTCCTTGATGATAATGATATATGTCAAAGTGGAAACTAATTGAGAAAGATGGATCATTGATATGATGCATAGATGAAGATGGATCAATGAGTTGTCATTGATACATAATGATGTTTGTTTTATGAAAAGATGACTCATTATTGTCTTATCATGATTGATAAGGTGCACAAATGGATGAACTCCAAAGTGGTCGCCTTATGGTGAAAGCCCTCACGAGAAGACGCTTTGCAGATTGAGTTATCCTAGAAGAATGGTTTGAGGACCCATGTTTGATTATGGAATAATGAGATGAAGATCAATGAAATTGTTGGTGAAACTATCCTAGATGGATGTTACTTGTCATGCCATTTCTGGTGGTATGTGAAATGTCACATAACTCTTCATGGTTTGAGAGTTATGGTTCTACGAAGTTGAAGGACCCCCATATGATGGCTTGAAGCCCCAAAAGATCAAATAAGTCAAAGTGATTGAAAAGAATAAATCATTATTTAAATGATAAAGTAAAGTGACAAAGTCAAGAAATGATAAAGTAAGGTGACAAAATCAAGAAGTAATATTTAAATGATAAAGTATTGGAGAACTTTCTATTTATGGAAAATGGTTAACCCTAAAATAAAGAAAATAGATTAAGTAACCTAGAAATGGGTTAAGTGACCTAGAGGATGAAAGTATAAATAAGATAGCTATGGACTCTTGCTAATATATCCTTTTTGTGGATCAATGGAGAGCTTTTTGTGAGAATATATTTTGGAGTATTGATGGAGAGATTCTTATTGGTGTGGATCTCTTGAGCATGATTGAACATCTATTCTAAGGAAGAGAGTGAGAGGAGGATCTCATGGACGCATCAAAGTTTTGGCAATGTCGGAGATCTTGAGGGAAAAATTCTTGGAGCTTCAGAAACCCTAGTTTCTGAGGTATACGCGGGTTGTCTCTGTATAGGTTGCATATGCATTGAAGGTATACGCGGGCTGACTGTGTATAGGGTGAGTATGTATGCGGGTTGTATGAGGACAGAGAGTGTAAAGTGGATGGAATGATGAAGAATTGTGGTTGAGCTGGTCCCAAGCTCTTGGATGATGATCCAGGCTCCAGATCTTCATTCTATGGGCTTAGATCTATCACTGAGACACTGGTATGATTATATTATTGTCTTTAAGGATACTATTGTTTGATGTGTTGTGAATTCTTAGAGCATTCTTGGTATGGATTCTATATATGGTTCAGTTTGGATGATTTGGTTGATGGAATGATCAGTACTCTTGTGATTCAGTGGTGACATGATTGCTATGGTATAGTAGTTGTTTCTACATGATTGAGATAGCATTCATATTGATTTGTTGTGGAGCATAAGCAAGCTCTTAGAGAGCTTGGATGTGTTATGATTGGCTGGTGGTCAGATTGGACAGTGAGAGACAAAAGAGAATGATATATTGATTGCAGATGATCTAAGTTGATCTTGAAGGATAAACCCTAACTGCTCAGAAGGTATACGCAGTCTACTGTATACACTGGTCGCGTGCATATGTTGGTTGTAGTGAGCCAGGGCGCGTGCACACACTAGTTGCACTACTGACAGGTTGCGTACCAGTTGAACAGATTGATATTTGTTGAGGATTGTTGCCTCATCTCAGTTGGTGCTGAGGGTGTAAGTCGAGTTTTGCATTATAGAGCTGGTTCTCTTGTAGAGTTGTACTCTATTTAGTTGTTGTTGATAAAACCCTGGATTGTTGTCCATAATAAAAATAAAAATTATACATACATCTTGTGTTATTTGTGTTCCTTGTTGTGATGACTTGTTGATGATATATTGTTGATATATGTTCACATCTAACTAGTTATAAATGACAACAATGGGTAATGAATAAATGTTGAATGTTAACTAAGAACATAGTTACCAACTTAATGATAACTCTACAAAGTTCTCATTTTTTTGGGGGGTCCAATTTTTTACCCCGTTTTTAAAAATGGTGCTACCGGTAGCACCCCTCTCCCTTTTTAGGTGGTTTTTCGATATTTAAAATTTTTCAACCCACAATGTTTACACATTTTTTTTTAAATGCTTTATTTTCATCTATTTTCATTTTTTTTCAATTTATTTATTTATTTATTTTTATTCAATGGTGTTTTAAGACATTTTTCCATGCTTCTTTCAATCTTAAAAATATTTTTTACCATTTACTTTTTTTAAGCTACGATTTTTGATATAATTGTGTCTTCTTAATTAATGTATTATTTCATACTTTTAAAATATAGTGGAAAATACCATTCTTAACACATTGTTTACCTTTACTTCAATGCATGGAAACAAATTGTAGTTAAATAACACTATTTTTTAATTTAAAAAAAAAATATAATTCATTTTTTTTTATAAAAATTAAAAACTAAGAAAAAAAAAACTGAAATTAAAAATAAAATAAAAATGAAAAAAAAAAGCCAAATTTTATTAATAAAAAAGATCAAAGAGAAACTTAAAAACCTAAAGAGGAAAAAACAAAACAAATATATAAACTAAGCTAAATCTAGAAAAAAAAAAAAGGTAAAAAAACAAATTTATGGCCTAAAAACTTTAGAAAAGTTTAAAAAAAACAAAGAAAAATTAAGAATATATATAAAAAAAAAAATTAACACATTTAAACAACAAAATTAGAAAAAAATAAAAAATAAAAAATTAAAAATAAAAAAAAATTACAAAAAAAATTAATTTTTTTATTAAAAAACTTAAAAATATGTAAAATTTTATGAAAAAAACAAACAAATTAAAAAAAATATATGCACCGGTGATGAGAGGCCATGGAGGGTGATGTTGGGCATCACCCCAGCCCTGAGGGGCTAAGCCTTAGCCCCATGGGACCAAGGTTTAGCCCCTGGGGGTTGGGGTGATGCCGGGCATCACCCTAGCCCTAGGGGCTAAACCTTGGTCCCACGAGGCTAAGGCTTAACCCCTGGGGGCTGGGTCGATGCCCAGAATGACCCCATCCCCCAGGGGTTGGGGTGATGCCCGACATCACCCCCACGACACCCACGACGCTCAACCAACATGGGTGTCGTGGGTATCATGGGGGGTGATTTTGAGCATCACCCCAGCCCCCAGTGGCTAAGCTTTGGTCTAACGGGGCCAAGGCTTAGCCCGTGGGGGCTGGGGTGATGCTGAGAATCGCCCCAGCCCCGAGAGGCTAAGCCTTAGCCCCGTGGGACCAACGTTTATCCCATGGGGGCTCGAGTGATACCCGACATCACTCCAGCCCCCACGGGCTAAGGCTTGGCCCCTTGGGACTAGTTCTTAGCCCCTGGGGGCTAGGGTGATGCCAAGAATCGCTCCCCATGACACCCCAATAATATGTAGATTTGTAATTTTTTTTTGTTTTAATTTTAGTTAATATTTTATGTTATTTCAATTGCAAAATTGTATTTTATTTTTTTTGTTTTAAATGTTATTAAATTTGTTTATATTTTCTTTTTCTAATTTTTTAATTTAGTTTCAAGTAAAATTGATAGTTTTTGTATTTTCAAATTCCTTTTAATTTTCTTTTTAATTTTTTTTTTTTTATGATGATGATGATGATGATTAACGTCCACTAACCAGTTTATTTTAAATTTGGTTTTAAAATTTTATTTTTATTATTTCATTATTGATTTTATTAAAATTGTTTTGTTTTCATTTAAATATTGTTTTTAAAATATATATTTTTGAACTTTTTGTCTTTTA